>CM069905.1:142361331-142654747 GCA_036172215.1 Camellia granthamiana | reverse complement strand
GACGGCTGGCCATGACAGGCTAAGTTTCTTGGACGCTTACCGGGGCTATCATCAGATTGCCATGCACGGCCCCGACCGAGAAATCACTTCATTTACTACACCAAGGGGACTCTTCTGCTACCGAGTTATGCCTTTTGGTTTAAAGAACGCCGGGGCAACTTTCCAGAGGATGGTGACCAAGATGTTTGCTCCTTTGCTGGGCCGGACAATGGAGGCTTACATTGATGACATGGTGGTGAAGAGCAGGCAACAAACAAATCATTTGTCCGACCTGGCCGAGATGTTTGCCATCCTCAAGAAGCATAAGTTGCGCCTGAATGCGTCCAAGTGTGCCTTCGGTGTGGGATCCGGGAAATTTTTAGGATTCTTAGTCACAAACCGAGGTATTGAGGCGGACCCTACACAAATCAGAGCCGTACAAGAGTTAAAGCAGCCTAGCTCGGTGAAAGACGTGCAACATCTGGCCGGAATGGCCGCCGCGCTTAATCGATTTATAAGCCGGTCATCAGATCGCTGCCGTCCTTTCTTTCAGTCCTTGAAGTCCAAGTTCTCATGGGATGAAGAATGCGACCGAGCGTTGGCCGAGCTCAAGGAATATCTGTCTTCAGCGCCATTGTTGGTCACGCCGGTGCCCGGAGAAGAACTTTATCTTTATCTGGCCGTATCGCAGCATGCAGTCAGTGCGGTGCTTGTTCGGGCTGTAGGAATCAAGCACCTCCCAATCTTTTATGTTAGCAAGACTTTACTACCGGCAGAGACTAGGTACCATGCCTCTTGAAAAGCTTGCTTTGGCATTAATGATGGCTTCAAGAAAGTTGGCGCACTACTTTCATGCACATACTATCGTCGTCTTGACCGAGTTCCCCCTCAAAGCTTTATTTGAACGGGCGGATTTTTCTGGGCGAGTTCTTAAGTGGGCGGTCGAGTTGGGGCAGTTTGATGTGAAGTATCAGCCGCGCACTGCCATCAAAGCCCAAACTTTGGCTGACTTCGTTGCAGAATTCTCACCTGGAACTCATCCGGTATGCCCGGTCGATATTACCGCGGCAGATGATGAGGTGCGCGCCAGTTCATCAGAGATACTACCACCTGGAGGGGTTCGCGGCGCGGACTTAGCGCACACCACCGCAGTGGCCTACACTTCTACAATGCCAACAACCGGTGACGCGATGACAGAGTTGGGTGTTGTTATTTCACCAACTCTGCCCGGTCCCGCATCACCAAGGGGGGAAGTCATGGAACTACTCAGCACAGAGCCTGCGGCCGGCATAATACCGCAGCCTGGTGATTCGCCTACGGACTTAGGCGTGGCAGACCGACTTGCTGAGTCCGGTGCCGAATCACCAAGGGGGGCTGGAGTGGGGCCAGTGAGCGCAGAACTTGAAACCGGACGGCCGAGCAACCTTGATTGTAGCACCCCTCACCACTCGCAGGATCCATCAGTTTGCTGGAAGCTTTTTGTGGGGGAAATGTGGAAGCTTTTTGTTGATGGGGCGTCCAATCGTCATGGTGCTGGGCTGGGTATTGTTCTTATCTCCCCAGATGGCCTAACCATTGAACATTCTATCACCCTTGGCTTCCCAGCATCTAACAACGAAGCTGAGTATGAGGCCCTTCTGGCCGGGCTCAAGAGCGCAATCCAAATGAAGGCTGCCGAGCTAATGGTGTACAGTGACTCCCAACTTGTGGTTAACCAAGTTTCTGGGATCTACGAGGCAAAGGATGACCGCATGGCGAAGTACCAAGCTCTGGTCAGGGAACGCATCAAGCAGTTTCAGGCAATCAGAGTCCAACAGATCGGCCGAGAAGAAAACAGCCGAGCTGATGAGCTGGCCGGCTTGGCATCGATGGTAGATAGTACGTCTCCAAATCCCTTGTTAATTGACTTTCTTCCACGACCAAGCATTGAAGATACCGGGCAGACGGAAGTACTCTGCGCCAAGCTGGGTCCGTCGTGGATGGATCCAATCATTTTGTTCCTCCGAGACCGGATTCTACCAACCGAGAAGAAGGAAGCACACAAATGCCGGGTAAAGTCAGAGCGGTTTTGGCTCTCTCTATCTGGCGCGTTGTATAAGAAGTCCTTCTCTGGTCCGTACTTAAAGTGTGTGCACCCGAGCAGTGTGGATGCATTCCTGCACGAAATTCACGAAGGCATTTGTGGCAGCCACACCGGGGGCAGATCCTTGGCCTACCGAGCTATTTCACAAGGCTATTGGTGGCCGTACATACAAGCTGACGCGCAAAAATATGTCCGGAAATGTGAGAAGTGCCAGAAATTTGCACACCAGATCCACCAGCCGGCCAGAGAACTTCTTCCCCTCACCAGCCCTTGGCCTTTTGCGATGTGGGGGCTAGATATAGTGGGACCCCTCCCAACTGCACCGGGCAACCGCAAGTTCTTTATCGCGGCGACGGACTACTTCACCAAATGGGTTGAAGCCGAACCTTTGACAACTATCAAGGAAAAAGACGTGAAGAGGTTTGTCTGGCAGAATGTGGTAACGCGGTTTGGCGTCCCCAAGATCTTGATTTCTGACAACGGCACCCAGTTTGACGGTCGCCTATTCAGAGGTTTTTGTGAAGATTTAAAGATTGAATTCTACAACTCCACTCCGGCTTACCCACAGTCCAACGGTCAAGCCGAGGCGTCGAACAAGATTATATTGGATGGGTTAAAGAAAAGGTTGGAAAAGGCAAAGGGAAAGTGGGCCGAGGAACTTCCCAGCGTCCTTTGGGCATACCGGACTACCCCGCGGCGTTCTACCGGGGAAACTCCATTCGCTTTGGCTTATGGAATGGAGGCAGTCATTCCCTTGGAAGTCGGCATGCCCACCCTCAGAAGTGAAAGCTTTGAGCCTGCTCTGAACACCGAGGCTATTGCTCTGGAATTAGACCTGGCTGAAGAGCGCCGGGAAAAGGCTCTCATCCATGTGGCAGCCTACCAGCAAGAACTCTCCAGGAAGTACAACAAGATGGTGCACCCCAGACCGTTCAAGGTGGGTGATTGGGTCCTGAGGAAAGTTATGGGAAATACCCTGGTGCCAGGAGAAGGCAAGCTAGGGGCAAATTGGGAAGGACCATACAAGATAACCGGTCTGGCGGGCAAGGGGGCATACCACCTGGAGGACTTGGATGGTAGAGCAATACCTCGGCCATGGAACGCGGCCAATCTCAAAGTGTACTATTTCTAGCTATTGTTTTGTTCGCAAAGAAGGAGCTTTTTGCATTACACTTCAGAATGTAATTCTTTTTGTCAATATATACAAGTGTTCTTTGCCTTCGTAATTTGATGTTTTGTTCAAACTAAGCATGCCCAACCGAGATGGATTAGTCCGGTTGGAAGAGTTGGTGTTTTGCCCAACTTTGGATTCCCAACCGAGATGGATTAATCCGGTTGGAAGAGTTGGTGTTTTGCCCAACTTTGGAATTCCCAACCGAGATGTTTTGCTCCGGTTGGAAGAGTTGGTGTTTTGCCCAACTTTGGAATTCCCAACCGAGATGTTTTGCTCCGGTTGGAAGAGTTGGTGTTTTGCCCAACTTTGGATTCCCAACCGAGATGGATTAATCCGGTTGGAAGAGTTGGTGTTTTGCCCAACTTTGGAATTCCCAACCGAGATGTTTTGCTCCGGTTGGAAGAGTTGGTGTTTTGCCCAACTTTGGAATTCCCAACCGAGATGTTTTGCTCCGGTTGGAAGAGTTGGTGTTTTGCCCAACTTTGGAATTCCCAACCGAGATGGATTAATCCGATTGGAAGAGTTGGTGTTTTGCCCAACTTTGGAATTCCCAACCGAGATGTTTTTGCTCCGGTTGGAAGAGTTGGTGTTTTGCCCAACTTTGGATTCCCAACCGAGATGGATTAATCCGGTTGGAAGAGTGGGAGTTTTGCCCAACTTTGGAATTCCCAACCGAGATGCTTTGCTCCGGTTGGAATTGTTGGTGTTTTATCCAATTTTGAATTCCCAACCAAGATGTTTTGCCCGGTTGGATGGATTAATGTTTGTGCAAGTTAGATATTTCTTGCCGAGATGAATTACCTCGGTTAGAGATGGTATGATCTGGTCTCTCAACCGAGGTGATGTATCCCGGTTCAGTGAGTTGATGTTTTTATGAAGCTCAAGCAAACCGTGCAAACACTTCATAAAAGTTAAGCTTTTTCATTAATTCGAAATGAGTACAAAGGTGGGGTACTTAGCCCGGTTACAAAATGTGAGACTTAGCCCGGGTACATCAAAAACAAACAAAAGCAAGTTCAAAGAGAAACTAAGCAAGGGGGGAGAGGTTGTCAAATTCATCTTCAATGTTGACCGGTGCATTCCTCTCTTGATCACCGGGCTCATTCTGGACATTCTGCTCGGGGCTGCTTCCTTCACCGGCGTCTGCAGCCGTCTCTCTAGCAAGCTCTTCCTCGGCCTCTGCCTGCAACGCAGTGAAGACGTCGTTGGCATAGGGCACAAGGTAGACCGGCAGAAAGGCTTTTGGTGTGGAGGCAAACACATCGGTTTCAGGGCCCTGACCGAGCTTAGAGCAAGCTTCCTTCCAGCTGGCCTTGAAGTATATGTCCTGGGTTGCAAAGACCTGCTTTTTGTAGTTGTCTTCTGCTTCTTTGAAGCCTGCATTGTTGGCATCTTCGCAGTCTTTATCCCTGGACTCTTTCAGCGCGTTAAGCTCGACTTGGAGTTCATCTCGTTTCTTCTCGGCCTCATTCAGCTGGCCGAGCAGTCTGTTGTTTTCGGTGCTAGCCCGGTCGAAAGATGCCTTTGCCCGTCCCAGCTCGGTCTGAAGGCTCTCAACTTGGCTGGCTGTATCAGTTGCCCTCTGCCTAAGTCGGTGGATGCGCTCCATCACGAGGTGCTGTTTCTGGATGGCCTGCAAGAAAAAAACTTGATCAGCAAAGAAACCGGGCAAACACTTGGAAAATTCTGGGAGTAGGTTGGGGTGCTTACCCTGGTCATTGACTTCACGGCCGATTTGACCAGCCGGGGTGTCTGGAACGTGGTCACTTCCAACCACGTCAGACGGCAGCAGGAGTGCCTTTGACAGGTCGAAGGCCAACAGATGTTCCTTGTCGCCTTTGACCGAGGCGTTGGCCGGGATGTCAGCACCCCGGTGTTTCAACGGCGGGCGCCAGGCCGGTACGGTGCTGGCTTGTGCAGCAGGTTGCTCGGTTTCTAGCTCAGCCACCAGCTCGGCTGAGGGATCTGGGCCGAGCTCTTTTTCCACCCCGGCGCTGCACAGGTTCTCGGCGGGGTTGGCCGGTTGCAGGTGTGGCGAGGCCAATCACTGCGCCGCTGGATTGACCGGCCGCGGATGAGGGAGTGCTGACGCCCGGTAGCTCGGCTGAGGCGGCAGTTAGCAAATTTCGGATTCGACTCTGCTTGGCCATTTCCTGTTCCTCGGTCAGCCAGATTAAGGGGATGTCAGGTAAAGGTTGGATCCGGAGGTGGAGTTGGCTCGCGCAGGAAGTTAGTGACTCTACCCCGGCGGGGAGCAGGAGTATCTGTAAGTAGGTTGATAACCGAGCAGTTCGTTACAATCCCGGTGCCTGTATCGGAGCACGGTTCGGATTGACTCGGAGTTTGGGAACTGGTAATTTGCCTGTAGATCCTGGATTGCTGCAAAGGAAACAAAAAATGGCTAAGTAAAGAATAATCAGTTAAGAGGATTGACCGAGCAAGAAAGCGCGGCTTACATGAAGTACCAAAGTTCTTGCTAATAAACCAGCCCAGTACGTCGGCCATTTCATAGTTGCCAGGACACCCAGAAAAAGTCGTCATCGTGCAAGTCTTTATCTGGGGTGCCGGTCACTATTTTCTTCTTGCCCGGTCTTATTTTCAGGTAGTAGGCAAGACCGTCCCCGGTGTGGCCCATGGTGTACTGCCTTAAGATCTCGGCTAAGCCTAGTTGAGTGCCAAGCCGGTTGTTTAATTCGTGAACGCCATTGATAATCCGGTATGTATTTGTTGACACTTGGGTTGGTGCCAGCCCGGTGCGGCGTAAGAATTCTGTGATCAGGGGATTGAGTGGAAAGCGAAGGCCTCCCTCAACTATTGAGAGCACGGTGAAGGGGCATTGCTCGTCTCTTCCCCGAGGTGGACATCGGCCGGGATGCGCGTACTCCTTCCTGAACGCGTCTAAGGCAGCCGGGGTGTCTACCATATAGCGGTACTTCCCCATTTGAGGCGGTCCAAAGGTAGCTCGGTTGTGGTTTGGCACTGGATGATTGCTCGGTCTTGGGAGCTTCAGAATGGTTAATGGTCCCCTTGGACTCTGCAGGAAAAGGATGGCAAGTGTGAGCGCGGTCTCGCAAATCCAAGCTTGACTTTAGCTCGGTCCGAAGGCGTGCCAAACCACCCCGGTTCCTAAGGCTGCTAGAGAGCTCAATCGCCCAAACGGATCAGATACTAGCCCAGTTGGACGACCAAGTACTCCCACTATCTCGGTTTTTACTATATTCACTACAAACATGTTATTTTCTCGGTTTTGCGGTTCTTGTGGATCAAATGGAGACCAGGAGCCCGGTCCGCCCCAGTTCTTCGCTGATTTTCAGGAGAAATGAAGAACACCATGAACTATGGAAGGTTTGGGATGTTTTTAGGTGCCTAAGTTCTAAAAGCTGTATTTTCAGACCCTAATGTGTGAAATGTGAAAGAAAATGGCGAGAAAATACAAGAACTTACCAGGAGAAGGCGAGGAGGACTTCTTCGAGGCACTAACGCAGCAATGGCAAGAAAGGGAAGGGGCACGAGCTCTGGAGCAGCTGGAACGATGGAATGGCAGTAGGAAAGGAAAGAAGGTGAGGGTGGCCTGTATATAGGGTGTTTAACCGCCAAAATTTTTGAATTTCGGCAGCCGGTTGGCTGCTCGAGGACGAATAAGAAGCTGCCACGTGCCCCCATTTAATGACTTCGTCAGAGGTGAAGAGATAGGGGCAGTTGATGCGTCAGCCGGGAAAAACGAGATGACACCGAGGTCTGATGTAGCATCAACCGGGAAGACTGCCGGGCAAGATTGAGAAAAGACCGGGCAAGTTCGAAGACAGAGGGTCATTCAGTCTGGTTACTAATTGATAAGCCGGGGACCGAGGAAATGAAATTATACCTCGGTTGGAGTAGGTAATCCCTGTCACGCTAGAGCGGACGGAATTAAGGGGCAATTGAGTGGGAAAATAATGGTCTGGTACCGTGCCGGACAGATTTGGCCGGATAGAGTTACGCCGGGCAAGATTTTGGCCGAGCAGGTACTGGGTTAAGAAGGTGCTCGGTTAAGGCACCGATTGTGTGAACCGAGCTGCATGCTTTGCAGGAAGGCCGACCAGCCAAGTAGATGACCGGCGCCAGGAAGGGCGTAGTCGACCGAGCTATGAGTTTGTTCGGCAGGAAGGCCGACAAAGGTGAATGCGAGATATCTCGGACACGGTCCAGCCGGGATGCTGCGTAGCCCAGTTCCCTCAAGCTTAGCCAGCGGCGTGCTTGGGCATGAAGCACAGCCCGGCTATGGATTGGGCAGCTCGGCTGCCGGGCTCCAGCAGAGAAGGCTGGCATTTGGGATTAGGTAATGTCCAGCATGGTGTGACCTGACAGAGGCATGGTTTATGTGCTGACAGATGGGATAACAGAGCCACGTGTTGAGAGATCATTGGGAGTAGATATGAGGCGCAGAGAGGTATATAAACAATTCGGCGCCACCCCTTAAGCAGATGGACAATTTTTGTAAGTGAGACTTACACTCAAACACTCTCCCTTCTCTTTAGTCATTTTTCCAGGTGTGTGGTTCTAACTTGAGCGTCGGAGGTGTTTTCCGGCCACACACCGCCGGGTAGCTCACCGCTTTTGCACTTTCAGGTGATCGGACAGCTGAGGAACTGGGAAGAAAGGAAGTGCGGGTAGCCGGAATATTTTCCCCCCGTACAATATGGATGTAGAATTTATATAAGAGATTGCATATTCTAATTTTGTGACCAATTTTCTGTATTTCTAGATTTTTTTTATTATTCTAGTTAATCATAATTTATAGCCCTCATATATAAAATTATGAGTTTGTTTTTAAAGGATGGATCAATTATTAAAATAATTATTTCTCACTTCTCCTTGAGCCAATCTCAAGGTTTTAGCCCATTAATAATTCAATGAGTAAGTTTATGTGCATAGAAATAAATACATAATGAGATACAACATTTTCACAAGGGGTGGGTCTTACATGTGTTGTGCTCTTCACATTACTATAATTCAATACATGTATCTGCTAATTAGTCGGGTTTACACTTCCTGACAACAAATAAAAATAAGAACCACCACTTTGCTGTCCTTTGGTATTTATTATTTTTTATTAAATATATTTTTGTATTTGTTTTAAAACAAAAGAGGTGGATATAACGGTTCTTGTTAATAGTTGGAGATAGTAGTTGGAGATGGTTTTCGATAAGAATAGCGGCCAAAGGTGGTGTTAATTGTTGGAGATAGTAATTGGAGATGGTTTTTGTGCGGGGGGTTTTTTCTGCACTATGAAAAAAGGTAGAGCTTCGTGGAAGAACAGCATACTCCAGGAAGCAAAGTCAACACAAGTAACAAACGGTAAGGTTGCTTGATCGAGGTTTGGTCAGAAACCCTTCCGATGGTAAAGTCAGGGACTAGAGGAGAAGAAGAAAAAATGATGCAAAGAGAGTGTATGTATTGTATGTATGGATTTCAGATCCTCTGAGGGTGAATAGTGCTCACTTTTTATTAAAAAAAGGTTGCATGTCCTCTAAGACTTTCTCTCTCCGTCATTTGTCATGTTTGTCTTGTTTGTTTATGGTTGTTTCCCATTGGAGAAGAATGACCGCTCCGCCTGACACTCAGGTGTGCAGGTCTGTCGTGTGTACGCCTTGTCCATTTGCGCCTCCACATCTCCACATTCTGTTTAGACAGAGGGAGAAGAGCAAAGTTATTTGTTTATTGTGGGCTCAAGAAAGATCTTCGAAGTGTTGGCCTTCTCCAAGTTGATCCACTTCGGAGTGGTTGTCCAACTTGGAGGTCCAATATGTTGCTTGACCGGCTTCGAAGTAAGCATTGCTTGTCAGGCCGATGGTAGTATCTTGCTAGCGTCGGAGTGGGCCTAACACTAGCTGAGCTACCTTACTCGCCTTGCTTTGAAGCAAGTATTTTGTCATTGGGCTGAGCTCCAAGCTTGCCGCACTTCGGTGTAGATGTAGTGTCGGGTGGAGTTCCAAGACTTAGTTGATTTTATCCCACTTCAATTTTTCAATAAGAAATAGCGGCCAAATGTGGTTTCACCACTACCAGAAGGTGACTGGTGATGGCCGAAGATAGGTGACTAAAAGTAGTAGCCCACAATTGGAGATAGTGATTAGAAATGGTTACTAACTATCTAAGATGGCTGAAGGTGATCTTGATAAAAAGTGGTGGTTGCCGGTAGAGGTGGTTGGTGGATGTCAAGCATAGTTCTAAATATGCGGCCGGTTCATACCGGAAAATTGGAGTGCCGATTCAGATATGGCCCGGTATACCGGTGAGAATGAAATTCGCAGTGGTAGCGGCCGATTCCCGGGTACATATCGGCCTGAATCCAATACATGAGCGATACAGTTCCGATACACATTTTCCATCGCTAGTACGGCTGAAAATGGAGCAGAGAACCTCCTGCAAAAGCAAAAAATAATCATTCGGTACAAATGACAATGGAGTAGAGCACCTGCAAAAACAAAAGCAAATATAGAAAAGGAAGGGAATAACCCATCACATACATGTACATCACTCACTCAAACCTTTTACTTCAAGTTTTTTGTCTTCTTCAAGCAATACACAGACTCACAGACCATAAATTTGTAACAACCTCTAAACAAAAACCCTCAATCGGACCAAATCCAAATTCTCAATCAAACCCAAATCCATCTCCCAGTGGCATCAATCTTGTAAAGTGTTGCAGGGAGAAGCATCGAATCGAACCCAAATCCATCTCCTAATGGCACCGCTTTCGAGCTTCTTCTGTGAAGGTTTGTTGTGTCATGCTCTGTTTTCTTCTTGTGTTGTTCTGTTTATATATTTGTTTTTTTTTTTTTTTTTTTTTTTTTTTTCCCCTGTTTCGTAGTTGCTAATATTTAAGCCATTGTTCTGCATTTTGTGGTTATATTATGATATGGGATGGGAGATATTTTAATATATATATATATTTATGATTATTCAAATATTAATATATATGTATATTTTTTTCTCAGCAATGTACCTGTAGAGTATGTGTCATATTTATTTCACTTCTTCATTCCTTTAAGTTGATTTATTAGACTCACTGTTTATGGACCTATTAAACCCAATAAATTAAGTAGTAGCAGTGTATAATTAGGCTCATGTATCGAATCTACTTAAATGACTTTCACTACAATTTTCAAAACTTTTGTTTGTTAACTGCTTGATTGTTCATTTTTTTTTTTAAAAGAGGTTTAATATTTTAGATTTTTTTTTTATTTTTATTTAAAGAAATTTAATCTGTCAGATTTTTTATTTCAGATTTTTTTTATTGTTTCAGATTTTATTTCAAATTTTTTAATCTGTCAAATTTTTTTTTATTTCAGATTATTTTTATGTCAGATTTTTTTTTAAAGAGGTTTCATCTCTCAAATTTTTTTAAAGAGGTTTAATTGTTAAGTAAAGAGGTTTAATATTTTAGATTTTTTATTTTTATTTTAAATGCATTATTATTAGTAACTAAATTAGAATTACAATATTTGTTAATTGAAAACTGTTATTGTAGATAATTGAAAGTTATAATGGCGCACAGAAGTGGTTCCAGTGGAAAACCTCCAAGTGATGATATTCATTGGAAATTTGGAATTCCACTAGAAAATACTAGGCATAAAATTAGGTGTACATTTTGTGAAAAAGAGCTAAATGGTAGTATAACTAGGTTGAAGTAACATTCGGCCTATATGAAAGGTCAAGTTGCACATTGTGCTAATGTCAATGGTGAAGTTCGAACACTAATGATGGATCATTTGAATAATTATAAGGGCAAAAAGCTTGACAAAAGGAAGATGAATGAGGAATTGACAGAACAAATTAGAGCCAGTCAGTGTGATGATGATGAAAATGATGAGGAGGACCTAGAAATGGTTATGGCCTGACAAATTAGGGCTAGTGATATTAAGGTTGCACCTCCTCCTGGTTTTGCTTGGCGAAGTCATAGTGTTCGTAAGGCTAGTACAAGTAGGAAATTGATTGATACATCCTCTCCAGAAGTTCAATTATTAGACATAGATGTAGATCTTCATAGGACCAAAGGCAACAAACAATCCAACTCTCCTCTAGATTCTTGAAAGAAGCAAAGAAAAAATTAGGAAGAGCAGTTAGCCAGTTTTTATTGTTCACTTCCGGTGCCTACTAATGTTGTTAATTCTAAATGGCTAGGAACTAATGTTGGATATTGCAAGAGAGGTTGGAAAATGAACAAAGTTACCTAGTTCTTATGAAGTAAGTCTCTAACTTACAGTTTGGAAAAACTCTTTCTATGTTTAAAAATAAATAAATTATTAAGATACTTGTTAATAGTTTTTGTTTGTTATTTATTATTAAACGGGTAACTAAAGTATATTTACAAATAGAGTATGAAACTTTACAAAATTGGATAAAATCTCACAAATCTAGTTGGGCTGAGAGAGGTGTTACAATTATGTGTGATGAATGGTCTGGCCCACAAGAAAACACATTGTTAATTTTCTTGTGTATAACAATCATGGAACAATTTTTCAGAAATCTGTGGATGTAACTGATGTACCTAGTAGGACAGCTGATTATTACTTGGATCTTATGGACAAAGTAGTGGATGAAATTGAAGAAGAATATGTTGTGCAAATCGTAACTGATAACGAAGCTGTGATAAAGGCAGCTGGTTACAATCTCATGGAAAAAAGGAAGAATCTGTATTGGACAGGATGTGCAGCTCATTGTATTGATCTTATGTTAGAGGATATTGGGAAGAAAAAAAGTGTGGCAAAGGTGTTGGATTGTGCAAAAGTAATCACACGCTTCATCTACGACTTCAATTAGGTCGTTGATTTCATGAAGAGATTCACAGGAGATAGAGAGTTGTTACGTCCTGTCATCACACGCTTTGCCACCAATTTCATTACTTTGGAAAACATTGTTAAACATAAGACTGCTTTATAGGATATGTTTCATTCTCAAGAGTGGAAGCACAACAAATGGTCCAAAAAGGATGATGCAAAAGAAGCGAAAAAAATTATACAAAGCAAAGATTTTTGGACCAAGGTGGTAGATGTATTAAAAGTTCAAGAATCACTTCTAAAGGTGCTTAGACTTGTAGATGGGAATGAAAAGCTCACAATGGGTTTTATATATGAAGCCATGGATAGAGCAAAGTTAGCCATCAAACAAAATTGTTGCTATTATTTAGATTATTGGAAGATTATTGATAATCGATAGGCTTTCCAACTACACACGGACTTACATACTGTTGGTAAGTAATTTTTAATTTATTTAAATTATAAATTATGTGTTCCTTTGTCTCACTTTTATTATTATTTTATATTTGAATGTAGGTTATTTTGTAAATCTCATATTCCAATATGGGGAGCAACCTTTCTAATCATCGAAAAGTGATGAGTGGAGTTAGAAATGTGATTTCGAGACTTCTACCAGATTTAAACGAGCAAATACAGATGATAAACCAAGTTAGTCATTATGTAATATTAGTTAAATTGATAACTTATTATTTAACTTGTGAATTGTGTTTATAAAATTGCTTATTGCCTTTTATTCATTGCAGATCTCTTTATTTTGTAATAAAGAAGATTCTTTTGGTAATGTGTTAGCACAAAGAGCAGTGAAAGCAACAAATTTTGGTAATTATTACATACTCAATCAACTATTAACTATTTTAATTACATATTATTGTTACATTGTCAACACTTCTATATCAAATTATAACATAATCACTAATGATTGATTGATTTGTATATAGATGAATGGTGGATCCATTATGGTACAACAGCTCCGGTACTCCAAAAAGTGGCTGTGAGAGTATTGAGCCAAACCACGTTTTCTTCTAATTGTGAGCGCAATTAGAGTACATTTAGCTTGATACATACAAAGACAAGGAATCGGTTGAAGTATAAAAAATTAAATAAACTTGTTTATGTGTATTACAATATGAGGCTAAAGATTAGACATGCAACACAAAAAAGCCAAGATGACAAGATGAATCTTTTAACCCCATCAATCTTGACTATATATTTGAAGAAAATGATCTATTAACTCCATGGCTTCAAGAGAGAGAACATGCAGTCTTGGATGATGAAGATAACTCAGGTTGGTTGATTGTTGATAATGATGATGAGAAAGATCATGCCACTAGTAGCCAAGCATCTCAACACCATCAAAGAGCAGGGTCTGTTGGAAGTGGCTCTAGTGAGGGTCGCGGTTTGAGTCCACCTAGTGGTAGTGGAGATGATAGTGATGGCAGTCGTCCTCCAACAGGTTGTGGTAGTGGTGGACAATGGGAGTCTGCAGGTTCTGTACATGGTAGTAGACGCAGTATTCATCATATTGATCATGATTGGAACATGAATTCTACACAACAGCGACGACATTCTATTTCTGCTCCTGATGTAGAAGCATCAATTGGGCGTTCATGATATATTGATGATATTTATGGTCATCGTGACCTTAAAAATCAATTTGGACATCTCAGCGTTAGATAAGAAGATGGAAGGGAAACTCAAAATTGGCGACCAATATGCCCAGTACCATATCCTTATTACCCTCCTTCAAGTCAACCACCACCACACATCTATCAACCATCTTATATGGGAAATTGGAACTACTCTCAACAACCTCATCAATATCGATATACAAAGGGTTTCAACTATGGTACCGGGAGGGGAGGGGGGGCTTGCAATGACACAACAACAATCAAGTAGCAGTGGCAGCAACAACACCACTTATGATCAATACACTTTCAATAACTACTACTAGGAATATCAATATGAAGAAATAGGCCAACCAATTCATAGTGATGATCAAAGTGATGTGATATATGGAGATCCTTCTGTGCCACTACGTAATTCTTTTTATTACTAAGTTTTAGAGTTGTTGATTTGTAGTAGATTGTTTGTATGCAATTATGACTGAAACGAATGATTTATTTTCATGTCCTTCTTTCTCTTATTAATTTGTTGTGCATTTGGAAGTATTTCATTGTTGAAAAGAAGTAAAAAAAATATTTCCATATCAATTTTTTTTATTAAAAGTTTAACATATATGCCAAATAAAAGCTTGAGACTAAAATAAATACATATTATTTAATTGAAAATAAGTTAAAAGTGCTGCTACATATCAAAATTTTGATTAAAATGTGATAAAATAAGGTTAAAAGAGTCAAAAAAATGCATAAAATTGAATTTTAGAGGGATTGCTAATGATTTTTGAAATTTCACGGTCGCAACGCCTGATTCCCAATACGTACCGGTCGATACTACCGATACTGATACTCTATGATGAATACCGTTACGTTATTCGATACGACGATTTAGAACTATCACGTTAAGGGTGATTGTCAGCTGTGTGAGATGGTGGTATAAAAAAATTACCAATGACGATGGCTCATGATGGTAATAATGAGTGGTAAGTGAATACTGTTTGGATTTTTTTCTCCTATTATATGTATTTTACGTATGTACATCAACATAAAATATGTGATTAACAATAATGTTAACAACGCTTGTAAATTTTAAAAACAAAAAGGTAAAATGGATAGAGAGAGCTGTAAAGCTGCGGATGTTCTTTAAGTGTGTTTTTTGTCCAGACTTCAATTGCCTCTTCCTCTCCAATATTTATTCATACACCCGAGGCTACAAAGCCTACTCTGGCTTTGTTTGGCATAATGTTTTTTTTTTTTTTTGATTATTTTAGTTAAAAAAATAAAATAGATTAAAAAGTTAATAAGATAAAATTTTACATTGAAATCATAAATCATTTTATTTTTTTTTCTCCCAAAAGTTAAAAAAGTTAAAAAGTCTATTCTAAATAAGATTTTTTTAATCACATGCTAAAATATTTAAAAAATTAACAAAACAATTCACTTCCCGCTCACTCACTTGGCTAATAAGGCCTCGTATGTCAACAGGCCGGTTTAGTCAAAAAATTATTAAAAAAGTCAAAAAATCAACAACTCATACCAAAAAGTCAAAGATTTTCTTTTTTCTCTACTTTTTATACATCTTTTCGTAAAAAGTTAAAAAGTCATCCCAAATATACAAATTTTTTTAAACTCATATTTTAATCAAATAATCAAAAAATTATTAAATTAATCTGCTCCAAACGAAGCCTAAGTTATGAGAAAATTTCAGATACCCATATCTTGGTTCTTGTGAGTCCCAAAGCTTAAAAGTACTGTGTCTGTATGTGTCTTACATTATGATATTATGTCAATCAGGAACTAGATAGATAGATATAAGTTGTAGTAGTACAGTAATAATATGTGGTGTGTGATCTCGAGATGTTTTAAACTTTTGGCATTTCTTGTACATGTGAGTTGATTCCTGTTGAAGGAAGTGTATATGGTAATCTAGATGGAGATCCTTTTGACTTTGAATTTTTTGGTCAAGACCCATACCAACCTTGCGTGTTTACGATGTATATGGTTTGGTATGGGTAGTCTTTGGTATTGGTCGTTACACCAATATATGTACCCCGCCAACTACTCATATAAAGTTTTATTCTGTGTATTTATTTACTTTAATAACAACATGTGGGACTTATTATAGTACGAGTCGTAGGAATTTAATCTGATATACGTAAATTAATTTAAATATTTTACATATAAAAAAAAAAAAAAGTACGTGAGACTTTAATTCATGTAAAAAAGGAATACTTAATTAATTAATTTATTTGTAAATTAATTGATTTATATGTGAAAAAGAATCAACTTGCTTCAACTTATAACTCCTAACCGATGTAATGCTTAATTTATTTTTTATTTACTAAAGAGTTAATTCCTCAAATTATATGTGAGTATACTCTCTCCCTTAACTTTTATATTAAAAAGGGATTTTCATAGTAAAACGAATCACCTACATGATATGCTACTACCATTTAAAAAAAAAATAATTATTAGTTATATAGGTGCATTTTAATATAAAATAAAAGAACTGTAAAATGCAATATCATTCCCTTCCGTCCATATTTTAGATTGGAGGTGTTGTTCGAACTTGTGGAGTCTGTCACTAGCCCTATTTCGATAATTCAAGCAGTTCATTTTGTCAGACATTTCATGTATCTCATCTAAATTTTTTTTTTTTTATTGATAAAATACACGAAGTGTTCTACAGAATGAACGGTTCGAATTATTAAAATGAGACTTATAATGAGCTTCACGGATCAAAACAGCGCCCTCTAATCTAAAATCTAGACTAGAAGAAATCCCACACCTTTTACCAATACTACAAACTCCCAATCATACTTCAAGAACCAAAGAAAGAAAAATAATAATAATTCCGAGCGGTCTTCAGTTCAGATCTAGGATAGTTCGATCCAGTTCGGCCCATTGGTCCCACTTTTGGGCCCCTTTTCGATAATCACAACCATTCACATTTTAGGGTTTGTTGAGTATATTAGTTTTGTAAAAAATCACGTCGATCGAATAAAGGATACTATGTATTCGGATCACTTTTGTCTGGAACAAATGACGGTCAGAAAATTAATGGTTCATAAAAAAGTGATCCGAATACATAGTATTCGTTATCCGATTGACGTGATTTTTTATAGGGATAATATACTCAATAAATCTTAAAATGTGAACGATTTTAATTATCGATAAATGACCCAAAAATAGACCCAATGGGTCGGACTGGACCCTCTAGTCCAGATGGTGGACCGGAGGCAAGCCCCCGCCTAATAATAATACCAACAATAGCAAAATCTATGCTTTCCATAATTCTCCAAAAACAAAAAAGAATAATGCTATATGTATTAATTAATATATCAATTAGTATATTAACGGATGACGTAATGTAATTTTAGAAGTTTTAAGTCTTTTTAATTTGTATAATAGGTAAGGTTATAGTTTTGAAATGGTAATATTATAATATATGTTGATATATTAAGTGGTATATCAATTAGTATATGTAAAATTACCGAAAAAAATAACAAAAAGAATATAAAAAATAAGGTCTATTTAAGTGCATTTATTTGGTCAATAATTTTTGTCTTACTATTTCAAAATACATAGAGTCATGAAAATCTTAACACATGAAAATTTTAAGTTATGATAAGCATTTAAAAAAAATAAAAATAAAAGTTGAGGTTGTCTGTCTATTTTTGTGCACTTGTTTTGGTTGAGCCTAAATCACACCTACACCTTTTTGATATGGATTTTGCACCTCTTTATCAAATTTAACCCCACATCATTATTATGCAGCCAAGATATTAAGAAACATTAATTAAAAAAATTTAAATACATTATTCCCACTTCCTAATGGTACTCAATATTAATCCAGCATGCTCAAGTAATGGGTTCAACAATTAATACGATTCTCAATCACCATAGATGAGTGTAATCATGAGTCTCATGCAGGACTAAGATCATTAAGAAAAGGAGCAGCATCAATTTCAGGCAATATATGCTCCTTACTCTTTATGGTAAATCCTTGGTCATTATGCCGAACCTAATTTTCTATAGTTTAAGACACAGCGTGCCCTATCCAAATATTATTTTTTGAGTTGAGTTTCTTAAGTTAAAATTTAAATTTGAGAGAATTTGAGAGACTCGTGGAGCAACTAAGAGCATTGTTTCAATGATTTAAATCATTCATTTTGTAGAGTTCGCAGTGTATATTATTATTTATATAAAAAAATTAGGTCAATTCGATAATCAAAGATTTTCATTTTCATTTTGTTTTTTTTAAAAAAAAAAAACAATAAACATATTTTTAAAAATAGATCATCTATTTCTTTTATGCAAACATAATAGAATAAAAAGATTATGATTATTGGATCGATTTATTTATTTTTTATAGATGATCTACAGGAAATATTTTATAAAATGAACTGTACAGATCATCGAAATGGAGTTGTAGTGGGCCCCACGAGCTTCTCAAGAAACTCAACCCTTATTTTTAAATTTACATTAAATTAAAAAAGAGAGCTAGGAATAAATTGTCTAGGAATATTTCATCCCTCTAGTATTTTCATACAATTAATTTGCGATATAGTAAAAATAATTGAAAGGGTAATTTTATACGAGCTAAAATTTTTTATAATATTTTTATATGGCATGTATCAAATTTTACAATTAATTTGCGATATAGTAAAAATAATTGAAAGGGTAATTTTATACGAGCTAAAATTTTTTATAATATTTTTATATGACATGTATCAAATTTTACAATTAATTTGTAATATAGTAAAAATAATTGAAAGAGTAATTTTATACAAGCTAAAAATTTTATAATATTTTTATATGACATGTATCAAATTTTACAATTAATTTGTAATATAGTAAAAATAATTGAAAGAGTAATTTTATACATGCTAAAAAATTTTATAATGTTTTTATATGACATGTATCAAATTTTGCAACTATCAGTAAAAGTCTACAACTCAACTTCAACGCTAATGGTTACAATAGTAGTTCCGTGAAAATCTGTAATTCGTCTTCCTGAGTAGGTCTGACCAAAGAATTTGTGAAATTTGTAATTTGATTCAGTTGAATCTAATTTGATAGGTTTGGATATTTTTTTGAACCAGTAATTTGATTTCGGATTAAAAAAATTAAAAATCTGCATTCCACAGATCCGTTACGGATTAAATCCCATGATTTTGGATTAGAACCGATCCGAACCTTATACAAATAGCCTATATTTATATTATTTATCCTTCTGCATAGTATCTTCTCTTATTCCATATAAAACCTAAACTCAAACTTAAACCCGCGTAGTACTTTTTTTTATTGCTTTTGTTTGTTGGTTTTTAGTTTTAATTTGTAATGGTTTAAATACTTATGGTGGAACCAGTTTTTTTTATAATTGTTTAAATTCTAGAACAGTATGTCGCTATTATGGAAATACGTGTTACTATTGTAGAACTAATATGATGCTATGTTTATATTTTTATGAAATTAAAATGTTCTATATTTTTTTTTGTTATTTAATTATGTGAATCCGTGATCTTAAATCGATCCAATCTAGATTTAAATGGATTAATTTCACGATTTAAACGGATTGAATTAGTTCCAATTTTTTAAAAATCATAAATAACAGAATAATTCTAATTTTACCTCAATCTAAACCATGCTTACCCCTATTCCTTAGTTATGTCTAATGAAGCCTCTTCTTGTAAATTTAAAATAAAGGTTGTTTGATGCAATTTATTAAAGTTATAGCTGTCTTATTATTTATAATGTAAGTATAACTTAAATATAAAAAAAAAATCAAAAATAATTATTAAAAGTTTGAGAAAAAAATACATTAAAATTAGAGGGAATATGAATATATATATATATATATAAGTAGGAAGATAATAAAATAATTTTAAATGCATGAAAGTATAAACCTTTTTTTTTTTCACAAATTAGTGTACGAGCCACTTGTACTTTTATGAATTTCAAATTATTTTACTATCTTTCTAGTTTTTGGATATTTTTTCCTTAAAATTATATATTTTTTAATTATTATATTTTAGGAAAATTTATTAGAAAGTCCTATTTTAAGAATTTCTGTACCATTTAGTCCCATATTTTAAATAGTTGATTGAAGAATTCTTATTAGATGTAGTGTGTGTGGCCAATAAATCAATTTTTAAATGTGGATGAGTATTGGTTAGACACATATACCCTCACTAGTTAATTGGGAAAGTTTTTTTTTTTTTTTTTAGAATGTGTAACAGGTATAGTGTGATACTCTAATGTAGTAAGTATTAATGTGATACTTCAACGATGTGACACTCTAAAAAAATTAAAAATTGTTTAATGTACCTTTCCCAAATATGACAACATGATAAGTGTGATGTGACATTACAAAATTTTTACTTATCCTTAGTGTACTTTTTCCAAATGTGACAATGTGGTAGGAATGATGTGATACTCTAAAAAAAATAAAAACCCCTTAATATATTTTTTTCAAATGTGACAACGTGACATGTATGTTGTGATACTCTGAAAAAATTAAAATCTCCTTTGTGTACTTTTCCTAAACGTAACATGTGACACTCTAACGTAGCGGATCCAATTTGATTAAATTACTGCTTGTCTTCATGTCACACACCAAAAAACAATTAGTAAGGAATTCATATTCCACATTGCGCGTGTTAAAAACAGTCAAACTTTAAAAAGCTACTAGTGCGCTTTTCGAACAACGTGACACACAAACACCCCACCACCTTCTCACGTGGCGGGTATGTTGTGACACACTAAAAAAATTAAAAACTCGTTAATGTATTTTTCCTAAATGTGACATGTGATACTCCAACATAATGGACTCAAGTTGATTGAATTACTATGTGTCTTCACGTCATGCGTCAAAAAACAATGAGTAAGGAATTCACGTCCCAAACTATGCGTGTTAAAAACAATCAAATTTTAAAAAATTATTAATGTACTTTTCGAATAACGTGACATACAAATACTCCACCATCTTCTCCATACATAACCATGCCACATGTCTCTCAACTGTACTAATAATGACAAAATAATTAACAAATAATTTAAAGAACCACTCAACCACCATAAAAATATTTACGACTTTATGAATTACAAGGGTACAAAACAAAATTTACTAGTCAATTCACCTAAATTTTATCTTATAAGGGAGATTTTATTTAATAGTCAATGAAAGGGAATAGTGCCTGCCGCGATGAGCGCGGTGATTAAGCGACTTTGTAATTTGTTACTCATATTCTAACTTTCTTTACTTTACCTTTTTATTATTTTTTTTCTTGGTGGTAAATTCAAATAATAAAATTATGTTGTGATAGAAAATTTCGCAATCTCTTGATAGCAAATACATGAATCTCATCAATGTTGAACATAAATGAAACAACTAATACCCATTAAAGATGGCGACAAGTTAATAACATTTATTGATGATTACAACATATCTTCTTTATTTATTTATTTATTTTTTCTAAAATATCTTGAACATCATAATGATTTTTTCTTTTTTCTTTCAAAATTCGGTTTCAATTAAGGATTGCATCTTCAAGTCCAGATTTTTATATGTAAAAAATGATTTATTCCCACAATTTTATTTTTGAATGTGTTTCTGATAGGTAAAAAAAATGATTCAAGAGAAATTCAAATAAAAAAAATTACGTGAATGTAACATTGTTGTTCATATATTATTGATTCATATAAAAATTAAATTTATTTAATAATTGTAAAAGCATATTTTTATTATATTTATTTTTAAATAAATAAATTTGATAAATGTTTTTGTAATTATCAAATCAATCTTATTTATTTAATTTGTGGGATCTATTTACATTCCTTCAAATCTAACTTCTAAGGCCAAGTTTGGGAAGTTGAAAATAATCCATCTTTTTATCTTTTTTTCATTACATCACCTCTTTACTTTTCTGCACATCTTTTTGTAAAAAGACAAAAAGTGTACTTATATTTTCTAAACTCATTTTTTTTGTTATATATATTTTAAAGTGAACTTTGAATTGTAATTTCAAAATTGTTTGAAATAAAAAATAATTTTTAATAGAATCATGTAAATCGCATAGTGCCAGAGAAATGAATATGAATTTACTGTCTCCAATTTTTTTATATATGCATAGGACCATATCCTCTAGAGGGTAAATACAAATCCATGTCCTATGATGTAGATAAAAGCTTATTTTGAGGGATATATTAAAAATTAATTTTAAATTTTTTTTTTTTACAAAATATATAAAAGAATAAAAAAATAATCACTTTGCTTGGTTTAAGTTTTCTAAAAACACTTTTTTAAAAATTTTACTTTCTTATTTTTTGTATTTTTTTGTATTTTTACTGATTTTTTTAATATTTTAAGTAATTTTTTTTTTAAATTTTTATACACACCTAACATAAATACATTTAAAAAATATAATTTTTGTAAATTTTTTTTTAAAAATTCACTAAATACCAAAAATTAAAAAATATAAAAATTCAGTAAATTTTTCTTATTTTTGTGTATTTATTAATTTTTTTATAAATATTTTACTTTTTAGGTACATTTAAATTAGATGCATCTAAAAAAGTAAAAAAAAATATACTTAAAATTTTAAAAAATATTTACTAAAAATAAAAATATTAATTTTTAAAAAATTCAAACCAAACACATTGAATATAACTTTAAAAAAAATTTTAAAAAATTAAAAAAAGTAACTTTTAATTGCGTCGTCAAAATAAATCAAATATTGCTCCTCTTTATCAAATCTCAGTGGAAAAATGTTTGGAACCTCTAATTAGAGGTACCACTAATGATGTGGCAGTGGGTCCCACCACTGCCACAACCAATCCTGTGTCTTGATTTTTTTTATTTTTTATTTTTTTCCTTTTCCACCTCATTAGAGGCATGTTTGGAGGTGTGTTTTTAGAGGTGTCTAGCATTGTTGAATCTCAGTGGGTGAATCCACCGGTTTCATCATCGTCTCTCTCCCTGTATTAATAAATAAAATCGCTCCATTTCGTAATTATTTCGGTCTCACGAGAAATATTAGCCAGCGAGTCGTCCTATAGTACATGGCGTAGAACCCACATCCTCAACCGACCAATCCACACTCCATCAAAAAAGCAAAACGACAACAACCCCACAACTGAAATGCTCTCAGAATCTAACCCCACCCCCACCCCCACCCCCACAGAGGAGTCGTTTCTCTTCTCTCTCATCGAATATTGTAGTATAGTATTCCTGATACTGTATCTCTCTTTCCTTCTCTCTCATTATTCTTATTAGTATTATATAGATAGAGAGATACATGTATTATTGAATCTCAAAAATGGTTTGCTTCTTCAAAACGGCATACCCTCTTCTCTGTCTGCTACTTTAGTTGCTTTTTCCAGTGAGAAGTAAGTAGCAGAGCAGAGCAGTGAGTGTGAGTGCCTGCTTTTTTCTTTCACACCTCTTTTTATAGTTCCCGCTGAGTTTTTGTTGTTTGGGGGAGACCAAAATATGGAGAGAAAACAAGGATTTTTCTCGGCTTTGAAAGACGAAGTCGTCAGGGGCCTGTCTCCGGGGAGGTCTAGGGGGAGGAGTCCATCCAGGAGTGTTTCTCCCGGGTCGGGTCTTCTGCGCCGGAGGAGACCCCCCGCCGGCCACCACGTGGCGGGCCCGGACGTGTTCATTTCGAGATCCGGGAGCTTGAGGCCTGCGGAGGCGCTGTCGCCGTTGATGGAAGGGCCTGATCCTGATGAATCGGACGGTGGGGATTCCAGGATGGAGAGGTGGGGCCACTGGATGAAGGGACAGCTCTGTAGGGCTCCCTCTGTCTCGGCCTCTTCCTCTGCCTCTGCCTCTGCCTATCAACGGTCCGATCTGAGGTTGCTGCTCAGCGTTTTGGGTGCGCCTCTGGCTCCGGTGCACGTTAGCAACAATGACCCTTTGCCTCATCTTAGCATCAAAGACACCCCTATTGTTAGTCTCTCTCTTGCTCCATTCTCTTGATTATTCGCATTATTATGTATATATATATATATATTTGGCTTCTTTTAACTCTATGTAATGTTTTCATTCCCACAATAAAGAAAAATAGTTATCCAAAAGAAAATCAATTAAAGAATACTTATCAAAAACAAAAGAAATCAATTACTCCTATAGAAAATTGAATAGGTAAAGGGTGGTTTTTTTCTTATAGTAAATTATGTCAGTAGCCTTTAAAACCTTGGGCTTTTTTTCTATTGGGTCACCAAATTAAGTTTTCATCCCAATAAAGTGTCTAACTTCTCAAAATGTGACACTTGTGTACCATTTAGAAATTCAGAGGCTTAATTAAAAGGAAATTTAGTTTTGGGGATTAATTGAAAAAAGATGTAAAGTTGTTAAGCTGTATTTGGGTGGTGGATTTGGGAAGTTATTCGGAAATGAAAAGGGAAAAAGTGTTGAAAATTATGTAAAATGTAGGCATATTTCACCTGCCTTTTCTTTTTTCCTTCCCAAATCCCTAACCAATCACAGCGTAAGTGAATATCATGGGTTCTTATTTTGGCTTATTTTTATTTGTTGCACAGGTATAGTTGTATGAATTTTAATAAGTCATGTACTGGATCATGTAATTAATTATTCTGTAATTCCGGATCATCAATTGGTGCTTCTGGATCAACTAGAGTAGAGTAGTAAATGGGTATCTTAATGGTTGAGTAGGAGACAAAATCAAACCCCAATTATCTCTTTTGTGTGGCCTCATTTGTGGAGAGCACCATATGCTGTGACTTTGTGAGGATTAATTGAATGCATTTTAATGGACTATGGAGAATCACTTCATAAATCAAAGAAGATATAAAGAAACAAGAAGTATGCAAAATATATATATTTTTTTGGTATGTAATATGTTGATCTGCAAGTGCAATGTGCTGATCTATATGATTCGCTTCACATTTTAATTTGCTGAAATTTTTCTCAAGTGAGACCATGTTGCTGGTGATGGCAGGAATCATCCTCTGCTCAATACATATTGCAGCAGTACACCGCAGCTTGCGGAGGACAAAAGCTTCAGAATGCTGTTGTCAATGCTTATGCGATGGGTAAGGTGAGGATGTTAGCTTCTGATATCGAGACAGCCACAAAGGTCATAAAGAGCAGGAATTCCTCCAAAGCTGCAGAGTCAGGTGGGTTTGTGCTCTGGCAGATGAATCCAGATATGTGGTATGTGGAGCTGGCTCTTGGTGGCAGCAAAATTCATGCTGGATGTAATGGCAAGCTTGTTTGGAGGCACACACCGTGGCTTGGTCCACATGCTGCAAAAGGGCCTGTTAGACCCTTACGTCGAGCACTGCAGGTAATGCCACCGTGTTTGTCATCCTGCTCTCATCATCTCTGTCTCTTTAGGCTTCGGTTGGATGCGGCTTTTTAAGCCAGCTTATTAGTTAAAAAAATAAATTTTGTTTAAAAAGCCTTTGCTCATTTGGCAAACCAATTTCCTGCAAAATGTTCACTTTAACCACTCTAAAGCCATTGGAAAAGCCAAAAAAAAACTAAGAATGTGCCAAACAAACTCAAACAAACTAGTTTTTTGAGCATTAGCTTTTTTGTAGGCTTGTTTTTAGTCAATAAGTGATCTCCAAAGGAAGCCTTAGTTTACTAATTGGCAAATTTGTAAGTTCATGATCTGACCTCTGTTCTACTTGCAGGGTCTTAACCCAAGGACCACTGCAAGCATGTTTACTAATGCTAGATGCATCGGGGAAAAAAAGATCAATGCAGAGGATTGCTTCATCCTCAAGCTTTGTGCTGATCCACATACATTGAAAGCCAGGAGTGAAGGTCCGGCAGAGATCATAAGGCATGTTTTGTTTGGCTATTTCAGCCAGAAAACTGGGCTCCTTGTACACCTTGAAGACTCCCATTTGACTCGCATCCAAAGCAATGGCACGGATGCTGTGTACTGGGAGACCACAATCAATTCATTTCTTGATGATTATAGGCCCGTTGAAGGGATCATGATTGCTCACTCGGGACGATCAGTGGTAACCCTTTTCAGGTTTGGAGAGACTGCTATGAGCCACACCAAAACCAGGATGGAAGAGGCATGGACAATCGAGGAAGTGGCATTCAATGTTCCGGGCCTGTCAGTAGATTGTTTCATTCCACCCGCTGAACTAAGATTCAGCTCTATCAGTGAAGCCTGTGAGCTCCCTCAGGAAGAAAGGGTTAGGACTGCTGTAGCAGCTGCAGCAGCAGCTGCTTATCGAGCCAAAGTTGCAGCCCTGGAGGAATCACGTGATAATAACATCAATAATATTGTTTTGAAGATGGATATTTAGGAAAGGGGCGGGGTTTAGCAGCAAATGTTTAGTAGAACACTAGCTTGTCAGTATAAAAGGAATGACAAATATGAGATTAATGGGTAAGTTAGAAACTCAGCTGATTGAGGAATTTTGAAGTTGGATGCAAGTTTCTTCAAATCTGTATATACAGGGTAAATCTTTATACCCTCAATCAAGAGTTTCATTATGCAGTCATGGCCTGAGTTTCTGTAGAATGTGGAGACAATGGAGGTTTGTCTTCTCCAATTTGCTTTCCATGCATAAATGTGGTGAAAATGTGCCGTCTGAGATTTACCTCTGTAAAACATCTTATGTCAAGACTATACTATGGTTGAGGATAATATTTCTGTTTTGTTTTTGTAAAACTCTCGTGCAAAGACATCCAATGATTAGCAGGTCCTTTAAACACAGGCATCACATTCGCAAGTCTATTTTATTCTACAGGATGGATATCTATTTTTTATCCAGTTTGCATAGTGCAGAAAACAGTTCGCCCAGGGAAGGAAAATGTTAAATGAGTTGTTACTTGGATTTTCATCTTACCACTGCCTAGTGTAAATACTTTCTTTACCTGTAAAAGACTTGGATTTTCATCTTACCGCAGCTAGTGTAAATACTTTCTTTACCCGTGTGTAAATACTTTCTTTACCCGTGAAAGAGTTACTAAGTCGCGAATCAAATTGTTGGCTTTAGAACACAGTTTCTGATTACAACGACAAATTTTCCTGAGAAAGATATTAGCAAATCATGGTATTCCATCATTACACATGAGTATGCTTTCTATCTTGTCTTCCATATAAAATGAGTGATGCTGCATCTTGCTGTGCAAGCTAAGGTCCATTTCTTATTTTAATATACATTCTGATTGCTTTCCTTATTGTTGAAGGCTTTTAGCTTGATTTTTTGTTTTTGGGAACTAATTTAAGCTTGATCTTGAGTCTCACACTTCACTTGAAAGTTGAAGCCCTGTGTGTTTCCTTTCACTGTTTCTATTTACCTAACCCATTTTATTGAAGAACCTGATGCCTTCTGAATGTCTGTTTGGATTGGTTCCATTGCTAGACTAGACAGTAAGTTTCACAAATCTCCCTAATCATCTTGTGAATTGCTAAACTTGATACTATTTACCCATACAACCACAACAATGCCTGCCAAACACATTTCTTACTGCCACAACTCATCAATCGGAAGCTGAAACAACCCTTTTACTTGGAAGAAATCTTGTGTGTCTTTGTTTATTATTACTACCGATCTCTATAAATATTAATTATTAAGTGAAAAAAGTTACTTGAAATGTATTCGGCAAGGTAAAGACTAAATAGAGCCACTCAAGCATGCACAAAAAAAAAAAAAAGAAAAAAAAAAAAGGTAAATAGAATAATTGAATTTGCAATTAGTTATATTAGGTAAATGGAACCTTATCCAAATTCAACTTCAGTGCAAGAATTTTGTTGGGCTTCTTCTTGTACTAGTTGAATTGATGATGAGCATCAGCCATTGTCAGATTACTACAAATATCAATTATTTGATAATTAGGGATGTCTTCCCTCAAGGAAGAATCTTATTCTGATAACTTGGAGGGCTGCAAAGAGCTTGAGCTGATGGTTGTAACTTCTGTACTGTGCTGGTTTTGAGGTCGATGACCAATATCTCACGTCAGGACCTTCAGGGTTTAAAGAATTTGCAGTTGACGACCACCATTACTATTATGTTTCGGACCAACTGGCCTCTATGATGGATTTATGTGCATTTCTGGTTGAAATGTATTAATAGTTCAATTATGTATGTTTTGTTAGAAAAGGTTGACTAAAGTTGACTGTTAAATTGTATTTTTTCTTTTTAAAGAATTGAAAACCTCTGTTTTAAACTGTGAGGCTTTGGTCTCATGTTTTGATCTTTTGGTTCAAGGTCAAAAGAATTTTGTTCTCTGTTCTTTTCATCTTTTTGAAGTTTATAAATTGTTGTGGACTCTAGTGTTCAGATGAAATTGCAGTGCAAGTTTACTAGTCCTACTAATATTTACAAGCCTATAAATTTGATAGGGGCTGGTAAAAAGCCATCCAAATTTCAGCTGTTCTGTTGCAATAAAATATTTTTGTTTTAAGTCCCCACAACAAAATTTTGTAGGATTTTCTCTCTCAAATGATACATTTGAACGTGCATCACTGACTTTTTAGGAAATGGACCTAGCAGATGATAGATGTATTTTTACCAATTGATGGTTACATTTTGGTGCTTTTAAGTTTTTCTAATGCATCTTGGCCCACACAGACATTACTACGTCACAGCAGGCTAAATATCTGCATGATCTCCCACATAATGTGTTGGTTGATTAGAATCGAATAGAGTGAAGCAAGTTTTACATGCCTCCATGTCGACTTGCTGTATGGAATTTACAGCAAATACTATTCATTTCCCTTTTGCTGAATGCAATCTACGAATTCAACTCTGCGGTGGTGCTAAGTAGTCATTCCATCATGGAAGAGGCATTCCAAACATATTGCAACTGGAAAGACAGTTTCCTGTGTGTGTGTGTGTGACGAAAACTACTTTGTTGATCAAAATTTTGGGATTTCTTTTGTAGGCATTTGGATGCGATTATGAGTCTGTCTGTCACCGTATTTCATACACCAGGTTGGTGAAATTGTCATATAACTGAGGAAAGATGTGCAAACAACCAATCTAAATTTAAGGAATTACATTCTTGGCAGTTTCTATAAATCTTTCTGATGTGTTGTAAAATAACAGATTCCGTAGTGTGAATGCATGATGTTTTAATGTCTAATACAGGCTTGCTTCTCTATCTGTTGTCCTTTACTTTCAAAGTTTTGGGGGATCGTGTCAGGTATGCCTAAAATCCCTCTCTCCACCTACTTTTCAACTCTTTCTCATGTGCTTAGAAATAAGTGTAGTTATTCAACATAGGTCTGCATACAAGTTGAGCCAAGATGAACTTTGCTGAGCTCGAACTCGGCTCGTTTGCTTGTCGAGCTCATTTATTGAGCTCAAGCTCCGCTTGATAAGTAACTGGACTCGAGCTCGGCTTGGCTCATCTCGTTAATATTAATAAAACTCAAGCTCGGCTGAGCTCGGCTTGATAAGATTTTTTTAAATATTATTTATATTATTTAAATAAAAAATATTATTAATATTATTTAATATATAAATAATATATTATATAATTTAAATAAAGATAAACGAGCCCTCTTAACGAGCTGAGCCGAGCTTGTTCATGAATAATTCGGTTCATTTGCAGCCCTAATTCAACATGTGGATGTACAAGAAGCAATAACGCATCGTGACAAAACCAAATATCCATGCCGGAACTTCACCTCCCTAAATTCATCATATTATAGATACTCCGTGAAAGGTACAGTGGAGCTAATTTGGGAAACATTATTTTGGATAATTCACCGCTACTTAATGAACATTAATATCTTTGAATCTACTTTTCATGCTTTCCATCTTCATAGAGTAGCTGCATATCCTTGAAACCTCCCCAATCTGTACTTAAAACACTGTTTTTAATCTATTCTTTCCTTTCTGTTCTCTGTTTTGAAAGTTTTTTTTATTTTAAAGATAGGGCCATGCTTGGAAAGTTGTGAGTAGATATTTGTTTAAAGATAAAATGTTCTCAATCTTTTTTGTGGTTCATCCTACATACTAACATTCTTAATCTCCCAAAGGTGTTGAACATATAATTGCAGGCTAAAGGTTTAAGGTTTAGATTGTAAACTGATGTTCTGACTAGCTTCCTTGTCAGTACACTTCAATTGGTAACCGCCAGTGTAGAATTTTCTGCATTATGTAATTTTGAAGCTTTCCATATGAAAAGCTTGAGATTTATGTTGTTGACCTGTTTGTTTTAAATTGAGAGCACACTCCTTAGCCATATGCAATCAAATCATTGAATAAACCTTCTAATGCTGCAACGGTCCGAAAAAAATTATCCGAAAATGTGATGTGAAGATATATAAATCCAGCTAATGAGCATTGTCTGCATGGGTAATAATGTATTGAAGACTATGTATTAGTAGGCTTTAGTTTAGGGAAGCCTGACTAGCATTAGAGCCGTTGACAAAATGACTCAAAAGGCAAGTTTCAGATTCTAGACAACATCATAACAAAAGTATACATAGGGTATCAGTGGAGAATTTACTTTTTCTGCCTTAATCATACTCATAATTGAAGGAGATTTTGGGAGAAACAGAAAAGCTTGTGCACCAAAAACGGTAGAAAGGAAAGAACACAGTCCTCATCGAAGTAAGAGACAGAAATTTAGTCCAGAAAAGTAGGGAATTTAACATGAGGTGTGATGTGAGTATAACTAATAAAAAAAATTAAATTAAGAAATTTTTGTGTTGAATGTTGAGTTCTTTACAGACTTGTCTCACATTGCCTCTCTAAGCCACTCAAGCTTGGTTCATATACTTTCAGGACTAGATTTTGGATGGCTTCACAAGCCAAGTCTCCGTCTCGGGTTTGTTTCTCTTGTCTCTTCATTTTCACCTAGAGATTGTAACTCCTTATTAAGGCAAGTGCAAATGAGTGGTTACCATGACTGTCCTTGTCACTCCACCATGGACTTTCATAAGAAAATGGAGAAACTATCCATCACAAGTACTAGAACCACCAACACCAACACCAGCACCAACACCAACACCGGTTTCAATATCACTAACATGTGGAAGGAGCAGACTTGCACCAACCTGTGTTGTTTCTTCTGCCTCGTGAAAGAACCAAAATCATCAATCAGGAGGGTAGGAATTGCAAGCTTCTTCAAAGAATTGCCTCTCATTGACGACCAAGAACATGTTATGGTGCTGAAAAAGCTATGGAACATGGCCATGACTCAACCAGATGACCCAGAGTTTCCATCTCTTGGCATCTTTGAGTGCATGGCGAAGTTAATCCACAGAGGTCTAGCCAATCAAGATTGGCTTCTTAGGGACCAAAACATAAACATCCCCTATTATGCAGCTCATGTTATTGGTTCTTACACCATGAACAGGGTTGATTTTGCAGAAAAAGCGGTGGACTCGGGTGTGATACCACAATTGATGGAGCTTTTCAGAGGAAGAATGAGTTGGGTTGAGCAAAGGGTCGCTGTTCGAGCCCTTGGACACCTGGCAAGCTATGAAAGTACCTTTGAAGCTGTAGCTGAATATGAAACAGAGGTAATTAACTTAGCTATGCATTTAGCTTCTACCTGTCTTGAAGAGGTGTACACAATGTTTGTAGGGGTAAAAGACAGGAACAAGAGAGTGAAATATCACAGAGACTTGCTCACCAGAGGGGTTGGAGGACTGGAGATGGAGAACCGGAAGGCCGAGGAATGGGCCAGCCAACTTCAGTACTGGTCCCTCTATGTTCTCAACAGCTTTGCCATCAAAGGGAGGTCCATAACTCTCATGTGCAAGCAAGACTTCTTGAAGCAATTGTGTGAAATGTGGGGTGGATTAGTGAATCAAACCTCACCTGCTGGAATTGGCCTCATTAGAATCTTATGTTACAGTGAAATTGGAAGAAGAAGCATTGCAGCGTCGCAGGAAGTTATAGAGAAACTCTGTAATCTTTCAAGATCTTCAGATGATTGGCAGTACATGGGCATTGATTGCCTTCTCTTGCTTCTCACCGACCCAGATACGAGGTACAAAGTCATTGAAATCGCCACCCTGTGTCTTGTTGATTTGATTGAACTCACAACACTTGGAGAAAGATCAAACGTTGGTGAAGCCATCACAAGAACATTGCTTATAGATTTCAGTGGAAGTCAGTCCAGAACCAAGAAAAGTAGAGCCCAGAGAACACTTGAGGAAATATGGGATTTGAAGGTGGAGAGAAGCAAGCAAGAGAAAATGCTGTCTGATGAGAAAGTCGAAGAGAAAAGGGTATTGGTGAGATTGATAAAACAAGAAGGAAACCATAGCTTTTGGGTAGGAGAGATTGAAGAAGCTCTATTGAAGTACACACAAGCTTTATTGTTGTGTCCACTAAGGTTAAGAAAAGAGAGAGTTGTTTTGTATAGTAACAGAGCTCAGTGTCATTTGCTGCTTAGTGACCCTGATTCTGCCATTAGTGACGCAACCAGAGCTCTTTGCCTGTCCAGTCCTGTGAACTCTCATGGCAAGAGCCTGTGGAGAAGATCTCAGGCTTATGACATGAAAGGGTTGGCAATAGAGAGCTTGATTGACTGTATAGTGTTCATCAATGGCTGCAACAGATCAGAGATGACAAGCAATGTGAGAAATGTTCCATACTATGCGGCACGTATGATTAGCAAGCAGATGGATAGGGCATGGCTATTTGCCACTGCCATGTCAAAGACAGCAAACAATCTTGTGAATGAATCAAGACAATCAGACGGTAATGATGATGATGACACTCCGAACAGAGAGCATCCAAATGGTGAAATGATGAGAATGATGACTGAGAGAAAAGGGTTTAATTCAGGTATGTTAACCTTGTGATTGGTTATTTGAATGTTATACAACTATGTTCAATAAATTTGAAATTCAAATGGGGTTTTCACATTATAGTCCAAAATGGTGTGCCTAATAGGCTACGTTTGTTTAGCGGGATGGGATTAGTTAGATAAGAGGATAAATAATATCATGAGTTCTTAATTTTTGTTTTTTATTTTTATTTTTTTCTACTATGTGCCTTGTTCGTTTGGCCCATAACCGAGAAAAATTATTCAAAATTTTACCCACATGGTCTACAACACATGATTTTAAATCTAAACCCTATACTTTAATTTCATAGTAGTAAAATTCTGATTAATTTCTCATGATCCCTAGAATTATTGAAAAGACAAAGACGTCCACATGTCTTTTGGTTAGTGTTTCTTTATCCTAGTATTAGGTGTATAGAATTATTAATACCTTATAAATACCATCTGTCCCATAGTATTATTTATACCAGACCATGAGATTATTTATCTTGATCCCCTTCATCCAACAATCATAAATAATCTTTCTTCTTTATCCCATCTAACCAAACATAATGCAACTAATCCTAGGTATACATAATTTCATTCATTATCTCGTTGCATTACTTATCTCTCGCTAATCCCAACTGAACAATCTGATAAGATTATATAGACACCATAAGATTGTTATGTTCAACTAAAGTAGGATAAAATATGAAATAACATATAGTGAATTATTTTTTACTATTGAATTGGAAGGAAGATAATCCAGAGGAATAATTGAGGGGGACAACTGTTACTCATAGGTCCTACATGTTTTTAATCTCATCCCACCATAAGCAGGCCAAACAAACATGACCTAATGGTCTTTTTGAATTTATGTGTTGATCACTTTTTTCCTGTTTACCTTTTTCAGGTTTGCCCACCATTGGAGAAGAACCGTTGATCAGAAAGGGTGAGAGCAGTAGGAGAAAGCTGGAAAGAAGCAGGGGGAAGAAAAAATGTTGTCATGGCTATCACACAACACCCTAAAGTCAAAAAGAGTGAGAAAAGGTAGCATTTTGGCTTCCATACAGTAATTGCACCATCACATGCTTGCACTGTGGCCCTTATGCTAAGCGGTCACAGTAAAAGATTACACTCACATGTGTATAATTGGTAGAAAAATTAATAATTTAGTAAGGAGTATGTAACAAAATTGTTGTTTGAATGCTTAAAAAAACTCTGTTGTTTGAGGTGGGATTTGTCAAATATTTTTTAATAGTTGTTTGCTTTTTTAAGAAAAAGTGATAATAAAAAAAGTAATAAAGTTTTGTTATAAAAAAAAATTAATATTTTTTTTTGTATTTAAGTGAATAATTCAAAGTAATGGAAGTGAAAAGTCTAATTATCATAAGTTTCACTTGCATATTCCTATTAAATTCACTTTTCCCACAAAATATGGTATCAACCGCACCACGAGAACGGACTATAAAGCATATCATTCATGATGTGAGCAATGAAAATTAATTTGTAGACATCATCATCAATGACTTCAGCATCCTAATATATATAAAGATGAACCACGAATAATAAAAGAAAAATTATATTTATATAAAAAATTCATATAAAATTTTATTTTTCCAAATAAATGCCAAATTCATGGTTTCTTGTTTTAAAGTGAAAAAGTTCATATTTAGATATATCATTTTGTATGAAGATTCTGTATTAATTTTTGTATTTATATATCATTATTTTTACTAATATTGTCCACCGGCCTTGCAATTAGTAGCTACTGCTTAATGTTGATTTTATCACCTTTTTTTTTTTTTTTTTCTTTTTATCTTGAAGGAAAATTATATACATATATATGTGAACAAAATGATACATTTATTGTGTTTTGATTCTAAAGTTATATACTGAAAAAAAAGAAAAAAGAAAAGAAAGAAAAAGAGAAAGAGAATTATATATAAATACTATTCATAGGAAACTAAACAAAAAAAATATTTTTTTAGATAAATGTACATAAATGTTTTTCACTTTCCTAAACCCCCCTCCCAAAAAAAAAAAGAAGAAAAAAACACTTTTTTTCTTTTCTTATATTTTTTATTGGACAAGAGATATAATAGAAAGTGTGAAATTGGTCCCAAAAAAAAAAAAAAAAAAAAAAATCTCCAATAGATTAGCCGCAAGCCAGTCTATTGGTAACCTTCGACGTCAATGCTCATAGATCTGTGCAAACGTGCCGCGTGATACAAGTCATAGGGGTGGGCGTTGTACCGGCCAGCACGCCTAGAAAGTATCAGTGTGGTGGTTTGAGTTTTTTAGATTAAAGCCATCTCTAACGATTTAGTAAATTTGATATCAAATTTAAAATTTGGTGAAAAATATATTTTTTGAAATTCTAACGGTTTTATTAAATTGATATCAAAATGAGAATTGAACAAAAAAATCATCAAATTGAGAACAGAATACATGTTTCACCAAATTACTGTGCGTGACCGTTGGAGAAGACCAACCGGTCGACCGGTTTCCTTTCAAATAGGTAAGTTCAAACCGGTCAAAAAAGGTTCAAACAGGGAAAAAAAAAAAAAAAAAAAAATTGCCCTTACCGGTCGACCAGACCACTTCCCTTAATTCTGCTTTGATGCTCCCCGTTGGAAGAAGAAGTATTAAATTGAGAAAACAACCTATTTTTTACTCAGATTTGGTGAAAAAAGAAGTGAACGGTTGGAGATGCTCTAAGTTTTTTGAAAATTGACTTTTTTGGTTTTCGTATTTTTTTGTTTTTAGTGAATATTTTTTAAATTTTAAATATATTTTTTTTACTTTTTTAGATACACCTGATGTATCTAAAAAGTAAAAAATTTGTGAAAAAATATTTTAAAAAATTAATAAATACATAAAAATACAAAAAATGTAGTGAATTCTTGTATTTTTTTTGTATTTTTGGTATTTAATGAATTTTTAAAAGATTTTTTTTATAATTTTTTTTACTTTTTAGGTGTACTTATGTTAGGTGTGTCTAAAAAGTAAAAAAATTGCTTAAAATATTAAAAAAATTCAATAAAAACAAAAAAACACGGAAAATAAAAAAATAGAATTTTCTGAAAAGTATTTTTTGAAAAGTGAAAACAAACAAGGTGAAATTTTTGTAGACCTCGTTTGGGGGTGTGGGTTACTTTTTGATTTTTTAGTTATTTTAATTTGAGATTAAAAAGTCTCGTTTGCGGTAAGTCTTTTGACCTTTTTGACATTTTTGAGAAAAAAAATAAAATGATTATATGTTAGATGTGATATTATCTTATTTAGCTAAAATAACCAATTTTGTCTTATATGATTAATTTAGCCCAAATATTCTTCCCAAACAAGTTCTTAGGTTGATTTGAGATGTGAGTTGACTTTAATTTTTTAACTTTCTAGTTATTTTGGTTTTGGGATTAAAAAGTCTTGTTTGGAATGGAATTTTTTAAACTTTTTTTTGATTTTTATGAGAGAAAAAAATAAAATAATTATAGTTTTAATATGATATTTTGTCTTATTGAATTAAAAAAAATTATTTTATCTTTTTGTAACTATTTTAACTTTAATCCAACCCAATTTAACTTCTCAAACGAGTGCTTAGAGTTGGAAGATTGTTTTAGTTTATAAGATTAGATTGAGTTAATATTTTTAATCCAAAATATTAATGGATTGAATTTGAAATTTTTATTTTTAACTTGGCCTGATTTGGCCAGGTCCATTAATTAATTAATTAATTATTTATAATATATTAAAAAATATATATTTTGGGGATCCAAATTTTATCTTTATTAATTTTATTAAAATTCATAGTTGTGGTGATATGTGATTGCATTTATTTAAGAAATCTTTCAAATTATACACAAAATCTTTTAGTTTATAACGATGCCAATATATTTATTTAAGAAATATAATGTGTGATTAAATTTAATTATGAAATATTTTAATTTTTTTTAACATATTATCTGATGAGTGAGTTTGAGATTTATAATTATTTTTTGAATCAGATTTAAAAAAATATAAAGGCCCAATGTTAGAACCGGGCCGGGCTTAGAGTCTATAAATTTTCTTCTTAACTTCACGTTTGTCCACCCCTAATATAAGTAAACATTTTTCTCTGACTTCGTTCAAATTGTTTTGACAAATGTAAAAATAGTTTTCCAATTATCAAGTTCATACGAAAAAAAAAAATAAATAAAAAAATAAAAAAAATAAAGGAGGTTGTAATTTTGCGTGACTTATATACCTCTTGAGAATAATTGTTTTGAAAATAAATTAAAAATACTAATTCCCAAGACGATATAATATTATGTTATATTTGTTGATTTTGGTTTTATAAACAAAAATGATATTACAAGTATTGAAAAAAGATTAAAAATCCACACTGTTATGTCCTTGCTCTCACATGAATAGGCATTAAAATAGAAGGCTTGTACTATTTATTTATTTATTTTTGGGATGGGGGGGAACACCTCTTAGAGGACTAGTTTAAAAAAAAAAAAAAAAATTTAACTTAAAATGCTTCTTACATAAAATGATATATAGTGGTGACATTATTGAAATTAGAGGCCAATTTGGTAGAACTTTTGCTTTAGAATATGAACATCGAAATTGGTCATATAATTTTGGAAATTTTTTTAAAGATCTCTAATATTAAAATTTTGTAAGATAAAAGGCATATAATATTTTTATAATAGTTGGAGTCCCTTAATATTTTTGCAGAGAAAATTCGACACGAAAAATTTCGCCCCGACATAGAGAAATTTCAAAATTTCTCTGATATAATCACAGAAAAATTTTATCGAGGGACTTTAGTTAATAAATATATATATTGAACCTCTCCTACTAGTCTACTACCCAAAGTTGATGAGAGATATTTCACTAATTTTTTCTATAATTTTTGACATAAATCCATCATGAAAGTGTTTGATGTCGCTCTCACATATTTATAAAGCAATTGTTTTTATTTAAAATTTTATTTTATTCTCAATAAATATTTAGCACAACAAACGAGACTAGTTCCATTGGTCACCTTTGTATACTCTTATTGGCGAGGTTGGGGATCAATTGTTGTCAAAGACAATTATTGATAATTTATTTGGGAGGTTGGGGATCAATTGTTGTCAAAGACAATTATTGATAATTTCTCTCCTATAATGAGATTGTTTGTTGAGTTTTGAACTATGATTATCAAGCTATTAAATTCCCTTAAAATTTAAAAATAATTTTTTATTGATTGACCAAAGAAAAAAAAAATATTAAGCATTTTATATAAATAATAAAGCTATACAAGTTAATCTGGTCACTTATGCTCTATTTGTTGATTAATAAAATAGCCTAACCAAAATATTTTAGTATTTTATATAAATAATAATAAAACTATACATGCTAATCTGGTCACTCATGCTCCATCTATTCACTACAAGAAATGTCACTTTTGGCTACCAAAACATTGGTCGCCAAAAGTCCAATATTTAGTCGCCGAAACCATTTAGCGACTAAAATATTTTGTCGCCAAACTCGTCGCCTATACCCTGTCGGCGACAGTATTGGCGACTAAACTTTGTTTGGTCGCCAAAAGTGACTACATTTCGCTACTAAATTATGTTTAGTCGTTAAATGTTATGTTTCCGCCACTAAAACTTTAGTCGCCGAATGAGGCTTTTTGGCTACTAAGTTGTTGTGGTCGGGGAAGGTGTCACCTTTAGTTACTAAATAATTAGTCGCCGAAAGTACATATTTGGCTACGAAACATTATTTAGTCGGCAAAAGGTGCATTCCGTGACTAAAAATTTAGTGGCCAATAGTTTCTTTCTCTCATTCTCAATTGTTTTAGCTACTAATTATTTGGTCGCCAAAACTTTTTGGGTTATATTTTGCTACTAAATTATTAGTCACCAAAACATTTGATTACGTATTTGGCTACCAAAATATTTGGTAGCCAAATGCTTTAACGTGTTTTTTTTTTTAATTAAAAAAAAAATTTCTAAACAACCTGTATCCATTATGAATACAACCTGTACGCTGTATAAATAATATAATCCATCAACACTAAATATGTTATCAAGCATTCAACAATGTACACACATTTTAGCTCCAACCATCTAAAACATTAATATTGAACGTCCAATTCTATATATAATACAAATTCCATACGAACCAAGTCTAATCCAACGTCAATAATTTCATTTCATACATAATACAGGACTAACCAAATTAATTAACAAAAAAGACATATGTACCACAACCTAAATTAGCATATATGCTAATTTCTACCATGCCAAATTAGCTTATATTTACCACACCAATGGTATTTCTTCATTTGCAGCCTGTTTATAAGGCTTCCCATTATCCCAAGTTTCAAGAGCCGCAATATGATCACTGTGTTTCTCAAGCAAATCAGCAAACCGCAACATTATTCGTGATCTTTCCTGAAAGTACAAAGCAAATGATCAATGTGTGATATTCTTACATAAGCAGTCATCTTTGGCCATGGTCCTTGGTCGAATGCTTTGCGAGCAGCAGACACTGCTTGGTTGACATCTTCAGCCTCAAATGCAACAGTGGTACTAAACCTATTGATGCTTCAGCCTCAGATTTTTGTAATAAAAAGAAAAGAGTTCTCTCTTCTAGAAGTGAGAAACCAATTTCATCAAGAAAATAAAAATTGTAGATTTCAAGTTGTTTCAATTTTACAGCCAAACAAGTTTAATATAAAATTTTAACCCAATTCCTATATATTGAGAGTCTAAACCTGCAAATAAAGAAAACAAAAAGATCATCAAGCACTGGTCATTTTTAAAAGGGGAAATATTTTTTCCTACTAAAGAGTGGAATGATCAGTGTCACCAGATGATGCATTGTGGAATTAAAAAAAAAAAAAAAAAAAAAAAACTACATCCCATTTTCCAATCATACAATTTGAAATAAAATAAACCATAATCACTCTCACTTGTCATAAATTGTAGATCATTCATGTTTGTCCAACTTTGTAACTTCTTCCAAGAGCACCACAAAAAACCGGTCAATGGCACATTTAGCAACTACAACAGTTAAGCAAAATGCTATAGAGAAGCTAGTGGATGTGTGGATGTGCTGACAAAACAGGCAATTGCCCTGAGAATGAACTGCCAATTGCCTGTTTTGTCAGCACATCCACACATCCACTAGCTTCTCTATAGCATTTTGCTTAACTGTTGCAGTTGCTAAATGTGCCATTGACCGGGTTTTTGTGGTGCTCTTGGAAGAAGTTACAAAGTTGGACAAACATGAATGATTATACAATTTATGACAAGTGAGAGTGATTATGGTTTATTTTATTTCAAATTGTATGATTGGAAAATGGGATGTAGTTTTTTTTTTTTAATTCCACGATGCATCATCTGGTGACACTGATCATTCCACTCTTTAGTAGGAAAAAATATTTCCCCTTTTAAAAATGACCAGTGCTTGATGATCTTTTTGTTTTCTTTATTTGCAGGTTTAGACTCTCAATATATAGGAATTGGGTTAAAATTTTATATTAAACTTGTTTGGCTGTAAAATTGAAACAACTTGAAATCTACAATTTTTATTTTCTTGATGAAATTGGTTTCCCACTTCTAGAAGAGAGAACTCTTTTCTTTTTATTACAAAAATCTGAGGCTGAAGCATCAATAGGTTTAGTACCGTTGTTGTATTTGAGGCTGAAGATGTCAACCAAGCAGTGTCTGCTGCTCGCAAAGCATTCGACCAAGGACCATGGGCAAAGATGACTGCTTATGTAAGAATATCACACATTGATCATTTGCTTTGTACTTTCAGGAAAGATCACGAATAATGTTGCGGTTTGCTGATTTGCTTGAGAAACACAGTGATCATATTGCGGCTCTTGAAACTTGGGATAATGGGAAGCCTTATGAACAGGCTGCAAATGAAGAAATACCATTGGTGTGGTAAATATAAGCTAATTTGGCATGGTAGAAATTAGCATATATGCTAATTTAGGTTGTGGTACATATCTCCTTTTTGTTAATTAATTTGGTTAGTCCTGTATTATGTATGAAATGAAATTATTGACGTTGGATTAGACTTGGTTCGTATGGAATTTGTATTATATATAGAATTGGACGTTCAATATTAATGTTTTGGATGGTTGGAGCTAAAATATGTGTACATTGTTGAATGCTTGATAACATATTTAGTGTTGATGGATTATATTGTTTATATAGGGTACATGTTGTATTCATAATGGATACATGTTGTTTAGAAATTTTTTTTTTAATAAAAAAAAAAAACACGTTAAAGCATTTGGCTACCAAATATTTTGGTAGCCAAATATGTAATCAAATGTTTTGGTGACTAATAATTTAATAGCAAAACATAACCCAAAAAGTTTTGACAACTAAATAATTAGTAACTAAAACAATTGAGAATGAGAGAAAGATACTATTGACCACTAAATTTTTAGTCACGGAATGCACCTTTTGCCGGCTAAATAATGTTTCGTAGCCAATGTGTACTTTCGGCGACTAATTATTTAGTAGTTAAAGGTGACACCTTCCCCGACCACAACAACTTAGTAGCCAAAAAGCCTCATTCGGTGACTAAAGTTTTAGTGGCGGAAACATAACATTTGCCGACTAAACATAATTTAGTAGCGAAATGTAGTCACTTTCGGCGACCAAACAAAGTTTAGTCGCCAATACTATTGCCGACAGGGTATAGGCGACGAGTTTGGCAACAAAATATTTTAGTCGCTAAATGGTTTCGGCGACTAAATATTGGACTTTTGGCGACGAATATTTTAGTAGGCAAAAGTGACATTTCTTGTAGTGTATATTCTCAATTAACATAACTGATACTGAGAACTCATGTTTAAGGAACAATTTTGTAAGCCTTCACTTTGTCTATCCAAGAAATGAATGACTTCTTGGAGTTTCTAAACCCCAAGAACCCATGCTCTTTGCTCTTATTCATGCTATCCGGCAAGCCCTCCAATCCAAGCATAGAGTCCGCAAACCACCACACTCCAACCTCCTCCAACCTGGTTAGCTCCAATCCATGTTCTCTCACAATCTGCTCCCAAACAGGACCCTTATCCTTCATCATTTCCACCAAGCTCACTTCTTCCTCACTCTCATCATCAAATTCAACAAACTCCACATCAAACTGTTCAGCCAAAGCCTTCCACAAGTGCTTCCACTTGAACACATCCCCATTGCTGCAATTAAACGCTTCGTTCTTCGCGTTAGGATCGACCGCCGCCCATATCTCTTGCTCAGCGATCAAGTCCGCATCGGACCCAATTTGATAAGAGTTCCAAGCGGCCTTAGTTCCGGGGAACTTGAGGGGCTTGTTCTCATACTTGCAGATCGCGGCGTATACACACAGTGTTCCAATGATGTTCATCATGCTATACGGAGAGAACCCGAAGATTGTACCAGGTCGGTGAATCGACCACGTCAAGCCTTCTTTCTTCGCCGCCTCTTCGAAGAGGATATCTTCGAGGGTGTAGTAGAAATTGGGGAAATTCAATCTCGGCATGTCCTCGGTGAAGGGCGGGTCGTGGGCCAGGACCGGGACCCCTTTGCCGATGACCTCGAAGGGTCCAACGTAGTGTTTGAGGCCGGTTTGGAGGCAGATGTGGCGGAGATTGGGGGCGTTTGGGATCACCGCCTTGAGAATGTTGCGAAGCATGGCTCCGTTGGCCTTGCAGTTCTCGAGCTCGGTGGATTTGTTGGTCCAGGTCACGTAGAATATGTGGGTGACATCGGTGAGCGGAGAGAGCTTGGCAACCGTGTCGTCGGCGTTGGATATGTCGCATTGGATGTACTTGACCGGGTGATCGGCGTTCCAGCTGGGGCGGGGGCGGCGAGCGACTCCGTACACCTTCCATGGGCCGCCTGGAGTGTCGGATAGGGGGAGGATTTCGGCCAAGCTGTTACCGACTATGCCGGTGACACCGAGGACTAGTCCGACACTCTGAAATGTTTTGGGACGTTCATCTTCTTCAATTTTTTTCTGAAAAATCAAGAGGAGAATATGTTAGTTACCAAGGCCAGTCCTGATGTTTTGGGAGCCAAGACAAAATTATATCATAAAATGGGGAGGGCCATTACAGATTCAAAAAAATTTAGGTGTGGGTTGAGATGATCCAAATAAGTGTATTTTTTGATTTTTTATAAAATATGAGTTGGGTTTAAAGTGATAAAGTATAGAGGTGATTGACTTAAATAGGATAGTGACTTTTTGACTTTTTTAGACTATCCCAAACAAGGCCTTAGTAAATTTTATGTTGTTACTGAACTATAAAATTAAAGGAATTCTAACATATAGAAAGGAAAAATTTAAGGTATTCATAACACATAATTTATTCAAGTTCTAAATAAGTTTAATTCATTTGGAAAAAAAAAAAAAAAAAAAAAAAAGAGGTGTGACTATGCAAAAAAAAGTTTTATTAATACGAAACCATCAACTATTTAATTCGATGGACCGTTTGCTTTGGATTGATTTTGTTTTTCCCCCCCCTAATTATTTGTAGTAACGTTAGGGAAAGTAACAAAAATACCCATAAGCATACCAATTAGATAGTGTTAGTTGGGCTTCCATCAAGTAGTAAAGCCTACATACAAATCTTATGTATAAGTTGATATATTTATTAGCGTTATGGGTATTACTAACTTCAATAAGTAATAAAAGAATCATATTTTTGGAGGTTCTAAATTTCCATACAGATTTGGCGGTTTAAGGGAGCGAGCAAATCCCCAGAGCTAGACTTGCTAGTTATGGATTATAAGTTAACAAATTTGTTAGTTGGAAAGTGATGAATGATAAAATAGGCATACCCGTGCAGCGCCGATAGCTCCGGCCCACCACCAGCTCATTTTGCGTTTGCAGGAAGTTGAACACCGGTGTAGAAGAAATGTGAGAGCCCGAAAAGGTGATAAGTGAAATTGGTGATTTGGATCGCGGATCGGTCAATTTAAATAGCAAGCTCTGGTGGATGTGTTAAACTTTGCCTCAACTTCTTTACTCGGACTTTTATTACCATCATTCAACAATTTCTAAAATTTTCAACAATCTATAGTATATTTATGTCGACCCAAATCCGGGAAAATTATTGACTACACAACAGGCCCTTTTGCACGGTAAATTTCTACCTATTGACATGGTAGTAAGCTGATGTAGATATACCTAACCAAGAAAATAGTCCAAAACTAGAAGTTTAAAGAAAATCACCGAGAATATATAGTAGGGGCGGATCTATGATTATGATTTTGGGGACTACTCTATAGTTTAAAAAATTAGAGGCTACTCTATATAATTTTGAAATTATCTAAAAAAAATTTAGGAGTACAAATTCTTATAATTTTAAATTATTTTAAAATTTATAATATAATAAATGATATTTTTCAAATTTTTTGAGGGCCCAGCCGCCCCCTAGATCCATCATTGAGTATATATATATTGGGTTCTAGAGTTTAGTTTGACAATAAATATTAAAAAATGTTTTCAAATACTAAAAAAATCATTTTTTGTTCAAAAAAATGAAAATGACGACTGTTATATATTTTCCCCCCTCATTTTTTAGGGAAGTAATTTATTTTAAAAAATGATTTTGAAAACTCAACCAAACAAGATTGAGTGATTTTAAATTTCTTTTTTAACTAATCCAAATGCAACTATTCATTTTAGGTGTAGTCTACATTACTTAAATTTTAAATCTATATCATGAAAAAAATGTAATTTAAATTTATTGTGAGTGTGAGACCTACAATATAAAAAATAAATTTGAATCATGCTTTTATATATCTATACTATTATTAAAAGCCAACAGGAATTTTGGTGTCTTGAAGCCTTGCCTATGATTTTTTTTCTCTATTTTTTTCTAAAATGACCATAACTTCCAATCAATTCCACTACCCACGTTTTCAAACTGCACAGCAGTTATAAATTGAACAAACTGCACAGCAGTTATAAATTGAATATTAGAGAGAGAAAACACCTGTAATAAAGAAAAGAAAATACCTGGGAAGATGTAGAAACAACAGAGAAAGAAAGAGAGAGACAGAGAGGCAATTGAATAAAAGAATAAGTAAAATGGTGTACGGGAAAGAGAATGAAGGAGAAAGTACCTTAAATTTGCACACGCATCGCGTGTGCCTTAACCGCTAGTATATATATATGCGCGCGCTATTTTCATAAGTAAATTGCCGTGTAAAAATTGTGATCGATAGATATTGAAGTTTCAATAGCATATGATGTGCGCACTTAGACAAGACACGTTGAAGATTCAGATACATTATGACGTGTGCACTGTTGATTGAAATAAGATGAAATGAAGTAATTACACAATCACAACTTTTATTTTTATGTTTGATTTATTTAAAAAATTATTACACATGAAATTATTATATATCATTGTAAATTATATAGAGATGTTAAGAAATGACCTTTCAATTTTATTTTAGTAAACCACACACTATTATCGTATGAATAATACTATATGTACTAACTAGCATATCATTCGTATAATGCACAGGTTGTGTTTATAATTATTTATAAATATGAATTTCGATTTTTAAATGTCTTTTTTTTTTTTTTTAATATCTTCTTTTTTTTTTAAAATATTATATTAAAGTTTAATATTTTAATAATAATCATATGTGTTGGACTTTTTAAGGAATTAAATGTCTTTTTTTTTATATATTATATTAAAGTTTAATATTTTGATAATAATGATATGTGTTGGACTTTTCAAAGAATTTTTTTTATGCTTGTTCTTAATGCATTAAAGTGTTATTATGAGGGATAATAATCATATGTGTTTGGACTTTTCAAGGAATTTATATGTGTCAGACTTTTCAAGGAATTTTTTTTTATGCTTGTTCTTAATTCATTAAAGTGTTATTATGAGGGTAAGGCTTGGGAGTTGGGAGAAGTTAATAAATGCTAAAGGTTTTTTTTTTTTTTTAAATAAAAAAATTAAGAAATTTAGATTGGAATATTGGAGCTCTCACAAGGCTTGAGGGTTAGAAACCTCTTTTTCCTTAATATATATAGATATAGATTAGTTTACTAACTAGTGTACCAATTAATGATGTGACACAATTTAAAAGGTTTTTGAAATTTGTAATGTGATTAACAAGTGGTATCAATAATAATGTTATAACTAGTGTTGGTACACTAGTTAGTACATTAATTGGTGCATATGTAGACATCTCATTTTTGACCGCCCTTAAGACTTGGGCGCCTCAGGTTGATCACTCGATGATGAAAAGTTACACTGTCCAATCGCTTGATTTCTTCAGCAAGAAGAGCTTCTAAATCCCAACCTTACATCCCATTTTTGACCAAAACTATTTTGGACTGAAACTATTTTAGACCTTAAAACCCTCACTTTCAAAATATTTTTGAAAAGGTTTTTACGATGTTCCGAGGCCTGCATTTCATTAAAAATTACACTTTTCGATAAATCGAGTAAGGATAAAGTGGAAATAAATGGAAGAGAGGTGAACTCTTTGAAAAATCTTTTAAACATCTCATTTAGAGGTTTGGAGTTGAAGAAAATTAAAAGAGAGGAAAGAAAACTAATTGGAGAAGAAGTTGGGCATGAAACTGTTCAGAGAGAACTGGGCAGCCTCACTAAATCAGACCTATCTCTTTGTGCACTTAGACTTTAGTTGTAAGGCCACCACCGTTGGAAAGTGGAATTCTGGGGCTTCATTTTATACTCAAGAATCTCCTAAAGCCGAGTCCGGATGAGGGAGATATATCCGTTTGAAGTTAGGCATCAATCCGATTAAACTAGAAATGAGCAACCTTCACTAAAATAGACATATCTCTTTGCACACTTAGAGTTTAGATGTGAGGCTGCAACATTGGAAAGTAGACTTCCGAGGCTTCAATTTAGACTAAAAAATGACCTCAAACCAAGTCCAGATGAAGGAGATATGTTCATTTGAAGTTGGGCCTGGAAGCAGTTTTTGTTATGGTTGACAGGTGGCCAACAACCACCATTTGTGGACGACTGGCCACCATTTGTGGCCAGTCGTGGCCGGTCGGCCACCACTTCTGGCCAGTCGGCCACTGGTGTAAAGCCTAGATATTTTGGCCAGCTGTCCTCCAAATGCCCCAGCTGTCCTAATTTAGATATTTTCGACTAAGGGACTATTTTTCTATATATAGAGAACCTCTCTTCTTGCTTTCAAGAAAACATTAGGAGTGAAGAAATAATTTTGGAAAAATCCTCTCTCTACAATTCTTTCTCTCTTTCTTGTATCTTGTATAGCCTTTGCCCAAACACTCTAAACTAAACCTAGAAAGCTTCTTGTTGAGATGATTTGAGCTTGAATTTGACCTCTTGAAACACTTGAGAGTGTGAAATTAGTGGTTTATGACTTAAGGGTAGGGCTAGGCATAGGGTTATCCGACCCGCCCAAACCGTCATACCTGATCCGAATCGCACGCGTGTGGGCGGTTTCGCAAACACATTAGGGTAGGGTGCGGTTTGGATTTTATATAAAATTCGGGTTGCGGGTTTGAACCGCACCCGCCCAACCCGCCCGCATTAATACATTATTATTTTTTTTTTCCCCTCATTCAAATATGATTGTTCGTTTATCTCATCTCACCAAACAAAACAAAAAAACCCTAATGATCTATCTACCTCTCAAACTCAAAAACATGATTCTCTCTCCCTCACTCTCTCATTTCATCACTGTCACTCTCACTCTCGTTACCGATAGTCTCACTCTCTCATCGCACCGTCGATCGACTCACTCTCTCATCGCACCATCGATCGACTCACACCACCGATCGACTCACAAGTAGGTAAGCCTTTCTGTCTCTCAGTCTTTGTCTCTTTCTCTCTCGCCCCGATCTTTGAGTGTTTTTTACAATATATATATATATCAGATATCTGTCTGATCTGTCTCCCTCACTCTCTCATCTCATCAGTCTCACTCTTTGGTTTTGCATCTGCACCGATCGATCACAGGTAAGCCTCTCTCTCTCTCTCTCTCTCTCTCTCATCTCATCAGTCTCACTCTCTGGTTTTGCTCTGTTTTTTTCTTGGAATTGAATATGTATTTTTTCATCTATATTGAATCTGTTTGTATTGAATCTGTATTTTTTTTTTGGAATCTATATTGAATCTGTATTTTTTTTTTTTGGAATCTGTATTTTTTTTTTTGGAATCTGTATTGAATCTGGAATTGAATCTATTTGTTTTGCATCTGTATTTTTTTTTGGAATTGAATCTGCATATTGAATCTGTGTGTTTCTTGGAAATAAATCTGATTTTTTTTTTGGACCAATAAATCTGTTTTTGGAATTGCATCTGTGGTATTGGAAACTGAATCTGTAATATTGGAATTGCATTTGAGAAGTGGAAATTGAATCTGTAATATTATTGAAATTATTATTGAAGTTGTTATTGAAGTTGAATCTATAATCTGTTATGTTGATAATTTGTAATATGTTATTGAAGTTGTTATTTTGAAGTGGAAATTGAATCTCTCTCTCTGAATCTGTTATTGAAGTTGAATCAGTAATCTGTTATATTATGAATTAGTAATCAGTAATATTTTGCTCTGTTTTTTTATATTTGACATGATGAATCTTCTCGAAGACAGACTTCAATATGCAAATGGTGCAGTTGTCTTAGCAACCATCAAGTTGTTTCTGCAGTTGATGTTGTCTATGACTGATGTGCATCAATAGGTGCCTGTCTTGATATTCCATTGTTTTGTTTATTGGTTCAAGTAATAATGATAAAGTTTGTTACTAAATGTTCTTGAGAGGATGCTCATTAATAACATTTCTTTGTTGATCATTTAATTCAAGCAATGTTGATATGTTGGTTCATATTAAAACATACCTTTACTGATCTATTAATTCAAGTATTATTGGTAGTGTGTTATTAGTCTCTATTGTACAGGAGATCCATTGTATTTGTCAATCAGTGATGTTTTTTGATGTGTTGCTATTTGAGTTTTGATTATCCCCCCAGTTCTTGCTGCATTGGTTGTTGCCTGTTAATATCATTCATCTACATGCCATGAGTTAATTTGGTATCTTCTGAATCCTTTGAGGCTTTCAAGTTCTAATACTTTGTACTTCATGATTTTAGTTTATAAATTATCTACATAATGAGACACTGTGACTTTTATTTTAAAATAGAAATTTGCAGTGGCTTGCAATCTTGACTTCTATAGTGCATAGGATTGTTGCACCTGTGTTCCATTCATGCTGAAATATAATCAAATTTTATATTTGTCAATGAGTAATGAAGAAATATATATGAAAGGGAGACCAGAGAACTTGAACACTGTGTAGCCTTTAAGAGGAAAATTACCAGTAAAAGAAAGGATAAGTAGGAAAGGCCAATTAAAAAATATCATAAACAAAAATATGGCCTATTCTAAAATGTTTATTCTGGTCCAATTATTAATGTGGGAGCATTTTAGAAAATATGAAGAAAAAGGTCCAAAATAAAGATTGACAAAATGGGAGAAAAAAAAAGGTTTAAAAATAAACTTTTTAAAAAAAAGTTCAATCCGCAAACCGCCCGTACATCCGCGAACTCTATCCGCACAAACCGCATAGATGCGGGCGGGTCCAAACCGAACCGCAAACCGTCCCAAACCGAACCATGGAAACCCCTACTTAAGGGTTCATTCCTCTCCAAGAAGTATACCTTCTTTTGCTTTTGCACCATCTCTACACCACTTGTTTTCCATGTTTTCTTGCTGTTTTTAAACTCTTTAAGACCTATTTTTATGGGCTGAAGGTTGTGGTTTAAGGCTATTAAAGGTAGAGAGGTTAATCATCATTCTTTGAACCTTATTCTCTAAGCCTTTACACTTGTGTTTCCCATCTCTTCATCAACTTTTTTTGAGCTTTTTACTATTGATTTTTAGAAGTTTTCAGAGGCTAAAAAAGTGGTTTTGAAGTCCCAAAAATGGAAGGGTTAGCCTCCCCTTCTTGTGCCTTGTTTGCCAGCCTAGTTAGCTCTATGTGTTAGCTTAATTTTCTAGCCATTTATAGCTTAATCCCACATGTTTTAACCTCTGATTTGGACTGTTTTAACTCTGTTTTGGGTTGGTTAAGTCATTTGAGTCTTGTTTTGCATACTTCTAGTGTAAGTGTCCTAACAAGTTTGGTGTTTTAGGCCTTTAGACACCGCTTGTTTGAGTTGATTGCATGTTTTAGTGCTTTTCTCACTTAATTTCAACAAGCATAATCTCTGCAACCTCCCTCATTTCTTGACTCTTTGTTTGCTTTGAGGGTTGTTTCAATCTTAGGATTGTTTAAGCTTGAGATTGAGGTCCATACTTAATGGTTTAATCCTCTTTTGGGGGTTCATTATCAACGGCATGACGCCTCTCTTTTGCCTTAAACTACCCCTTGTTTGACACTTCTTTCTCTTTTAGAGGACTTATCATCAATGGACTTAATGAATTAAAGGATGGTTGGTAAATTAAAATGAAGTAATTAAAATGGAGCTAAAATGGTGCAAGATAAAACTAAGTGTCGTGTTCAATCGAACATTAATTGAATCCATGGAAGCTTGAGGCATTTCATACTCACTAGTGATGAAATGACTCAAGATTCCAAGGTCATCACTTCCCTTGATCTTCCATGAAAGGGAGGTGGTTTGTGTCTTGTTTTGTTGCATTTATTGAAATTGCACACTTTGGTTCATGAGCCATCATGCAATGAAATTGCTTGAGTTGATGGTTTTTGAACCTAGGTTTGTCTCCCTTTGATTTGTTCATGAGAAATGGGGGTGAATTGTGCAAATAAACCCCGGAAAATGCCCTGTCCTACACTGTTTGCTCTCTGTTGCAGTAAGGAAGTCCAGTCAGCAGTGGCCGACCGACCATCATTAGTGGCCGATTGGCCCCCTATCGGCCACCAAAGCAAATTCAACAGTGTACTTCTGAGACAGAACAGAGTTGGTATGGAAAAGGAAATCAATGCAAGTGTCCTACTGAGTAAAAGAGGCATGCACCAGCAAAACAATGCTTTTCGGGTGGAAACTGCATTTATGCATGAGTTCCTCATCGATCCTTGGGATCCGTGTTGTAAGTTATGCTTAACTAGTGGCTTTTGTAATTAGTTAGAATTGCTAATTTTGTATTGTGTTGTAATTATAATTAGTTAGCTAGAATAGTTAATTAATTCGGTTAGTAATATTAGTTAGCTAGTGTAGCTAGTTGATTAGTTTAATTTGTTGTAATAACTAGTTAAATAGTTTAGCTAATTCAATTTGTGTTGTAATAGTTAGCTTAGTTTAGCTTAGTTAGTTAGCTAGCTTATTCATTCGAACTCTTCTTTGTGGGAACGCAATATTGTAATAATGTGTATGTTTTCCAATCCTATGTTTTTCTCCTTTTTATTTATCCGCTTACGATGGTTAGATTAGGAGCATCACGTTTCGTTTAGCATACCTTATGTTTACATCCATTCATCTTGTCTTGCATGCTCCGAGGCTCGACGCATCATTCTAACTGCATTGTCGTTTAAATACATTCTTTGAATATGTGCTTAGACCACATGTCTTGAATCGTTTCATATGCCATATTAATAGCCGAGCCTAGTCATTGCATATCACATGTGTTGCATTACTCATATCGCATAGTTACGAATTATGTATTTTTTTTTCTAACTTTGTTTCTTTGGCTTGGAGTACTAGGTAAGCTTTTACTTACTTTTAGCATATTGCGTAGTATGTTAGTGTTGCCATGTCTAGCATGCTTACTATGAGGCTAAGTGCTTACTTGTTAAACTGTTTGAGTGCCTGTGAATGAAGGCTTGTTGCTTGAATTGCAATGATTTAATGAATGTACGTTTAAGCCTACTTTGTCAAGTGACAAATTCACAACTTTAAGCCCGCTTTGTTAAGTGGCAAAATCAAACCCTTTTCGAAAAACAAACATGACTTGAAGTGTTCCAATTCAGGCAAACTAGTCTATACCTTGTGTGCGCACATCACATAGTAATGCTAGCCTAATAAATCGAAACAAGAGCATATGATGTTAATAAAAATCATATCATGATTAGTAGAGGCCGATCTTTGATCGGGCGAGTGGGGGTGCTCAAATGTATTCATGACCTTCACCTCTCGTACCCAAGTTCCCAAATCGAGACAACTTTGGTGATAACGGACACATGGCCTTTGGCACGAGTCATGGGTTTCCTAGATTTCCTAAAAATATTTAGGTGGCAACTCTGTATCTGACCAAGCAGTCTAATTTTGGCATTTTTTTATTCAAAATCAAATTTTCAAAAGATTTTTCGGATTTGAACTCTTTTGTGTTTATCAATTTCACATTGCATTTATGAGATTAGATTCAAAACCGCGGGAGTCCGAACTGTAGGGCTCATATTCGACCTTCCGAAAAGAAGGGCGCAAAAAAGTCGAGCTACAGCATGTAGCACCACCGTTATAGTATTAGTAGTTTTAAAATAAAATTTTATCAAAAAATTAAAAAAAAAAATAATAATAATTGAAGTGGTGAATTATTTAAAAGTAAGAGTAAATTACATTGAGTGGTATTTTGAAAAGTTAGTAAAAAGCTGACGTTTTTGTGACTTTTTTTGTGTAAAAAAGCCAAAAAGTTGGCTTTTTACTAACTTTTCAAATTGCCCCTGAGTTTCCTTGAAATTTGAAAAAATTACAACTAGTTTCATAATTTTGACATAATTACATTGACTTCTCTTTAAGTAAGATTAAATTGACTGAAATTAATGCAGATGGTATGAAGGTACAAAGATACGTAAGATATAATATACATTTCAGTATAAAAGATGTGACAACATTATTTTTTTCATTCATATGATTAGCCAAAATCTAATGAAATGGGGACTAGATGTTATATGAATTAAAACTTTAAGAGAGTCTAGTGTAATTATACCGACCTTGTGAACCTTATTATATTTTCTATAAATTTCAAGGGAAGTTAATGTAATTTACCCTAAAAGTAATGAATATACTTGGATTGTTTATAAAATAATGTATAGAATTTTTTTATAGGGAAAATTAGTAAAATATCTCTCTAACTTTGGGTAGTAGGAGAGATCTAATAAATTTTGGAAAATTTAGCCAAAATCCTTCTATTGGACTCTTGTTTGGTGAAAAGGACAACTCAATTTATTTTGCTTCATAAATCCCCTAAGGAGAAAACACATAATTGAGTAAAGACAGTAAAATTTCTTCTTCTTTTTTTCTTAGACAATTTTGCTAGAGTAACATATTATTGTCAAACAGCGCAACATGTTACTATTACAGTTTATATCCATTTCGACGGTAATTAATTAATTAATTTTTTTAAAGAATTTCATAGTCAATATGGATCTTATTTGATAGATCTTGATAAGATAATTTTAAAAATACTAATTTTATTAAAAACCAACATCTAAATCAAAAGTTATATTATTTTAAAGTTTAATATTTTGATAATAATGGTATGTATTGGACTTTTCAAGAAATTTTTTTTGTGCTTGTCCTTAATACATTGAAGTTTTATAATGAGGGGGTTTTGACCAAATCCTCCATAAAATTTTTTTTTTTTTATTAGTTAAGGACCCTTGATAATATTATTAAAGAAAATTTTTCAAGAGCTAAAATTTCTTTGTTCTGTGAAAATGTTGAGACACCTCAACTAATATGAAAATGTTTCATATCCTTTATCTTATAACATTATAATATTATGAATATTAAATTAAAAATTCCTTTTTTTATAGTGCTATTTAGAATTTTTAATAATTTTTTTGAGATTCCTGACTTTACTCAAGTAAAAATCTTTTAATTTTACTAATTTTTTGCTCTTAATTATATATGTTCTTCAATTATTAAGTGGTAGCTGATAGAAAACTTTGCGGAACATAAACTAAAAATCACTAAGGATTCAATTCTATATATGAAAACTATATGAATTTCTACTATATAAATAATTGTTCACATACCTTGATCCATGATAGTATGAAAACCTTTTTTGAGAAAAAGAAACCTTGAATAGAAGACCTTGATCTTCAAGTTCTTTATTTGTCTAAGATCTTCAAACCATTTCTCTCTCTCTAGGTGATGGGAGCCTTCTTGTGGTGGCAACTTGAGTTTTGTGATGGAGAGTGTGATTTGAGACCTTACACTATTTATATTAGTGTTCTTCCTATCAAAGAATTCATTCATTCAATGAACTTCATTGAATAGATTAATGTATCTTTTACATTTATGATATATAATGCATCTTCTATATTAATGAACTCATTAGATAGATTAATGTATCTTCTACATTCATAATATATACATAATACATCTCTAAGATTCATTCATAATGAATCTATCACATTCAATGCATTGACACTATCTTCATTAGTCTTCTATACATTATGTATATATAGGTGCATTCATCAATAATTAGTCACCATCTAATTGATGTACATGTATCTTGCTTAATGAGATGAATTTAGTATAATCATGCATAAGCCACATTAAGCCATATTTAGGAAAAATTCTTACAATCTCCCACTTGGCTTGCATGATTATATTACGTCACTAGATTAACATAATATGGCCAACGTTCTCCCACTAGAAAATTACACCATCACCATAAGATTATGTTCAATGAAATTATTAGCACCAAATCATTGTAGTCAATGATTTACACATTGATCAAGACTGTACAATGGTTATAGTGTTAATATTTTTCATCAACATGAATAAGTGAATCTTAAATCACAGAGATGACATTAGCAACATAATGGTGATTAATGCTAATTCATCTATAACGGTCCCGTTGTTTATATCTTCTTCTAAATTGTGCACAAGTATGAAGAATGAAAACAACAAATATAATCATTACTAACATAAGATGATTATAACATAACAATTATTATACACTCATTTCAAGTTTAAACATGATAAACTTTCTACTAAGCCCATACACGCAACATGTTCTTGAAAGAGCTTAAGTGCGAGACCTTTAGTTAAAGGATCTGCCAACATGAGTGTAGTGCCAATATGAGGGATGCAAACAATCTGATTCAGAACCCTTTCTTTAACAACTAGATACTTGACATCAATATGCGTTGATCCTCCTAAAGTTTTGTTATTATTGGAGAATCGAATAGTAGCATCATTATCACAGTAAATCTCTAAGGGCCTCGAAATTGAATCGACAAGTTGTAATCTAAATATGAAATTCTTTAGCCATACTGCATGACATGTGGCTTCATGAGTGTAGTGCCAATATAAGAGATGAAAACAGTCTGATTCAGAACCCTTTCTTTAACAACTAGATACTTGATATCAATATGCGTTGATCCTCCTAAAGTTTTTTTATTATTAGAGAATCGAATAGTAGCATCATTATCACAGTAAATCTGTAAGGGCCTTGAAATTGAATCGACAAGTTGTAATCTAAATATGAAATTCTTTAGCCATACTGCATGACATGTGGCTTCATAACATGCTATGAACTCTACCTCCATAGTGGAAAAGGTTGTCAGAGACTACTTATGACTCTTCCACGAAACAGGTCCATTAGCAAGCATAAAAATGTATCCAGAAGTAGACTTTCGAGTGTCTTTACATCCAGCATAATCAGCATCTGAATAACCAATTACTTTAAGGCTGTCTGTTCTTTGATAAATGAGCATATAATCCTTAGTGCCTTGTAAATATCGCAACACTTTCTTAACTGCTTTTCAATGATCAAGTCGGGATTGTTTTGGTATCGACCAAGCATACCAACTACAAATGCTATGTCAGGTCGTGTACAAACTTGAGCATACATAATGCTCCAAACTGTAGAGGCATAAGGAATTTCTTTTATTTGTTCCTTTTCTAAATTATTTCTGGGATACTGAAATTTACTAAATTTATCACCCTTAACTATAGGGGCAACACTACTTGAACAGTTTTGCATGTTGAACCTTTTAAGAACCTCTTCGATATAGGCTCTTTGGGACAATTCTAAAATACCGCGAGACCTATCTCGATGAATTTCTATCCCAATAACAAAAGAGGCTTCACCAAGGTCTTTCATTTCAAAATTCCCCGTAAGGAATTGCTTTGTCTCATGTATCATTCTCAAATTATTGCTAGCAAGCAATATATCATCAACATACAAAACTATAATATAGATATTGCTCCCACTGATTTTAAGGTAGACACATTGATTAACCACATTATCCTTAAAATCAAATTTGGTAAGAACTTCATGAAATTTAAGATACCATTGTTGAGATGCCTGCTTTAGACCATATATGGACTTCTTAAGCCTACAAACCATATTTTCCTTGCTTTCATCCTGAAAACCTTCAGATTGGTCCATGTAGACTACTTCATGCAAGTCACCATTCAAAAGAGCTGTTTTAATGTCCATTTGATATAACTCTAAATCATAATGAGCTACTAAGGCCATGACTATTCTCAAGAAATCTTTATTACAAATAGGAGAATAAGTTTCCTTATAGCCCATCCCTTCTCTTTGAGTATATCTTTTAGCAACTAATTTGGCCTTGTATCTTTCGACATTGCCTTTAGGATCACGTGTAGCGACCCTGATTTCTTCTAAAGTCTTTATTTATTTATTATTACTTGATTTTATTTTTGACTTTATTAATTGTGTGGTTACATGAGAATTTAATGTGATATTTAATTAGTTTAATGTGATATTTAATTATATGTAATTAATCTGAATATTTATATTTATATATATTTATATTAAAATAGAAATTATTGATATAAATTTTATATAAGATATTTATATTTATATATGTTATATTTGTGATTTATTTGTATAATATAATATAATAAGAAATTAGGTTATTATATATATAATATAATATAAGTAGTCAACTAGGTTTAGAAGTTAATAGGAAAACAAACAAAGAAAAAAGAAAGAAAGAGAGAAACAGAGCAAGCCGTAAGTGTGTGTGAGAGAGAGAGAGGGATTGATTAATCAAAGACAACCAGAGGAGGAGATCAATTCCGAGAGAGAGAAAGAGAACGGCGGAAAAAGAAGGAGAATGTGGAGAAAAAAGAATAAAAAAGATTAGAGTTTTATTTTGATGGCTCTATTAATTCTCCAAGTCATTCTTTGATTTTTAAAAAAATATTGTGAGTACAAAATCTACTTCCCTTGATTTATATTTAATTCATTGTTTTTATTTATTCGATGTTGAATTAATTTCATATTTACATGTAAATGATTGATTGATTTTAATATTGTGTTTTGATTCTAAAGTTATACACTGAAAGAAAAAAAAAGAAAGGAAAAGAAAGAAAAAGATGAAGATAATTATTTTTAAATACTATTCATAGGAAACTAAACAAAAAAAATATTTCTTTAGATAAATGTACATGCATGTTTTTCACCAAAAAAATAAAAAACACTTTGGTTGCGTTTGGTAGAACTTTCTAAATATGATTTGAGAGTAGTAGTTATATTTTGAGTTTGTGAGTTTTGGAATTATGATTTTAGTATAGAAAATTTGTTTGGTAAAAGAGTTTTGAATTCAGTGGAGAATTTTTGATGTGACATATGATATTTGATATAAAAACTTACAAGTCGTAACCAAATACACAACACAAAATTCTATTAAAGCTCATAAAAAATTTTAAAAAATTTAGAATTTTTTTTTTGAATATATAAAAATTAATAAGTGTCAATTACAAAAAAAAAAAAAAAAAAAAAAGTTCCGGTCAACTGGCCAGACGACCGGCCGAACATCTGGTGGGACGTCTGGGGGGACATCCGGTATATGAATTTTCAGACACGGGTGTGGAAATGATTTTTGAAAACTGTAAATAAACGCCGTACTCAAACTAAAAGGTAGAATCATGATTCAAAAGCTGTACCAAATATAGGTTGGATTTGGGTTGGGTTTGAAGTGATGTGTTAGAGAGGTGATGTGATGATGTGACTTAAATAGGATAGTAACTTTGTGACTTTTTAGATTTTTTAGAGGATGCCAAACTTGGCCATAGTATTTATTTCTTTTCTTATATTTTTTATTGGACAAAAGATAATAAAAAGTGTGAAATTGGTCCCAAAAATAAAAAAAAATAAAAAATCTCCAATAAATTAGCAGCAGACCAGTCTATTGGTCACTTGAAGTCAATGCTCATAGAAATGTGCAAACATGCCGCATGATACAAGTCTTAGGGGTGGACGTTGTACCGCCCAGCACGCCTAGCCAGTCTTAATTTTTTTAGGTTGGTTTGTGATGTAAGTTGATTTTTTTGATTATTTTAATTTGGAATTAAAAAGTTTTGTTCGGGATAAATTTTTTTAGTTTTTATAAGAGAAAAAAATAAAATGATTATAGTTTGAATGTAACATTTTATCTTATTGAGTTAAAAAATTTATTTTATCTTTTTGTAATTGTTTTAGTCTAAACCCAATCCAAATTCCCAAGAGCATGCTTAGATTTTTTTAGTTTATATGGTTAGATTGAGTTAATATTTTTAATCCAAAATATAAATGGGAGCTGAATTTGAAATTTATTTTTAACTTGGCCTGGTCCATTAATTAATTAATTATAATACATTAAAATATATATTTCTTGGAGATCTAAATTTTATCTTTGTTAATTTTATTGAAACTCACATTTGTAGTAATATGTGATTGAATTTATTAAAGAAATCTTTCAATTTATACGCAAAATCTTTCAATTTATAATGATGTCAATATATTTATTTAAGAAATATAATGTGTGATTGAATTTAATTATAAAATATTTCATTTTTTTAACATATAACTTGATAAGTGAGTTTGAGATTTATAATTATTTTTTGAATCAGGTTTGGACAAATATAAAGGCCTAATGTTAGAGTCGGGCCGGCCAAGCTTGAAGTCTACAAAGTCTTTTATTATATAGTGCTTATTCAATCCGAACCCGACCGACCCGGCTCAACGTTTGTTCACCCCTAATATAAGTAAACATTTCCTTCAAATTGTTTGACAAATGTAAAAATAGTTTTCCAATTATCAAGTTCATATGGAAAAAACAATTAATAAAAATAAAGGAGGTTGTAATTTTGCGTGACTTATATACCTCTTGAGAATTATTGTTTTGAAAATAAATTAAAATACTAATTCCCAAGGTGGTATAATATTATGTTATATTTGTTGATTTTGGTTTTATAAACTGTTGAAAAGATCAAAGATATATCCCAAGATTGGTGGGATAGATAAGGAAGTAAATATGTATTGTTAGTAATAAATATCTGTATTCCTAGAATAGATTAGCACTGTTAGAGCTATTGTAGGATACCTCTTGTATAAATAGGTGATCCATGATTGAATGAAATGAATCTCTTTTGAAACCAATATTTTTCTTTTCCTAGTTTAAAATGGTATCAGAGCAAGGTTGAAAAGCCCTAGCTCTCTATCTCTCTTCCTCTTTTCATTACCATTTCTCATCATGGTGAACGAGCAAACATTTCCTGATGGCAGCAAGATTGACTCTGCCAATCCTTTTTTCCTCCACTATTCTGATCATCTCGGAATGGTGCTTGTTTCCAAACCCCTTAATGGGGATAATTATTCAACATGGTGTCGAGCAATGTCCATGTCTTTGAATGCAAAATCCAAGTTGGGTTTCGTTAATGGTACTGTTACCATACCATCGGAGGAAACTAAGCCGGACGATTACGCATCTTGGAGACGGTGCAATGATATGATCCTTTCATGGATCCTTAATTCTCTTATGATGGATCTTGCTAATAGCGTAATCTACTCCAACACTGCCCAAGAAGTGTGGGAGGATCTCCGTGACCGTTTTTCACAAAGCAACGCGCCACGAATCTTCCAGATTGAGAGAGATATTGCATGTCTCACTCAAGGTCAATTGACTGTTGTAGCTTATTACACCAAGTTGAAAGGATTATGAGATGAACTTGGCTCATATCAAGCCACCGTTTGCACTTGTGGGGCGGACCATCAAAGACGCAAACTCATGCAATTTCTAATGGGCCTCCACGAATCTTACAGCGCCTTCCGAGGACAGATCCTCTTAATGAATCCATTGCCTGATGTAACTAAGGCCTATTCAAATATTGTTCAAGAAGAAAAGCAACGCAGTTTAAGTATTCCACGTGAGATACCAGAGACCGCAGCAATGATTACTCGCAAAGATAAGCCGACCATGCTAACTATTCGGCAAAGCTCTACTTTTCGTTCCAACAATTGCAAACCATTGCATTGTTCTTATTGCAACCAAGATCACCATGTGCAAGATACTTGTTGGAAGTTACATAGCTATCCACCAGGACATCCCAAACATCATGTAACCAAATTTGTTCACGGAAGAAATCATCCTAAACAGTTCAATGGCAACCAATCATCAGCAAATAATGTGACGAACGGACCAACCATGCAGGAAATGCAATCGGTGATACATGGGCTCTATGATTCACAATTCTAGCAGATACTGTCTGTTATGAATGGTAAAGAAACCACATCCTCTGCTCCTCCTCAGGCCCATACGGCTGGTGTTCCTTCAGGTTTATCATCCGTTCCATTACGTCTTCATCAATTTATTATTGATAGTGGAGCTACTGATCACATCACTTCTTCACCAAATTTACTCGTCAATAGTTGTCCAAACACATCATTGCTGCCAGTTGTCATGCCGAGTGGAGAATCAGCACCAATTACCTTTACAGGAACTTTACCTTTAACTTCAGATTTTTCATTGCTGAATGTGCTTGGTGTACCATCTTTTCAAGTAGACTTGATGTCAGTTAGTCGAATTACCAAAACTCTCAACTGTTCAATGACTTTTTTCCCTTCTTGGTGTATTTTGCAGGACTTGACGATACGGATGACGATTGGTTTGGGTAGACAACAAGACGGACTTTATTACTTGGTTGCTTTCACTCCAGAGAAACCCCACCTTAGTTGGACCTTAGCAGCCACCACACGTCATTCTTCATGTTCTCATGATTTCTCCTCCACCACCCTCTTGCATCGTCGATTGGGCCATTTATCTTCTGTAAGATTAGATTTTATGGCCAAGAATTTATTAAATTTTCCTTTCCAGTTCAATAAGCTATGTGATGCTTGTGCTCTTGCCAAGGAGCGTCGTTTACCATTCACTGTCAGTAGTATTTCGTCTGTTCAACCGTTTGAATTAATCCATCGTGACATTTGGGAACCTTATCGAATTCCTTCTCTTTCTGGTGCTAGATAGTTTTTAACTATTGTGGATGACTATTCTCATTTCACATTGATTTTTTTTATGCAACATAAAAGTGACACACAGACTTGCCTTACTACTTTCTTCTCCTATGTTAGCACTCAATTTGGTACCACAATTGCCAACATTCGTGCTGATAATGGCTTGGAATTTTTTGCTATGCGAGATTTTTTTCAAACCCATGGCACAATTTACCAACGCTCTTGTACTTCTTACCCCAACAAAATGGGGTTGTAGAATGCAAACATGGCCATATTCTTGCGTCCGCTCGTGCTCTTCATTTTCAATCCTCTCTTCCCATTCGTTTTTGGGCAGAATGTGTCCTCTCCGCTGTTCATCTCATTAATCGTTTGCCCACACCACTTCTCTCTTGTCAAACTCCTTTTGAGCGATGCCACCGAGTTTTTGGGTGCCTTGCATATGCCACCGATGTGCTCGCCTCCCATAAGTTTACTCCACAAGCCAAACGTTGTGTTTTCCTTGGTTACCTGGATGGGCAGAAAGCTTATAAACTTTATGACCTTGCAACCCACAAAATTTTCACCAGTCGTGATGTTGTCTTTCATGAATCTATTTTCCCTTATGAGACTACATCTAGTCCACCTATTTCTTCATCTCCCGTCCCGGTTCTACCACATTGCGTGTCTGACCTTTCTGGCTTTATCTCTACCTCGCAGTCTCCACCATTACCGGATCTGTTGCCACCTTCACCTGACCCGGTGCCAGCAGTGCTTCCGACCCTAGCCTCCTCTCCTGTTAGTGTCGTTCTTCATAGCTCCACTAACCATTCTCATTCACAGCCCTTGCATCATTCTGAGCGCTCTCATTCTCGTCCTATTCGATTACAAGACTATGTTTGTAATCTAGTATTGTCTCCATCACCAACGTTGTCTTCGTCGTCTGGTCACTCCAGAGGCACACGGTATCCTCTTTGCAATTATTTTTCTCCTCACCGTCTCTCACTATCACATAGATCCTTTGTTGCAGCTCTCACTCAGGATATTGAACCTACATCTTATACAGAGGCTTCTTCTCATTCCCACTGGCGTGATGCAATGCAATCTAAATTGGCAGCTTTAGCAGCTAATAAAACTTGGTCTTTTGTTTCTCTTCCCCCGGCCAAACAACCCATTGGATATTGGTGGGTTTACAAAGTCAAGCGCCACTCCGATGGCTCCATTGAGCATTATAAAGCCCGCTTGGTCACAAAAGGTCATACACAACTGGAGGGTATTGATTATCATGACACCTTTTCTCCTATTGTTAAGATGGTTACTGTTCGCTGTTTGTTGGCTCTAGCAGCTGCCCAACATCGGTCCCTTCATCAGCTTGATGTTCACAATGCTTTTCTTCATGGTGATCTTCATGAAGAAATTTATATGTCTCCGTCTCCTGGTCTTTGGCGATAGGGGGAGAACTTGGTATGTCGCCTTAACAAATCTTTGTGCGGCCTTAAGCAAGCTTTCCGTCAATGGTTTGCTAAGTTCTTTACAGTTATTCATGCAGCTGGGTTTGTTTAATCCAAAGCAGATTATTCATTATTTACATGTCAGAATGGCAAGTCTTTTACAGCATTATTGATCTATGTTGATGACATCCTTATGACGGGTAATGATTTAACTGCCATATTTGCTCTTAAGCAATTTTTGCGTAGTCGTTTCCACATTAAAGACTTGCGAGATTTAAAGTACTTTTTGGGAATTGAAGTTTCTCGTTCAAAGAAAGGCATTTCCATTTCTCAGCGAAAATATACTTTGGATATTATCAAGGATGGTGGATTGTTGGGTGCTAAACCAGTAGACTTTCCCATGGAGCAAACTTCAAAAATTTCAAAGGTGGGAGAATTACTTGGAGATCCATCTCAATATAGGCGGCTTGTTGGACGTCTGATTTATTTGACTATTACACAGCCCGATATCACTTATTTAGAACATGTATTAAGTAGGTTCATGCATGAACCACGTAAACCACATATGGAAACTGCCTTGCTTGTTTTACGTTATTTAAAATGCAGTCCAGGATAGGGTTTATTTTTTCCTTCTCAGAATGATTTATCATTGCAAGCTTTTTCAAATTCTGATTGGGCTGGTTGCCCGACAACTCGTAGATCAACCGCGGGCTATTGTATTTTCTTGGGATCATCTCTTGTTTCCTAGCGGACAAAAAGACAGAAGACGGTATCTCTCTCTTCAGCCGAGGCCGAGTATAGGGCAATGATGGGTACATGTTGTGAATTGTCTTGGTTACGTTCATTGTTGAAGGATCTATGCATTTTACATCCAAAACCAGCAGCATTACATTGTGACAACAAAGCAACCTTGCACATAGCAGCCAATCCTGTTTTTCATGAAAGGACCAGACACATAGAAATCGATTGTCACTTTATTTGCGACAAAATACAAGATGGTTTAGTTGTCACCAAATATGTTGCTTCAGCAAATCAGCTTGCAGATGTGTTCACCAAGCCTTTGGGAAAGGAAACTTTCTCAATCATGATACGCAAGTTGAGAGTTCTTGATATCCACTCTCCAACTTAAGGGGGAGTGTTGAAAAGATCAAAGATATATCCCAAGATTGGTGGGATAGATAAGAAAGTAAATATGTATTGTTAGTAGTAAATATATGTATTCCTAGAATAGATTAGCACTGTTAGAGCTATTGTAGGATACCTCTTGTATAAATAGGTGATCCATGATTGAATGAAATGAATCTCTTTTGAAACCAATATTTTTCTTTTCCTAGTTTTACAAAAATGATATTACAAGTTCTGAAAAAAGATTAAAAATCCACTGTTATGTTTATAGTCCTCGCTCTCACATGAATAGGCATTAAAATGGAAGGCTTGTGCTATTTTATATATATATTTTTTTGGAGCACCTTTTAGGGCTTTTTTTTTTTTTTTCCTTTTAAACTTAAAATGCTTCGTACAGAAAATGATATATAGTGGTGACATTATTGAAATTAGAGGCCAATTTGGTAGAACTTTTGCTTTAAAATATGAACATCTAATTAGTAATAAAATTTTTGATTTTTTTTTTAAGATCTCTAATATTAAGATTTTATAAGATAAAAGACATGTAATATTTTTATAGTATTTGGGGGTCTGTAACTGGTTTTTTGTGCTCCTTGGAGGGATTTAGTCTCCTTGGGTACGATAGCCCCACAGTTCGAACTCCTGTAGTTCTAAATCTGGTTCCACAAGTGCAATGTGAATTAGAAAAGCAAATGAGAGTCCAAATCCTACAAATCTTAGAAGATCCATTAATCACCAGCGATGGAAAAAATAGACTGCATTGCCAGATTTCAGAGTCGCCACCGTTCATTCATTTGTGTTTGTAATAATTAGTTAATTAGGACATTCGGACCCTCTTGTGCGAGGGCAAATTTGTCATAGATGATGTATATTTTCCAACCCCCATGTCTTTCTCATTTTTATTTATATGATTACCGTGGTTGTATATAGTATCATGTTTTCGTTTTATATCATTACTATGCTTTGTATCCATTTTTGCATGCATTAAGGTTCGGTTTATCATTCTTTAATATCATTGTCATTTCCTGTAGTCACCCCATTTTGACCGCCTTTAAGATTTGGCCGCTTCACTCTGAACACTCGATAATGAAATATTACGCCGGACAATCGTTCGAATCTTTAGCAAAAGAATTTGGTTTCAAGCTTTAAAACTTAAACTTTGCACCCCATTTTGACCAAAACTTTGGGCTTGTTTGGTTTGCTTTTGAGAGAGTTGTTTCTGAAATTTTTTTCCAAATTTTTGTTTGGTTTGTGGTTTTTCTTAAAAAATTTCCAAAATCACTTTCTCTCTTACACATTAATCAATCACTTTTTCTTTTACACACATCTACTCAATTACAACAAAATTTTAAATCATCCCAAACTCCCAAACTCCAAAACTACTTTGAAAATATACAACCAAACAAACCAAAAAAATTTCTAAATTCTGTCCCCCAATTTTTATTTATTTTTTTGAAAATCACTCTCTCAAAAGCAAACCAAACATACCTTTTGTTTTTTTCTAGCCTGACCACTCAGAGAATAGCTGGCCAACAAATGGCCAGCAGGCCATTTTGATTAGGCCAGCCGTATATCCTCATGGTCGGCCGGCCATGTTTAGCGTAGAAGATATTTTATAGTAGCCAGCTACTCCTATGCATGGGATTTGGACCAGCTATCTTCTTTGGAGATATTTCCGACGTGAGAAGCTAAAACTCTATAAATATAGCACTCTCTTTAATGGTTTGGGGTTAGAAAAATTTGCCAAGAGCCTAAAGTTTGCCCAGTACACTCTTTACCCTCTTGCAATATAGATACACAGCTGACCCAACTCGAGCTCAAGACAGAACCTTTATCCCCTTCACATGAGCCTAACCAGCGCACTAAAAGTCCTGATGGAAAGAGGATATCTCAAACCTCTTGATCCCTAACCTATTCTTGACCCACTCCCTGCTAGACATAACCCAACCAAATATTGTGCGTACCATCAGCGGCATGGTCCTGACACCAATCATTGCTACTGCCTTTGTCATGAGGTTCAGAATCTCATCGACAACCAGACGATAACTCCACTTCAGGAACCCAATGTTACCACTAATCCACTTCCCATCTATGACCAAGTACCTCATCCTGTTGGAGAATAGAGAAAGTTACAAACATGGCCAGGGAGAAAAGTAGTACCCGTGGTTTTCATGTGAAGTTTATACCTTTATTGAGCGTTTGGGGTCCTTGAGATTGTTTTCTCTATTTGGAAGTGCAAGAGCCTCAGCCAAGTCTTCCCAGTTCTACTGCACTTTATCCTCCAACTTGGCGTACGAAGTGGCTGCTATACCTGACAGGGTTTTTCTATACAGAAAGAGTTTCTGAGACCTAGTCAGACCCATTGGCTTCGGGACGTCCGAGAAAAGTCGGATATGTACCATAGAATCTCCAGACTCATCGAAATAGTCAATGTGTGGCATTTTGAATCTATCTGCGAGCCTTACGACAACCTCTGTGTACCTATCCTTAATGTTTGGAATGGAGTTGATCTCCTGTGCCCTTTTGAACTGCTTCTCAAGTTTAGCAATTTTTAACAAAGTTGGGTCGATGCCATTAATATCAAGGGAAAAAAGTCCCTCATTAGGCTACACCAGGGGTCTGAAAGCTCAAGTTTGAGCCAACCCTTCTTGAAGATCTGGACCCTGCAAATCTTCAACTGACAGAGGTAGGTCAAAGTTCGGCTGGGGGCCCAGGATGAGATGGACATTAGATGCCACCAATGGGTGGCGCAATTCAGCGATGGTCTCCTCCGGAGCAACGATCCTGTTGTTTAGTGTATGCACGACCTTTTGGAAGGCCATCATCATGGCCACAACTTTTTCTTCCATCACGGGTCTGCTGAGTTGGTAATTGTGGTAATGGATGGATTGTGACGAGTCAAGCTTTTCTAGGTTGGATTGGGCTGGGCTTTTTTTGAATTGGGTACTGTTTCTTCTTGGCGACCCACCAAAAATGTAGGATCAAACTCTTTTGGCTCAGACAAACCTAGCATTTAAAAACAAATGCCCCATCAGATCAAGGTATTTGGTATGCCAGTCAAAACAAAGCAAGATACAATTTTTGGCTCTAGTTCTAATATTGTTGAAAATTTAACCACTCAGATACAATCCCCAGATCCTGATATTTTTCCCACCATATCAAACACAAACCCCTGGATTTCGAACCAAATTCTGATTCTGATATGACCCTCAAGTTTGAAAGGAATCGCCTCAAGATTAAGGCTCTCTAAGAATTGGATCACACATTTTCAAAGATTTCATATTTTGCACAAAAAGCATTCAAAACACCCCTAGGAGAGGTTAGGGTTTCTCTGTCCTAACTTTGGAGTGATTTACAGCTTTATTATTCAAACAAGCGGTATTGCAACATCTTGAGAAATGGGAGAGCATTCTGTCATAATTTGAAGGGTCACTAGAGCTTTACTACATGCATTAGGTCAATTAGTCAAAAGGGTACCTTTGCAAGATTATATAATATACCTCTCACACCTAACACTGAAAAGGGAAAGGAGGATCTAGCGGTACGGCGGTAACCCAGATCCAAGGGTGGTGTTCCCAACGTGACATTGCCTACATCCGACCAGCCTTTTAGCAAGCTTTTGGCAGGCCTTCGGCAAGCCGTCCAAGATACCAGATAGTAAACATAGTGACTTAAGAGCACCATACAAATGCAATGCAAAAAGCATATATATGTTGATAAAAGCTCACATCATGAAGTTTAAGTCAAGCTCTCTAAATCCCTAGCAGAATCGCCAGAAACTGTAGTTGGTTTTTCGTGCTCCTCAGGTACGATAGTCCTACAGTTTGGACTTCCGTGGTTCTGAATCTGGTTCCACAAGTGCAATGTGAATCAGAAAAACAAATAAGAGTCTAAATTCGGCAAATCTTAGAAAATCCATTAATCACTAGAGATGCCAAAAATGGACTGCATTGCCAGATTTCAGAGTCGCCACCTAAATATTTTTGGGAAATTTAGGAAACTCATAACTTGTGCCAAAGGACACTTGTCCGTCATAATCAAAGTGTCTTGGCTCGAGAACTTAGGTATAGGAGGAGAAGGTCATGAATTGAGCACCCTATTCACCCGATCAAAGATCGGCCTCTACTAATCATGATGTGAATTTTATGGACATTACATGCTCATATTCTGATTATTAATATACTAACATTATTATGTGAAGCAAACAAATATAGACTACGTTAGTTATTTTGGAATGCTTTGATTTCATTCGTTTTTTAAAAGAGCTTTGAATATGTACAACTTAAAAGAAAAGCTAGCTCATATGTACAATAATCAAAGTCATTCTAACTTAAGTGAAATAGGCTTTTATCCACAAGCATTTAAAGAGTATTTCAAATAAGCATGTAGTCTCATGGTAGTATGCTTGTCATGGCAACATGAACATACATGTACTGCCTAAAGCAAAAAAATGCTCACCCAGTACTCCGAGGCAAGCTGAAGAAAAGAAAATAATTAGAAAAAAAAAAAAAAAGAAGAGAGAAAGCAAAGGGTATACAATGAGTGAGCTAACCAATGGAAGGATGACTAGCCCCACCCACTTTTAATCACATTTTAAGCTTGAAACAACTCTGAAATCAGTATGTAAATATAAGAAAAAGAAAGAGAAAAGATGGTGAAAAAGGTTTAAAGTTCACTTCTTGAAAGAGAGGATAATCTTTTTAGTTCACGAACCTCAAGCTAAAACACTCTCAATATTTGAAAATGTGTTCAAAATCTAGGCCAAAAAGCTTCAAGTCTAAGCTTATATGGTGTATTTATTGTGTATCTATATTGCAAAGAGGGTAGAGAGTGTGTTGGGCAAGCTTTAGGCTCTTGGCAAATTTTTCTAACCCCAAACCACGAAGGGGGGGGTGTTGTATTTATAGAGTTTCAGCTTCTCACGTCGAAAATATTCTCCAAAGAAGACAGTTGGTCCAAATCTCGTGCATGGAAGCAACTGATTGCTACAAAATATCTGCTACGCTAAACATGGCTAGCCGGCCATGAGGATGTATAGCCGACCCAATCAAAATGGCATGCCGGCCATCTGTTGGCCAGCTATTCTTTGAGTGGTCAGCCTAGAAAAAATAAGGTTTTGGTCAAAATGGGGTGCAAAAGTTTAGATTTTAAAGCTTGAAACTGAATTCTTTTGCTGAAGATTCGAACGATTGCACAGCGTAACATTTCATTATCGAGTGTTCAGAGTGAAGCACTCAAGTCTTAAGGGCAGTCAAAAGGGGGTGTCTACAAGGTCCTCAACATTTTCACAAAGAAAAATTGACACGAAAAATTTCGTCTCGACACAAAGAAATTTTAGTATAATCACAAAGAAAATTTACCGAGGAACCTTAATTAATAAAAAAATATATATATTAGACATTTCGTACTATTCAAAATTAAAGAGGGGATATTTCACTAATTTTTCCTATAATTTTTGACATAAATCCATTATGAACGTGTTTTATTGTCACTCTCACATATTTATAGAACAATCATTTTATTTAAAAATTTTATTTTATTTTCAATAAATATTTAGCATAACAAACGAGGCTAGTTACATTGGTCACCTCTGTGTACTCTTATTTGGGAGGTTGGGGATCAATTGTTGTCAAAGACAATTATTGATAATTCCCCTCCTATAATGAGATTGTTTGCTGAGTTTTGAACTATGATTATCAAAGCTATTAAATTTTCTTTAAATTTAAAAATAATTTCTTATTGATTGACCAAAGAAAAAAAAAATATTAAGCATTTTATATAAATAATAAAGCTATACAAGTTAATCTGGTCACGTTATGCTCTATTTGTTGATTATATAAAATAATCTAACCAAAATAGTTTAGCATTTTCTATAAATAATAATAAAAACTATACATCCTAATCTGGTCACTCATGCTCTATCTATTTGATTATAAAATTGTTGATTATATTAAAATAACCTAACCAAAATATTTTAACATTTTATATAAATAATAATAAAGCGATACATGCTAATCTGGTCACTCATGCTCCATCTATTGATTATAAAATAACTTACTGGTTAAAAAAAAAATAATGAATTAAAAGGACAGGCCGATACTGGTGGACCAATTATATACCCTAAATTACAATTTGTGCCTCTAAAATATTATTCAATTTTCATTTTAAATTTTAATGATTACAAAATTGTCAATTTAGAACCCCCTCGTACTATGTGATCCAATGATGGCAAGTGCCTTTTCTTATAAAAAAGAAAAGAAAAGAAAAGAAAAATGCTTTAGAACTCAAATTATCCGTGGCTCGAGTGGCCCGAATATAAAACGGACGTCGTTTTGGAATTTTTTTCCCCCTCTTTTATATTTGAAACAGAAACAGAAACACAGAGGGAGGAAGGAAGAGAGAAAGAGAGAAGGAAGAGAGAAAGAAGGGGGAAGAAAGAGAGAAGAGGGAAGGGAGAGCATCACCGACGCTGCCGTCGCCCGGTGCTCCCCCATTCGCTGTGTGTATACACAGATCTGTGTGTGCATACACAGATCTGTATCTCTCTCTCTCTCTCTCTCTCTCGTTCTCTGTATCTCTCTCCTCTCTATGAAGTCTCTATGATGATGATGATGTGTTGGTTGTTGATAATGATAATGATGGGTTGGTTGTTGATGATCTCTTCTTTCTTCTCTTCTTTTATTTTCTTCTTTCTTCTTCTTCTTCTTTTGTGAGTCATGAAAAGGGGGGGAAAAAAAAAAAAAAAAAATCCCAAAAACGACGTCGTTTTGAAATTTCGGGCCACTCGAGCCACGAAAAATTCGAGCTACGTAGCGGAATTGAAAAAAAAAAAAAAGGCAATAGTTACCAATTAGGTCACATTGAACCCAAAAAAAAAAAAAAAAAAAAAATTGTGTTAAGGATTACATTAGAAGATGAGGCTCAAAGCAAAATTAGATAATACTCTAAATATTATTAGTAATACTCGAATGACTACTGTCTCTTTTGAGAAGATGGCTAAAAGTCAAAAGTCAGTTTTTAATTTATTTTGTGTCACATTATCTCTCTATTTTTTTACATATTTTTTTTTAAAAAAATCAAAAAAAAATTAAAAAAATCAATTTTTAACGAACTTTTCAAAATAACCCTACATTTTAAGTAACCATAGGACATGACATGGTGTTTCATATAACACTAATTATATTATTCAATTTGCTTTATCTCATATATATGCTTTTTGCATGTAATATAATACTTAAACGTGATTACTCTAATATACTCGTAAGATAATTTATTTCAACTCAAAATGGTAAAACTTTAATCTAGACATCATTTACTATAGCATGCGCCTCATCTACTAAGCCAATTCTTTGATCTTAAATTTACGATGCATACGTTGCAATTCATAGTTAAGTACAGAAAGAAAGAAAAAGGAAAAAAAAAAAAATGTAGTTAATAACTCACCCCATATTATAGGATGCTACTAGTAGTTTTTTTCATTTTTTTTTTGGATCCATCAAACCTAAAAATTTTAATTTTTTTTCTTTGAAACACCAATCTTAATTCTAAATATACCTTCACAAATTCTTTTTTTTTTTGATCGGTAAATATTAGTTGTTAGTTGTTAGATTAGCACCTATAGAAGAAAGTCTCTCAATCCTTGGCAAATGATATAAGTACTTTGCACCTCCCTTAATTCAACTCTCCTAAGGAGAATTGAACCAATGACCTCCTTGAAACTAAGTCCTAAGGAGAGGCACGGTGGCCACCTAGGCTAGGAAATATACCTTCATTCTTAACCATTTTGAAATCCAAAACCTAGCCATGTCTCCCCAACACTATATGAATCCACTCCAACAAGACTCCTACCATTATGACAGCGCTTTCTTTCTTCTCGACGCTCTCTCTTTTTTTCTCAGCTAGTGCCTAGAAGGTAGTGGGAAGCTATAGGTGAAGGGACCTAGAAGGTAGTGGGAAGCTATAGGTGAAGGGAAAAGGTAGAAGGGATTGAGAGGTCGGAGGAACAATTGAAAATGGCCATCACTTGGAGTGGTGTTGAGTTAAGGTTAGAGTTTAAAATAACAGACGTAGGGATACTGTTGAAATTTTATATTAAAACAAAATTATAGTTAAAAAAATCTATACATACAAAAAAAACCCTAATTGGTGGTCGAATTGATTTCTAATGAATAGTCACAACAGTCTAAAATTTTTTGTACAAATTTTGTTTATATAATGTTTCCCATTTAAAAAGTTATTGAAAGGTGGGGAAGGTCGTAGCCAGTGACCATGTTATATAATTTCTTTATCAAAGCCAAATAACAAATCTACACCAAACATTTTCCATATCTAATTGTAATCAACTACAATTCGTTAACTAGTCCTGCTTTCATTTCAGCTTCCTATAAGACTCCCCCACAAAACCAAACCAATATCACCTATCAGTGTCTCATTCACTCTTTCCCATACTCATCGTCAACTTTCTAACCCATAAAAATGAGCTGGTGGTGGTCCGGAGCTATCGGCGCTGCAAGGGCACGTCTCAGATTAACCAATCATCATCTCCAATATTGCTATACTTATAATAATTACAGTTAAGAGTTTACTAACCTCTCTCTGATTTTTACAGAAAAAATTCGACGAAGATGAACGTCCCAAAAGCTACCAGTGCGTCGGCCTAATAGTCGGCGTCACCGGCATCGTCGGCAACAGCTTGGCCGAAATCCTCCCACTCTCCGACACCCCCGGCGGCCCATGGAAGCTTTACGGCGTCGCTCGCCGCCCCCGCCCCGCCTGGAACTCCGATCACCCCGTCGACTACATCCAGTGCGACATCTCCGACTCCGCCGACTCCCTCACCAAGCTCTCCCCCCTCACTGACCTCACCCACATCTTCTACGTCACCTGGACCAACCGACCCACCGAGCTCGACAACTGCGAGGCCAACGGAACCATGCTCCGCAATGTCCTCAAGGCTGTGATCCCAATCGCCCCCAATCTCACCCACATCTGCATCCAAACCGGAACCAAACACTACGTCGGACCATTCGAATCGTTCGGGAAATTCCAACCCCACGACCCTCCGTTCACCGAGGACATGCCCAGGCTTGATTTCCCCAATTACTACTACACCTTAGAAGACGTCGTCATCGAAGAGTCCGCCAAGAAAGAGGGCTTGACCTGGTCGGTCCACCGACCCGGTGCGATCTTCGGGTTCTCTCCTCTTAGCATGATGAACATCATCGGATCGCTCTGTGTATACGCCTCAATCTGCAAGCACGAAAACAAACCCTTGATTTTTCCAGGAACGAAGGCGGCTTGGAATTGCTACTCGATTGCGTCCGATGCGGATTTGATTGCGGAGCAACAGATATGGGCAGCGGTGGATCCGAATGCGAAGAACGAAGCGTTTAATTGCAACAATGGGGATGTGTTTAAGTGGAAGCATCTGTGGAGGACTTTGGCTGAGGAATTTGGGGTCGAGTATGTAGAATTTGATGAGAATGAGACAGTGGTGAGCATGGTTGAGAGGATGAAGGATAAGGGACCGGTGTGGGATGATATTGTAAGAGAGAATGGTTTGGCGGTGACTAAGTTTGAGGAAGTTGGTTTGTGGTGGTTTGTGGACATGTCGTTGCATTGGGAGGCTATGCTCGATAGCATGAACAAGAGCAAAGAGCATGGGTTCTTGGGGTTTAGGAACTCCAAGAACTCATTCGTATCCTGGATTGACAAAATCAAAGCTTATAAAATTGTTCCTTAAACAAATATAAGTTCTCAATTCTCATCATTAACAATGTAAAAAAAAAATGTTGAAACTACCACCAATGGATTTCACAATATGCTATGAGCTCTTTGTGAATCCAATAAATGTTTCACTTGTGTGTCTCTTGATTTAAATTAGTGTTTATAGCCACAGTCAAGTTTGTATGTCTCTCTTGGGGTGTGTTTTATTCTGTGACATTTGTTTGGACTTTTTTTAGTTACGAGGCTCAAAGCTCCTCTTGTACTAAATAATCTCTCTCCTCTATTTGAAATAGAACGGTACCGTTTGATAACACTTATATTTTTAATTTTTTGTTTATATTTATAAAAATTAAAAAAATTCAAATAAAAACTTATTTGGTAAATTTTTGATTTATAAATCAGTGGTCTCAATTTATAAATTTAGTTAAAAAATGTGTTCTCGTTTTGAGTTTTGAGTTTTTTTTTTTTTTACTACCTAACACTAGCCACCACCCGCCACCATTTTCCACCACCGTCTTCTGCCACCACCACCCACCACCACCACCTGCCACCATCACTCACTACCACTACCTATCACCCGCTACTACCACCAGCCACCACCTACCTGCCACCCACTCGCCACTACCACCCACTCCTCGCCGCCGCCACCACCACCACCACCACCAATACCACCACCCACCACCCACTTGCCATCCAACCGCCACCACCCACCACCTGCCACTAACGTCCACCGCCCACCACCACCACCACCCGCCCACCACCACCATCACCACCCGCTACCTACCCGCCACCACCACTCACCACCCACCTGCCATCACCATCCACCACCAGCCACCCACCACCACCAGCCACCTGCTACCCATTCGCCGCCACCACCACCCACTACCACCACCACCTACCATCCACCCGCCACCCACCTGCCACCACCACCCATCACCCACCACCACCACCACCATTACCCACTCGTTACCACCCACCAGCCGCCACCGTCACCCACCCATCCACCCACCCACCACCACTACCACCCGCCACCATCTACCACCCACCACCACCCACCACCCGCCACCGTTACCCATCTATCCGCTATCACCACCCACCACCTACTCGCCACCATCACCCACCACCCGTCATCCGCCACCCACCTGCCACCACCACCCATCACCCGCCACCACCACCACCACTTACTCGCTACCACCCACCACCACCCACTCGCTATCACCCACCACCCGCTACCGTCACCCATCCACCCACAATCACCACTTGCCACTTACCCGCCACAACCACCCACCCGCTACCACCCATTACCACCCGCCATCCGCCACCCACCTGCTACCACCCACTACCTGCCACCACCACCACCACCACCACCCACTCGCTACCACCCACCACCCGCCATTGTCACCCACCCATCCACCACCACCACCACCCGCCACCACTCGCCACCCGCCACCGTCACCCACCCCCCACCACCACCACCCACCCGCTACTACCCACCACCACCCGCTACCCACCACCCACCGTCACCACTTTCCACAACCATCTTCCGCCGCCACTTGCCACCACTTGTCATTTCTCACTTTTTTTTATATTTTTAAATTTTTTTAAACATTTTGTCAATTATCAAAAGCGTTTGTAGTTTATGTTTTTCTAAAAATAAACAAAAACCAGTTTATAAAATTTTTGTAAATATAAACTGAAAACGTAAACGTTACCAAACAGACTCAACATGTTCATTTTTGCTTATAAATAGTCAGACCATTCGTTACAACAAAAACAAAAAAAGTAGTAGGACCATTATTGTTCTACAAGCAGATTGATAATTTGGATTGGAACACTTACTCCAATGGCTGAAAACTAATTTTAAATTATAAACCACGAAACTATGTCGTTTTTATGTGCAAAGTTTTGTGTCACTGTGCGAATACATAAATCGACATATTCATCTATCCATCCAACTTGTTTCACAAATCAAAACATTCTATTGACCATTTTGCATTTGATTGTCAATTTTTTCCTCTTTGGTGCTTGTAGAGTGTTAAACTTTATATGGTGAGTTCGAGCAGCATATGTCTCAACACATATAGTCAAAGAAATTAAAAAATAAATATATGATTTGGTTAAGGAGAGGAGAGAGTTGAGGAGAGAGAGATAAGATAGACCGCATGTAGATAATATTTGTAGTGATATAGTCTTGAAAAAACCCTAGCAATAGTGGCATCTGGTGTCGGTGATGTAGTAGTGGTTATTGCTTGGCGAAGAGTGTCAGAGATACTGAGAGAGTGATTAAAAAAGTCAATCAGTAACCGCAAGTGTTGTGTGGAGCGAGAGATCGAGAGGGAGGCATTTAGATCAAATCAGATAGAGAAAGGAAAGTAATGGGCAAATCGTAAGACAAAACATGATATGGATTAACATTATTTGTGACTGCATATGCCATTTTGTTGTAAAAATGTTACTTTGTGCAACCACTTTTTACATCAACAGAATATTCGCTGCTAATACTAATTAATTGATTCTACTCTCTTGCGAACAATGATCTGTTATTGCTAATAACCATCACCTTTTATTATCCATTATACCTAAGCAATGGAGAATACTTATTATTGGCAATTGTATTTTATAACTTGCCCAAAAAAAAGGCAACTGTGTTTTATTTCGTTGCATACAAGTACTGTTAAGTGTAGGTAAACCCGTCCAAAAAAAAAAAAAAAAATGATTGGACACAAAGAAGGCTGTTTTTGATACAACTTGTTTACAAATTTCAAAAATTAATTCCATGCTTACTTTTGAAACGCGGTCGAAGGCGGGAAAAATTGGGCTAACCAGTCGTCCCAACCGGTCGTCTGGCCGTTTGATCGGAACAGTGCAATTTTTTTTTTTTTTGCAATTGACACATGTTAATTTTTATATATTCAATAAAACATATTTTCCGAATTTTTAAATTTTTTTTATGAGTTTTAATAGAATTTTGAGTTGTGTATTTGGTTATGAGTTGTAAGTTTTTGTATCAAATATCATATGTCAAATCAAAAATTCTCCACTCAATTCAAAACTCTTTTTAAAACTCATTCACCAAACAAAATTTTCACACTGAAATCATAATTTCAAAACTCACAAACTCAAAATACAATTCTATTCTCAAATCATATTTAAAAAATTCTATCAAATACAACCTAACTTTCTAGTAGTGTTCTAAGGAAACTAATTGTTGTTCTCTCTACTATCAATTTTGTTATGAACATAGAATTCAAGCACAAAAATAAATATGAAGTACACAAAGATAAAACAATATTTTATAAAATTTATTGATTAAGCTAATTGTAAAAAGTCTTGTTATCTCAACCATGTTTATCAATGCTCCATCAAATACTATGCAATAACGGTGTGCGTGTAACATTATTAAATTATTTTTTATTGGCAAAAAAAGATACTATAATGAATTAAAACCAACACACTAATACATCAATAAAACATAACTATACAGAACAATTTCTCATGACATAATTAGAACATATCAACTAAAATGGTACCCACTAACAAGGAAATCAAATGCTACCCCATTGCAAACACTGCTGAAACATTATTAAATTGTTGATTGCTAATTCATCTAAAAAGTTCAAAGAATTATTTTATTATTTATTATATTTTCAATCAACATAGCTGATGATGACAACTCACTTGTTTATGGAACAATTTTGTAAGCCTGGACTTTGTCTGGCCAAGAAACGAATGACTTCTTAAAATTCCTAAACCCCAAGAACCCATGCTCTTTGCTCTTATTCATGCTATCCGGCAAACCCTCCAAACCAAACATGAAGTCCGCAAACCAAAACGCTGCAGCCTCTTCCAACTTTTTTGGGATAAGTAAGGCCATCTCCAACGGTGCATTAAACCCTACATCAGATTTGAAATTTGATGAAAAAGTCACTTTTTCTCACTCTAATGGTTTCACCAAATTGATATCAAAATGAGAACGGAACAAAACTTTCATCAAACTGAGGACAAGCTCCAAATTTCAGTATTTTACTGTACTATAACGTTGGGGTGGGCCAACCGGTCAGCCAGCCGGATGTCCTGCCGGTTGACCAACCGGTCGATCGGTTCCTTCAATTCTGCATAGATATGAAACCTTCCTCTGTGGATTGAACATGGGTATATGAAGGAATCAATAACAAGAACAATACGAGAAAGGAAATATTGTGTGCCATGAAAATTGAGCAAAGACCCATATGAGAAATATGCTTGGATTGAACCAGATTAAACCACACAAGCTCAAACAAAAATCTATCTAGCTCAGAACACGATTCTTTGGATTGAACACAGACCCAGATGACAAATGTGCTCAAAGGAAAATGTACTAAGCTAATAACACGATTGTTTGGATTGAAAACACAAACCCAAATGAGAAATATGCTTGATTAACCCAGATTAAACCAAACACGCTCAAATGAAAATCTACTAAGCTAAGAACATGATTGTTTAGATTGAACACAAACCCAGATGAGAAAGACGCTTGGATTGAACAATAAACAATCCAAGATTAAGTTAAGAACACAATTGTTTTGGATTGAACACAGACCCAGATGAGAAATATGCTTGGAAGCAAAAACGAGTTGTTTCAATTCACTGTTTTGGAGTTAAAACTTCAAAGGAAGCATGTGGGATGCGCTGTGTATGTAAATATGTAATGGAGGGAAAAAGAAATAGTAAACGAATTGGGAACAGAAAGGGAGGGAAACCAAAAAAAAAATTCATACTTTATCGGTCGACCCGCCGGCAGACCCACCAGACGACCCTCCCCTTTTGATGCACACCGTTGGAGCAAGCCTTATCAGATTGAGAAAATCACCTATTTTTTACTCAGATTTGGTGAAAAAAGTAATGAACCGTTGGAGATGCTCTAAGTTATATTATAATAAAAAAAACGAAAGATATATAATGAAATTCAAAGCACATCTTTTATAGGGAGAACAAACATAAACAAAAACAAACTACTCCCTCAAAAGAAACAAATTAAGCCTATAGAAGACAAACACAACATATACAATAAAGGATTCAAAATTTCCCTCTAGCATTCTTCAAGTAATGAAGTTTCGCTTTGAGTTTTATTCTGTTATCTTCTTTTGTAGTCTCCACATTATTGAGATCGCTTGGAGATGGACTCTCTCTACTTTTTAGGCTCTTCGGTTGGCACAACAACTCTTAATTTGATTCTCCATTCCCCAACTCTCCCATATCACATGATTCAAGGACATCAAAAGCATTAGATGTTGATGGGGCAAAACGCAGCGTCTCTCCCTCTTTGTTTATTACTGTCGTCGAACCTTGTCCACCATCTCTCCCCTTTTTCTTCACCACTTCCCATTTAGTTGGACCTTGTATGTTAGTCTCTTTGACTCTCCACTCTTGTTTGGAAGATAGAGGGTTCAAGATCTTTGGCTTGTGAGGGCACAAATTAATGATATGACCAAAAGTCTTGCAAACATCACACCTTTGAGGCTTCCATGGAACCTCAACTTGAATCTCATATGGGTCACCATAACCAAGATTTATTTTAAAAGGCTGAGAGATCTCTTTATTTACTAACACTTAAATACAACCTCCTCCAACTTGGTTGGCTCCAATCCATGTTCTCTCACAATCTACTCCCAAACAGGACCCTTGTCCTTCATTATCTCCACCAAGCTCATTCCTTCCACTTCACTCTCATCATCAAAATTAACAAACTCTACATTAAACTGTTCAGCCAAAGCCGTCCACAAGTGCATCCATTTGAACAAATCCCTATTGTTGCAATTAAACGCTGAAGGGGCTAGATATGAAATGGGTCGAATCCAAGCCTTGGGCCGATCCAATCTCCTAAGCCCAAATCCAAATGGGTCAGATGAGCATGTGACCAACCTAACTAAGCCCAACTCCATTACCAACAGTCCACCCAAGTCCTCAAGCACTTGGACTCAACTCGTAGTGGAAAGGCCAGTCCAGCTGCGATACTGGGCTGGGGCCGAGCTATAGGACTCATTCTATGGGCCGAACTGATGGGCTGAACCCATCATTAGAACCAAAGTAGGCCGAGTTCCATACATAGATATCTGAATGGGCTAGCCCATCCCTACAGTAGTCTCGCAAAGGGCCGAGCTGAGGTACAACGGTACCGAGCTGAGGGAACCTCTCAGAGAAACATGACAGCTGTGAGTATATATATGTGCAAGATGCCACCTCAGCTGGTCCCCCACACCTAGAATCATGGAAACAGTTAAACCAGAAGAAAGTGGTATGTTATCAGCATCACTACAATGAATATATGCACCCCTTGACAACTACCAGATGGTCCCCCACCTTGAGGAATGCTAAAAGGAAACTTGACAGCACCAGAGCTCCATGAAACCATCTTGGACAACAAGCAAGGAGTTCTATATAAACCACACTAACTTCACATTGAAGGTAACTGATCTAAGCTGAACCCTACTTACTAAAACTGAACTCTCTACACTTAGGGAGCATCTTTCTCCTTCCCCGATTACTCATTCCCACACCGAAGGGGTTATCCGGCCAACCCCGGCCTAGCAGCTTTGACGGTGCTCCTTGTTGTAGGTCCTCAATTCCTGGACGGTCCAATCAAGTGTGAAGCTTCGATCCACAATCATCAAGTGCAGTATTCAGTACGCACAATTGGTGCGGTGAGCGTGAAGGCTTTATCTCAGAGCTCTGCACTCGACTCCAGCGATGGGGATTGAGGACATCACACCTTCGGCACATACTCCACAGACGAAAAAGACAAAGGACAAAGGCTTGGCACTCCCAACAGTCTTAGAAGAACAAACCGGAAACAACAACCGGACTCCTGAATCTATTGAGCATCAACTGCCCTTCGCTGGAGGTTCTTCTCACCATTTCCTATTAGAAAAGGATTACAGAGATCGAATCATAGACTCCATGGGGATGGAGATACAGGAGCTGAAAGTGCAACTTAAAAGGGTGCTGGGCGATCCGACGGAGAAGAAGACTGATGCAGAGCCCTCTCGCCTACGACAGAGAAGCTCACCCAGAGAACCACCGGTGAAGAATATCCCCAGAAATGAATCTGGGCAATAGAGCCAGCCAATCCCGGTACAAAGTGAGGCGGCAAGTAGCCACATCCATGGGTCACGCCGGAGAATGGCTAAGAGGCAGAAGATGGTTAGCCAACAGACTGAGTACCCTCCTCAAGACCTTCATACTTGGCTGATTGGCAACAAGTAGAATGAGCAATATCGAGATCATCTAGATCGTACCATCCACTAGAGAGAGCACCGAGCGTTGGATAGGCTTGTCTCCTCCCCATTCTCCCCTGAAATCGAGGCCATGAGACCTCCCAAGAAATTCACCCCGCCAAAGTTCACGTCGTATGATGGGAAGTCAGACCCATTGATGCACATCAGCCATTATAGACAGATGATGTCCTTATGGAGCAGAGACGAAGCACTGATGTGCAATGTCTTCCCGTCCAGCTTGGGAGAATCCGAACTCCGATGGTTTGATCAACTCCCCGCTGGATCAATTTATGATTGGAAACAGCTCTCTAAAGAGTTCTTAGCCAGGTTCGTCTTCAACACTAAGATCCCGAAAGAGCCGAATACACTGTTTGGTCTTCGAAAGGAACAGGAAGAAATGCTGCGCAATTATGCTAGGAGGTATTGGGAAGAGTACAATGACTTAGAGGAAAACGTTTGCAGTGAGCAGATTGCTGTTATGTCCTTTAAACATGGTCTGCGCCCGGAAAGTAAGTTGAGACAGTCACTTACCAAACGCTCGGCCATAGCACTGAAGGATTTGCGTGCTAGGATTGAGCAGTGTGCTCTCCTTGAAGATGACCAGATCCCCATCGAAGTAGCATCAACAGAGCAAACAGCTCCGCACAAGAAGGATTTGCGTGCTAGGATTGAGCAGTGTGCTCTCCTTGAAGATGACCAGATCCCCATCGAAGTAGCATCAACAGAGCAAACAGCTCCGCACAAGAAGATAATGGACCGAGGGGAACACCGGGGACTCACAGTGAATGAGGTGGACAAATCCAAATCTCACGAGGCAGTCGTGACCGTATTTAAAGAACCAATCTATCGCATCTTGGAAAAGATCAAGAGAGAGACCTTCTTTATTTGGCCGCCGAAAATATTGGGAGATCCAGCTCGGTGTAATCAGAAGCTCAGATGTACTTATCACCAAAACATGAGGCATATGACTCAGAATTGCAGAGCACTGAAGCAACACCTGGAAGACCTAGTAGCAGCTGGATACCTCCGAGACTACATCGATTAGGATAAAGTAGTGGCCGAACCGGGGAACCCACCACAAGAACCGAATAACGAGCATCCACCTTGGCTGGTAATAAATGTGATTCATGGAACAACGACCCAGAAACGCAAAGAGGCACTAGAAGAAGAAATTGCTAAGGCTGTGCAAATTCAGCAGGTCATGTCAGTAGAGCCTGCATCAAAAAAGGAACGCACAGTACCCAAGTCCCCTTTGTGCACTATTTCGTTTACTAGAAAGGATTTAGAAGGCATACAACACCCACATACTGATGCACTGATTATAACTGTGGGAATTGGGAAACGGTTTGACGTAAAATGAGTCCTGGTAGATCAAGGCAGTGCAGCAGACATGTTGTATTATGACTTGTTCAGAAAGCTTGGTCTCTCTGAGCAGCACCTCACCCCAGTTGCAGCTCCCTTAGTCAGCTTCAATTCACAGCAAGAGTGGCCACTTGGCAGAATAGTGTTGCTGGTTGTGGCAGGAACGAAAACCCTCCAGATAGAGTTTTTAGTTATTAGCACACCTTCTCCTTACAACGCTATACTTGGCCATCCATGGATTCACCAAATGGAGCTGGTCCCTTCAACTTACCACTAGCTCATCCGTTTCCCAATGGAACACGGAGTAGAGCAGATTGCAGGGGACCAAGTTACGTCCAAACATTGCTTCATGGCAGCAATGAAGGCTAAACAACTTTGTAACCGAGTACAGACAGTGGAAGTGGCCGAACAGCCAGTCTTAGAAGATGTAGGAGGAGCCCCAGAGGAAAAGATGGTAAAGGATTTGGAGAAAGTCTTGGTAAAAGAGGATGATCCAAAAAAGTACTTCCTTATCGGTACCTCGCTAGGCGCTGATGAGAAACTTCAATTGCTAGAATTGCTGCGGGAAAATATGGAGGCATTCGCATGGTCAGCATATGATACTTCAGGATTGAACCCAGAATTTGCTTGCCACAAACTCAACATCAATCCCTCCATTCGACTTGTCGTACAGAAAAGTCGAAGATTCTCAGTTGAGCACACTGAAGCAGTAATTTCCGAAGTCGAAAAGCTCCTAGCATCATGAGCGATTAGAGAAGTTCAATACCCACAATGGCTGTCCAACACAGTTGTAGTAAAAAAGAACAAGGAAAAATGGAGAGTCCGTGTTGATTTCACTTGCCTGAACAGAGCTTGTCCCAAGGATAGTTTTCCTCTACCTCGCATCGATCAAGTAGTGGATTCAATAGCAGGCCATGAGCGTATGAGCTTTCTGGATGCTTATAGCGGTTATCACCAGATACCACTGTTTGGCCCAGATCAGGAGAAGACATCGTTTATCACTCCAAGGGGCACTTATTGCTACAAAGTAATGCCGTTCGGCCTCAAGAACGCTGGGGCAACCTACCAGCGAATGATCATTCGAATGTTCAAGGACCAACTTGGAAAAACCATGGAAGCTTATATAGATGATATGGTAGTAAAAAGCAAGCTCGCTACAAACCACCTTGTAGACTTAAGGGAAGTCTTTAATATCCTAAAAAGCCATCAGCTTCACCTTAATGCCTCGAAATGCACTTTCGGGGTAGGAACAGGGAAGCTTTTGGGGTACATGGTCACTCACAGAGGAATTGAGGCAAATACGGACCAAATCAAAGCAATACAAGAGCTTGAAGTACCAACAAAGGCTAAAGAGCTACAGAAGTTGGCCGGAATGGCGGTCGCCCTGATTCGGTTCATCAGCAAGTCTTCAAATCGAATGAAGCCCTTCTTCCAGTTACTGAGAAAAAAATCAGTGATTGAATGGAGTCCTGAATGTACCGAAGCATTACAAAGTCTTAAAAGAACCTCAGTACACCACTTCTTTTGTCCACTCCAGAACCAGAGGAAGAACTGTACTTATATCTGGCAGTCTCAGACTACGCCGTAAGCGCGGTATTGATTCGAGAAGTTAACAAGGAACAGAGGTCAGTATACTATGTTAGCAAGACTCTACTAGATGTTGAGGCACAGTATCTACCCTTGGAAAAGTTAGCTTACGCATTGCTTATCGCCTCAAGAAAGTTGCAACATTACTTCTAGGGGCATACCATCAATGTCCTCACTTAATTCTCCCTCAGATCTATCTTCAGCCGAGCTGATTTCTCTGGTCGAACAGCAAAATGGGCGGTAGAACTTGGTGAGTTTGACATTCGATATCAACCTAGGATAGCAATCAAGGCCCAAGTCTTGGCGGATTTTGTTGTAGAATTTGCTCCCACCCAGAGTACCGAGCCTAAGAACTCCAGTTTGACACAGGTGCCATACACCACTGAACTGGGAAAACAATGTGCTTCAGAAGCATGGAAACTTTTTATTGGAAACTTCTGGTAGCTCTATGTCGACGGATCATCCAATAACCAAGGTTCGGGAGCAGGGGTAGTACTTATGTCACCAGAAGGGTTTATTTGGGAGCAAGCTCTTAGGCTCAGGTAGAAGGATTCTAAGAATGAGGCGAAATACGAAGCACTGCTGGCTGGTTAACGCAGTGCTGAACACTTCAGTGTAGAGCAACTACTTGTCTTCAACGATTCACAATTGGTGGTAAACCAGCTTTCTGGGGTCTATGAAATGCGAGATGAAAGAATGGCTATATATGCAGGCAAGACCAAGGATCTACTCAAAAAATTTCAATCCATACGATTGGAACGAATCAGTCAGGACAAAAACAGCCATACTGATGCTCTGGCCTGCCTTAGCTCATCAGTAGATACCAAAGATGCTAGAAAAGTTTGGGTTGAGTTCGTGCCAGAACCGAGCATTGCATCTCCAGTCCTTTGCAACAACCTAGAGCCAAGCTGGATGGATCCGATACTTGCTTTTCTAAAATCTGGCACTCTCCCCAAAGATAAAAAGGAAGCTAACAAAATCAGACACAGGTCAGCTCGGTTCTGGGTCTCACCATCTGGGAAGCTATACAAACGTTTCTATCTCGGTCCTTACCTTTTATGCGTGCATCCAAATATGGTCGAAAATGTTCTCTATGAAATTCATGATGGGATTTGTGGATGCTACGTTGGCGGAAGGTCACTGGCGCTCTGAGCCCTCACTCACAGGTACTAATGGCCACGGTTGCAACAAGATGCGTAGCAGTACGTTCAGAAGTGCTATAAATGTCAGAGGTTTGCTCCACTAATTCATCAGCCAGCCAAAACTCTCACTCCACTCACCAGCCCATGGCCCTTTGCCCAATGGGGTCTGGATATTGTCGAACCGTTGGCATGAGGCACTGGGAACAGGCGATTCTTCATTGCTGCAACTGACTATTTCACTAAGTGGGTTGAAGTCAATGCCCTGGCAAGTATCAAAGAAGCAGACGCAAAGTGGTTTGTCATGAGGAACGTCGTGGTCCGTTTCGACACCCCGCGGGTACTGATTACAGATAATAAAACAGAGTTTGATGGAAAGATCTTTAGAAAGTTTTGTGCTGACCTCAGAATCGAATATCGAAACTCTTCTCCAGGCTACCCACAAAGTAATGGGCAGGCAGAAGCATCGAACAAAACCATCATCAACGGAGTAAAGAAGTAGCTCGAACATGCAAACGGAAAATGGGTTGAAGAGTTACCCCACGTACTATAGGCTTACCGAACCACAGCACGACGCCCAACAGGGGAAACACCTTACTCTCTTACTTATGGAATGGAGGCCATTATCCCACTCGAAGTAGGTCTCCCAACCCTTCGGTCTAAACTGTTTGAAAGCACAAGTAATGAGGACGCTATTGCACAAGCACTGGATATGACAGAAGGCCGAAGAGAAGCCGCACTGATCAGACTTGTAGCATATCAGCAGCAGCTCATCAAAAGTTTCAACCAAAAAGTTTTCCCAAGACAATTCACACCTGGAGAGCTGGTTTTGAGGAAAGTTATAGATCACAAAAGGGTGTCTGGTGAAGGAAAACTTTGGCTTAACTGGTAAGGTCCATATAAAGTCACAGTTGTTGCTGGAAATAGAGCTTACTACCTAGAGGATCTCAAAGGCAGAGCCATACCTCAGCCCTAGAATGTAGTAAATCTCAAGAAATACTATCAATAAAATTATACCTCAACTTCTCTATCAGAATGTAAAGACATTTATCTCTCGACCAATGCATATGCCTCCCCACTTCTCTCAAATTTATCAAATTTTTGTAATTAGCTTTGGTGTTCACCAAACGGAAATAACTTTGATGTTTATCAAACGGAATTAGCTTTGGTACTTACCAAATGAAAATAGCTTTTGTGTTCATCAAACGGAAATAGCTTTGATGTTTATCAAACAGAATTAGCTTTGGTACTTACCAAATGGAAATAGCTTTGGTGTTCACCAAACGGAAATAGCTTTGATGTTTATCAAACAGAATTAGCTTTGGTACTTACCAAATAGAAATAGCTTTGATGTTTATCAAACAGAATTAGCGTTGATGTTTATCAAACAAACTCAGCTTTGGTCTTAACCCAAACGGACTTAGTTTCAGAACGACTGAACGAAATTTAATTTTAGTTAGCACTCAAACATGCCAAGTGGAATTGCTTGGTGGAATTATGTTTAGCAACTAAATTGGACTTTAGCCAAGTGGAATTGCTTGGTGGAAACCGCACTAACATACTTTAAGTAAATATCTCTTGAGCTCACAGAATTTCTTAAGTACCGTTACATCAACACTTCAGTATCGATGCGTACAAACAATGTTGGAACAAATTTGGCTAAACTCTATCAGAAGCAAACTTCCAGCACTAGTCTTACTCAACTCCAGGTGGGGGCAAGCAATTGTTTTTTCAAGCCAACCTGGACCTGAGTAAGATACCTCTTTATACCTTTATCCCATTCAAATGCACTTATGTTATCAAAGTTGCAACAGACTCAAGCAACTCTACCTAAAGAGCATAGTCTTCAGTACCAATCTTACTTAGCTCCAGGTGGGGGCAAACAATTGTTTTTCAGAACCGACCTGGACTTAAGTAAGACCCTCTTCTTTCATTACAACCAAGCACAGCCAAACAACATATTCGTGAACCAGACCGAGCATCGATTCGAAATAGTACAGAACTAGACCGAGCATCTATTCGGCCCTGAGGTCCCAACAGTGCTCGGTTCGGGGCAAACAATACAGAAAAATAGTCAGACGTAAAAGCAAGAAAGTATTAGATTGCAAAATCAAAAGGAAAATCCCATCATCCAATAAAGGCACAGATGGCCTCACAACCAGCAACAAAGAAAAGAAGAAAAATTGTCTTAGCAAGCACTAAGGGGCAACTCGTCAAAGAAGACCGAGCCGCGGTACATCAGAAACATGAAAACAAAAGAAAGCTAGAAAAAGCAAAAACTTCGAATCATTCCAAAGAAGACTTTAGCTTTCATCAACAGAAGGGCCGTCTTGGGGAGGAAAAGTAGCGGCAGCTCCAACTTCTTGAGAAGTAGAAGCTTCCTTAACCATATCTGCCACGGCTTCAGTCTCTAGGGTTCCACCCCCTTCATCGTTCACCGTATCAATGGCCACATGACTCTCCTGAGTTTTGTTTGCAGAATCAATTTCCGGGAAAACCTCAGCCGGAAGAACTGTAGGGGCAGTGGTGATCTTTGAGCCCAAGGACCTTTAGGAAACAGGGATATCCTGAAACAAGGGAGACCCTTTAGGAACCTGAGCAGCGGCCAGAGCACTTGACCAACCCTTCAGAAAGAGCTTGTCCCGCAGCACCAGCACCTCCTCTTTATAAGCAGCCCTAGCCTCGTCCCAACTTTGTTGTCAATACTTGGCCTCCAACGCGGAATGCTCAACGGCCATCACTGCAATAACAGCCTCCAGCTCTGCTACTTTTCCTTCAAGTTGAGCCTGTACCCCAATGGCAGCCTCCTTGGACTTTTTAGCTGAAGCAACAACCCTGCTCAGACGGAACGCCTCCCTCTCGGCAGTTCTGCGTCCTTCGTTCTCGGCCTCCAGGCTCACTGTCAGTCTCTCTACATTCATAGCGGCCTCCAGTACGGCCTTCTCTAGTCCTCTGCTCTGGTGATGGACAGATGCATCCTCTGAATACACTACGACGGATTGCAAAGTATTAAGGGAAAGAAAATAGTAGCATAAAAAAAAAAGAAAAAAGAACACGCTTACAACAGTCATCATCTGAAGGGTCCCCTTTAGAACTGGAATATCGCAGGGCCCGTTATGATCAGCCATGTCCACTGGTATCAACAGGGTCTTGGTCAGGTTAAAAGCAAAATCTTTAGAAGCAACAACCGAATCAGAAGTAGAAATGGGCCTACCTTGATGCAACATTGGCGACTCCCACTTCTCAAATACCTCGTCCTTAATAAGATCTTCAGAAGGTTCTCCCACTACCGCCTTGCCAGTCTCCCTCCTCCTCTTCTTTGCTCTTGCAGCAACCGAAGTAGAGGGTTCGGCAGCAGTTCCAGAAGCTCCCACCTCTAATTTCACATCCATGAGGCTCTTCGCTTCGGCCTTTACCAAAGGAGCCTCCAAAGCATCAGAGGAGCCAAAAGCCTCAGCCTCCAAATCCACTTTTCTTTTTGACATAGACCCACCCCCTGCGAAACTGGGGGCAGGTGTGACAACCCCGACTCATGGTTAATGCTAATTCATGATTAAGCATAATAAGTAAATAATTAAGATGAAATCCTAAATTAATTATTTGAGTATGGTGTTTTAATTGCATTTTTATCTGTTTGATATAGAAATACCTGTTCATGTTTTGATTTCAATTTGCGAATTGACAGCCTTATCGGTGACTGATTCAGAAATTGACTTGTGTTATATGCTAATTAGGAATTATAGAATTTTATGGTTGGTTTAATTAAAATTCGGTTCAGAATGATTAAATTAGAGTAAATAATGCTAATTAATTTAGCCTAAGTTATTTACATGTTTTCCATTTAGTGGATCTCCTCAAAACCATTACTTTATTCTTATTTCATACATGTTTGACACCATTCATTTTCCACCTTCTTGTGCAAAAACGTGAGAGAGGGGGAGAATATGAAGAAAATTGGATTCAATTAGGCAATTGCTTAAAATTTAGAGGAAATTGAAGAGGACTTGGAAGATTAGACTACCACACTTGGAAATTCAAGACTTAAGGTAAGAATCTACCCTTTTTAATTGTGAATTAAGGTTGTTTAATGCATGGGTTCATGGGAATTAGAGACTAAAATCAAGAAATAGCCTAAAGAGTAGATTTGAGAATCAATTCATACCTACATGTCCACATCATGGAGTTTTGAAGTAGTTTTTTATGAAATCCTCACATGCATGTTCATATTATAGTTGTAATCTAAGAATTCATCATGTTTTGGGTAAGATTATCTCATATGATCATGTGTTGGAAGTTATGAATTCAAATAAATTCATGCATGGCATAATTACACCATGTTCTTTCATTTTTAAGTTGAATTTGTGTACAATTGGCATACTTTTGGGCTTTGATTTTATTAAATGATCTTAAAATCATGATGTGTTATGAGTTTCTAAATGTTTTCTAGAATTTTGGCCCAAAAGGATGAGTTTTGGAATGTTGAATCCATGGTTTAAACCTTGGGAGCAAATCTGGAAAACCCAGAATTTTGCTTCCACGCTCGAGCGAAGGATTTCACGCTCGAGTGACCACTTTTGTTTTCATACTTTCGCTCGAGCGACAATAGGCTGGCTCGAGCGTAAATTGCAACCTCTCAGAATTTTTGGGTGTGCAGAAGCACACTCGAGCAGCAAGACTTGCGCTCGAGCGAGGAACTGTGTCTTACGCTCGAGCGAGCATCGAGCGGAGATTTTAAGCAACCAGAAGTTTTCACATTTTTGCAGACCGCTCAAGCGAAGGAGTCTACGCTCGAGCGACCAATCAGATTTGGCATGTCCACTTGAGCGAGACCCCTATTTTTAGCAAGTTTTGAAAAATGTTTTTAAGTACATTTTTGCATCCTCATTCCATCCTAGGCATTCCGAGGCCATGTTTAAGGCATCATAATGAGGAATGATGAACTAGAACCACACTAAAACAAGAAAAGGAAGGGGACTAAGTTATTAATTCCGAGTGTGTGATTTAGTGTGCGTTCGTTCTGTAACTGTGTAGGTTTTGCGCCCAAAGAAGCTGGTTAGCCTGCTTATAGCCCTGTGATCTGTGAGTAACAATGTTGTAAAGCAATGTTTAATTACAATTATTTTCTGAATGATTAACTATATTGCCTTCTGAAATGGTATTATTTACTGAATGAATGTTTGTCCTATTTTACGAACTATACTCATGACATCCATAGCAATTGACTGTTGCTGTTACTGCTATTGTTACTGTTACTGTTACTGCTACTGTTACAGAGATCTCTGTCAGTTCCAATGTTTGGAACTATTACTGTTTACTGTTTTGATGGCCTTCAACTGACTGTTCGGTCTATGAAGACCTACTGTACTGTTCTGCTATGGAATGTATCACGTATGACTGCTATGATTTCTAAATGACTGATATGACATGAAATATGAGTCACTAAACGAATAACTGATCTACTGATGCAAATGACTGTTTTAACTACTGAAAGGACATTCATTCTTAACTCATTTACACATTTGTTATTCACTGGACTGTAGCTCACAATTTATATATATATATATGTAGGTGGCCAAGCACCGAACCAAAGCTAGAGGCGCCGACTTAAGCTCCTGTTTTGTTAAGCTAGCCATTGTGCCTCATTTCGAGGTTCTGAGTTTGCACGAGCCAAGGCTTTTGGGTTTTCCTATCCACCCTTTTTGTTAAGTGTAATGATTGTGTAAGACTTTTGATTGTACAGTTATGATGAGGGGATTATGTCCCTAATCCGTATGCTAATTTGTATATGTTTCTTTGGTATATATATATATATGGTTATGAATGTGGTTATGTCTATGAAAGTTTTTCTCATTCTGGTTTTTACAGCTCATTGGACATCATCTTATCATTGATTGGCTTCCGCCAGCCTCGTTATACTGTATTATTGTCAAGTCTGTTGAGCAGGCCTTTGGTAATCACGGATTACTAGCCGGTTACGATGCTAAACCCTTAGGGGCGAGTTTGGGTCGTGATAGAGTGGTATCAGAGCACGAGTTATACTGCACGCACGTGTCCAAATGAGCTATAGGGTGTCCTAGAAAAGTAAATAGGGCATTGCATGAGCATAAGAAAGTGTGTGTGGTCATGATACGTATGTATGTGCTAAAGTGCATAAGTAAGCTTTTCTTCCTATGTTTGTTATTACTGAAAACCTGACTCAACTGTGCCCCTAGTTCATCATTTTGACCATTTTTGTTTTTGGCTTCTGCTAAAATAATTCTGACCAATATGAGAGTTAGATTAACATGCTTGTTCGACTTTCTGATTTGAAATCATGCAAGTCAAGTTGTGAACACTGAAAATTTTCCTTTTTTAGGTCCAAGAAAATGGTCCAGTTTTGGAAAAATGGAATAATTTCTGGGAAAATTAGTCAACCTCATTAAAAATTCTCAAAACTATTTTTACAAATGGCCACTGCTCGGCCAACACAGAATCTACTCTTGAGATGCACAACCTCAGATCCAAAACAATGGAAAATTGCCCCTTGCCTAAATGGCACTGCACGGCAACGGAAAGTTGCCCCTTGTCTGAATGGCACCATAGCGCACTGTAATCAGTCCTCAAAGTGACAATCCTAACCAAACTCTTTAATACAGAGAAGACAAAGATGATCAGAACCATTACATGGACACAATCCATTTGAAAGTGTTTATGGCTAGACTTCAGAATGAAGTTGCCTACGTATCCCAAAGATGGGAATCAAGCCTGACGTAGTTCCAGGTTAAGGTACACTCGGGTATTAACCTTTCCTTTTACGCTCTAACTTTTACCAAGGCCGCCCTTCCGGGTTTTCAACCTTGCGAGCTCTGTTTTTCTTTTCTTTTTATTTCTTTTCTTTTTCTTCTTTTCTTTTCTTTTCATTCTTATTTTCTTTTCTTCTTTTCTTTATTTTTGTTCTTTTCTTTTCTTTTTCTTGCTCTAACTTTTGTCTAAGTCGCCCTTCCGGGTTTTTGGCCCAGCAAGCCTTTCAAGGGTAAAAGTTTAACTTGTCCATGTTGAATGGTTTTGAGCTCTCGAAGCCATCTGAATCTAGGAGAATGGCTACTGTTCGCTGATGATGCAGGAGCCCATCCAATCGGGGTTGAATTTGCCCCTAGTGTTGTGGATAGGAACTCGATTGTCCTTCAGCAATACTTTCTTCTTCCAGCTACTGGAATTTGGCTTTCTTTCCAGTCTTCATTGGTTTACAGAATGATCCATCGTTTGAATCTTTAAGCTCATCTGACATTTTTGCCCCTAGTTCGAGGGCTACTTCTGATTTAGCTTTGCAAGCTTCCTTTTGATCATATCTGACCTTCTTGATCTGACTTTCTTGCCCCTAGTTCAAGGGTTGCTTCAAATCTTGCCTGGTGGCCTCCTTTGATGTCATACGACCTTATTGCCCCTAGTTCATGAGCTGCTTCAAATCTGGCCATACAAGCCTCACATTGTGGTTGACCGTTGAACATTCTGAATCCAAGTTCAAGGTTTGAAAGCAAAAGAGGTCGAGTCTCGAGGCTGAGAATGATCCTATATTGCATAATCTCAAGAACGATTCCACACAGGTCTTCGCAGGACCACGCAAAACATTTTTTGTAATTTTTAAGAAAGCGACTAGTTGCTCGCGCCAAAGACAATGTAGAACCAATCTGGATCAAGCCAGGATCCTTCTCATTACTCATATTAACAAACATGATCTCATTCATTAAGGGCTTAGCACGCCTCTCTTCCTCTCAATTGATCAAATTTTTACAAATCCTGAGGAATTCCTTCCTCTTTGTTTTTATCACAATGTTCAAAAAGTTTTTAAAAACTTAGGTCAATGCAATGATTTCAAGGCACAGAAAAAGTAGGTGAAAATCTCTGCCGTTTCATTCAAATCTGCTGGCACAACTGGCTTCATGGCAGGAACAGAAGCAAAAGGGTAAAAATCATTGCTGTTTCATTCAGATCTTCTGGCGTAACTGGCTCCATGGCAGAAACAGACTCAAAAGAAAGAGTGTAAAAAAACAAAACAAGAAAGTGATGCCAGAGGTAACACTCTCGAGATCACTTGACTCTAACACCACAGGATTGACTCGATACAACAAGACAGACTCAACTGACTCAGTACAAAAAGACTGACTCAATACAGCACAACGAGATTGACCCAATGCCCAAGTCAGAAAGTGAAAGTATAATGCATTCGCAAATTGCTCAAAATAGTGCGTGCCATTCCCACGTCTGGAGTAAATCGAGCACTATCAGCAAGTGGTTCATCCCCCGATCACATGATCACATCATCCCCCAAGTTCATTGGTCTAGTGCCGATAGACTTTGTAGGACCTGGTGTGACGATGATGACAAAGTCTATCAACACAAGTCTAGTGTACCCGGGCGATATCGGAACCTTCTGAAGCTATAGTTCCAAGACTACCTTGCAAAAGAGAAAACAGACAGCATCTCAGCTTGATTTCACCGGAACAGATATGAGCATAGCTGCATGATTGTGCTCTCTACTGAATTCTGCTCCAAAATAGACACCGACTTGGCAACTGACATGCACATCCTTGTACAGTTTCACTGTAAAGCACATACCGATTAATTGAGAGCCAAAACACTCCTATGATGGGGTAGGGTTTTCCTGTCCTATTTTGTCAGGAGCTAGGGTTTCACTACGCACGCAACGGTTTCAAATAACCTACAATCGGGTAAGCAACCTGTCCTAGTTTGGAATGGTCTCTATGGCTTTCGATATGCACTAGGTCGATTGGTCAAAAAGGGTGCCTCGGTAAAATCGAGGTTTGTGTTTCCATCGTGGCAGAGCTCGTAACTGGTCAGCCTTATGGCACGCTTTTCCAAGCAAGCCTCCGACAAACCGTTCATGAATAGCAGATGGCAAACACTGTGACTTAGGCATACCTATGCAAATGCAATGCAAAGAAACACATAAGTATAGACAAAACAACATATCATGATTTCGAGTAAAGTTCACTAAATCCCCAACAAAGTCGCCAGAAACTGTAGACCGCCCGAACTCGCTCCGCGCGCCCCCTTTTCGGAGAGGGCGCAGATTGGGTTCTAGCTACTACAGTTTGAACTCCTGTCACAGTTCTGAATCTAATCTCACAAAGTGCAATGTAAGACTGATAAATCACCAAAGAGTCCAAATCCGGCAAATCGTTTTGGAAAATCGATTTTAATCAAAAAGTGCCAAACATGGACTACTTTGCCAGATTTCAGAGCCGCCACCTAAATGTTTTGTTTTTTTGGGAAATTTAGGAAACCCTAACTTGTGCCTAAGGTCACATGTCCGTCATCACCAAAGTTACCTCAGCTCGGTAACTTGGGTACGAGAGAGGAAGGTCCTGAAATGAGCACTCCCGCTCGTCCGATCAAAGGATCAGCCTCTACTAAGCATGATATGTTGTTTTTGAAAACACATGTGTTCTTATTCTGATTATTTACTAACTTACTATGTGATGCGCACAGCATACAAGTATAGACTAGATCGCTTGATTTGGAACAAAACATCTCATGTTTGTTTTTCGAAAATGATTTGAAGTTGTTACCCTCAAGTAGGCTAAAATGCGGATTTGCCACCCTCAAGTGGGCTTGAAACATGATGATTCGCCACTCCAAGTGGGCTTAAAACTCACATTTGATGAATTGTTCCAATTCAAGTAATGAAACCTTCATCCACAGGCATTCATGCAGTTAATCACTTAAGCACATAACCTCATGGCAAGCATGCTATCATGGCAGTCACTTACACACATGTAAGGATGCTAAAGCATAAACACTTACAGTGTACTTCGAGCCAAAACAGAAGCTAATTAGTAATCAATGCATGATCCTAGCTATACAAGATACCTAATGAAACACATGCAAAATGCAGCTAAATAGGCTCGGCTATCTAAAATGGCATACGAATGCAACACTTGATAACATGCTGTGAAACACGTATTCAAGTAAGTGTATTGAAATACAATGCAGTTTGAATGATGCGCCGAGCCCGGTGCATGCAATACAAATGAATGAATGCAAACATGCAGAGCATAAGGTATGCTAATTGAAATATGCCCTAAAACTAACCATTGAAAGCAGTTAAGTAAAAGGGAGAAAGAAGTGGGGTTGTGTAGACACCCCATTTTTGACCGTCCTCAAGACTTGGACGTCATCGTTTGAACACTCGATGATCATCCATGCTCGTGTTCGTTTTGAGTTCTTGAAGGTCTCGGCTGTGCGTCTTGCCTTAGAACCTCTTAACTTGTCTGTTTTGTGCTTGGTTGTGGACCAAGGGCTTGTGGTTTTGTTTCTGAGGGAAAAGGGTGGCTTGTTGGCCAGCCCTACAACCCATCGGCCAAGCCTTGTGCTTATCGGCTATGTTTTCTTGTCATCAGCCATCAGTGGTGGCCGATCGGCACTCTTTTTGGTCGATCGGCACTCCTTTTGGACGATCAGACATATCTTTTGGCTGAGGCCTTTTTATTTGCTTCTGCAGATATTTTTTGTGCCAGCTGTGACAGCTGGTGAGCACAAATTTCATCCTCCATACACGTGTATGGAGGGATTGAACCAACTCCTTAGCTTGTCCAACAAGCTTAGGAATTGATTTTCTATAAGAAGGGAGACCCCTCTCCCTTTCCAGAGGTTTTGAAAAGTTGATATACAAAATATATATCACTCTCTCTCTATATTTCTTCCTCTCTCTCTATATTTGCACTTGTTTGTGCTCAAAAGTGTAATTTCTTCACATTTTTGCACTAAAGCACCTACTCAAACACCATACTCTTGTTGCTGACGTACTTGAGGGTTTTGTTTGAACTCAAATTTTGGTTTTTAGCTCAGAAAGTTGCTGGAGTTGCCTCTTTGAAGTTGTTCTCCAAAGTTGAGTCACTAACTCTCTTTTAAGCTTTGTGTTCATTGCTTACTTAGCCTTATTTGCATGCTTATTTTGGCTTAACTCTCAACTGTAAAAAGCTTCATTTTCATGTGTTTGAAATGATTGTTTAAGGTCTTGTTGGTGTTGGGGGTGGTCTACCCCCATTTGTGCCTTGTTTTGCCTTGTTTTGGGCCACCTCTTTAGGCTTTTGTTTTAGTCTTTGCATGACCTTTCTACCACTGAATTCCAGAGGAATTTCAGTGGTGGAAAGTGTATTTTGAGGTCTTAAATAGGAGAGGGTCATCCCCTCTCCTTATGTCTTGCATGCTTGTATAGATGGCTCATCAAAGTAGCATGTTTGTCTAGCATATATTGGTTCCATTTCAGCATGTTTTTGGTGTTTTTTTTAGCATGCCATAACTCTGTTCTAGGTTGGTTTGATAGCCTCTTGCATGCTCCTTGCACTTGTAGTGCATTTCCATTCACTAGCCTAATGTGTATCATACTTGAGCTCATCATTCTAGCATGCTTTTGGCTTAACTTCAAGAAGCTTTTGTTCATGTTTTATCATGTTTTAGCTCTATTTCATGTTGTTTTAGTCATGCATGCATTGCTTTGCATAGCCATGGTTCAGTCTAGCTCATTAGCTTTGAGTTTCCAAGTCACTAGCATGCATTGCTTGGACTATTTTCATGATTTAGCATCATATGTTATGTGATTTCAATGCATGTAGTGTGTTCATGCACTCACATTTTTCACTATTTCCATGTTATGTGAGCCATTGTGTATGCCTCCATGCCTAGGTCTTTGGGCTATCATTTCAATGTGTTTTTGGGGTTATTTTGCCATGATATAACTCTGATTTTTGTTGGCAAATCCATCTCATGCTTGGTCATGGTAGGTGTAGTGTAATCCTCCATTTTGGCATTGCATACTCCATGCTTCATGCCCTTCATGTTGGCTTGTTTTGACTTCCCTCCATACATGTTTTGGCATCATTTTGACATGCTCTAGGACTTTTTTGGGTTGTATTTGCCATATGCTTCACGTATTGTATAGTTGTAGTGCAATTGGCCTTGCTAGTTTCAAGCTTTGGGTACCATAGCATGCTTCGTTTGTATCATGTACATGATTTGGCATCATTTAACATGACATTTCAGAGCATATAGAATTGCCATGTTCCCATTCCTTTCACCCTTTGAGTGCCTCTAAGGGTTGTGCATTGTTGCCTTGTTTGTGGCCTAGTGTGTATGTATGCATGCCTAAGCATTTGAGCCCCCATCTCAGCATAATTTGATCTTTGTTTAGACCTATTTGAGCTCTGTCCATGGTTGGTTCTTGCATTTGTGCCATGTATTACATGTCCCTTGTATAGTCCTTTTTGCTAGCTTTAATGCTTAAGGACCCTAGCATGCTATGCTTGTATTGTTTGAGTGATTTGGCATCATTTCATACCTAATTTGAGAGCATGTAGTGTTGTCACACTTCCATGTTTATCACTTCTTCATTGTGTTTGAGGGTTGTGCTCTTAGGCCTAGTTGATGAGTCAATGCATGTGCATGCATGTCTTGCCTTTAGGTGCCTTCATTTCAGCATTATGGCCACTATTTTGGGCATGATTGAGGTCTGTCCATATTCGGTTTAAGTCCATTGAGCATGTGATTTGAATATTGTTACATGCTTGTTGCATTGCCTCATGTTTGCATGCTTGTGTTGCATTTGCATTGTGTATGCATGCCACTAGCATTGATAGGTTGCTTATGTTGCATTGCATCGTGTATGCATGCATTACATTGTGTTTACCATGCTTGAGTTGCATTGCATGTTTGCATGCTTGAGTTGCATTGCATTTGTTTGGGTTAGGTGTTAATCTGAACACGGGAAACGAGGGACGTTTCATACTCGAAGTGATGAAACGTGCCTCACTTCTCGGTCGCCGACGCTCTTGATCATGCATGATAGAGTTTAAGGCATTTATGTGTTTTTGTGCATCCATTTGACATTGATTTGTGCAACTCGGCCTCTTTGGCCATCATGCATTGAGATGCGTAATTGATGGCTCGAGAGCCGAGCACTACACTCCTTTGAGCCTTAGACATGATAAGAAGTGTGGTTGCACACACATTTTCTTGCAAATACACTGTCATGCCTCTGTTAGTGCTCTATTGCAGCAAAAGGAGAAGTTTGCAGGAAGAAGTGGCCGATCGGCTATCAAAATTGGCTGATAGCTATCAAATTTGGCCGATGACCATTACATTCGACCGATGGCCATTCCTCTTGGCCGACCACCCCTCAGATTGTTCCTAAGGTGGGTCAGAAGCACTATGGGAGTTGGCCCAATCTTCAGAGATACAGAAGTGTGCAAACAGAGGCAACATGAGGCACAATATTGGATTTCTAAGCGAAGTCGCCCGAGCATGCATGTATCCCTCGTCACGAGGCCATTTCATTGCTTTTGTTAACTTAGAATAGTTATTTGTTTCAATTTGTTTTGTAATAATTAATTAGCTAAGTTAGTTAATTAGTTGGTTTGTAAATAAGTAGCTTAGCTTAGCTAGCTTAGCTTGTTCTTTCGGACCCTACGTCGGGAGGGCGTATTGTTGTAATAAGCGTGCGTGTGTGTGATGCATGTCTTCTAACCCCACGTCTTTCTCCCTTTTATTTACCAGCTTTTGATGGTTAGTTTTAAGGCATGTTTCAATTAGCATACTTATGCTTCGCATGCGTGCATCATTCATTCTGTCTTGCATGCATCGAGCTCGGCGCATTGTACAAACTACATTGTACTTTCAATACACTTTCTTGAATACGTGTTTAACAGCATGTTATTAAGTTGCATTCATATGACATCTTAGAATAGCTGAGCCTATCTTAGTTGCATTTTGCATGTGTTGCATTAGGCATTGTTGACATAGCTAGGATCATGCATTGATTACTAACTAGCTTCTTTTTTGGCTCGAAGTACACTGTGAGTGTTTACGCTTTAGCATCCTTGCATGTGTGTAAGTGACTGCCATGATAGCATGCTTGCCATGAGGCTATGTGCTTATGTGTGTAAATGCATGAATGCTTGTGGATGAAGGTTGGATTGTTTGAATTGGAACAATTCATCAAAATGCGAGTTTTAAGCCCACCCGAGGGTGGCAAAACCACGACTTAGCCTACTTGCGAGTAGCAAACTTCAAACCGTTTTCAAACAAACGAACATGAAATGTTTTGTTCCAACTTAGGCGATCTAGTCTATACTTGTATGCTGTGCACATCACACAGTAAGGTTAGCTAATAATCTGAACAAGAACGCATGTGTTTTCAAAAACAACATATCATGTTAGTAAAGGCCGATCTTTGATCAGGCGAGCGGGGGTGCTCATTGCATGACCTTCCCCTCTCGTACCCAAGTTCCCGAGCCGAGGCAACTTTGGTGATGACGGACACGTGGCCTTAGGCACGAGTCAGGGTTTCCTAAAATTTCCAAAACAAAATATTTAGTTGGCGACTCTGAAATTTGGCAAAACAGTCCATGTTTGGCACTTCTTTATTAAAATCGATTTTCTAAAACGATTTGTCGATTTTGGACTCTTTGGTGATTTATTGGTCTCACATTACACTTTGTGAGATTAGATTCAGAACCGTGACACGAGTCCGAACTGTAGTAGCTATGAACAACGGTTTCACGCCCCCGCGCGTAGAGTAGAGTTCTGGGCGGTCTACAGGTTGGAAGACATGCACACACACATGCACCCTTATTAGAAAATTGTGCCCTCTCGCAGGAGGGTCCGAATACAAGCAAAGCTAATCTAAGCTAAGCCAAGCAATTAATCTAATTAAGCTAATTAGACTAATTATTACACAACCAAATTGAATAACTAGCTACAACTAATTATTACATCACTTTAACTAATTAACAAATTAATTAAGTTACAAAAAACAAATGCTAACTAACAAGTAAACATTTAAACTAAGCTGCTCCAGCTCTGTTTGAAAAAGAAAAAGATGCATGCTCGCACTCGGTTTCTTCACCTCGAAACACTTTCCGGTTTGCTCTTTCAGAGGCTCTGTTTGCAGGGTGTCCTCAAGAACTTGCTGCTGAAACTTACCATATCAAGGCTAAGGAATGCACCAGTGGCCTGCCGGCCATGAGGAGCTACTGCCAGCCAAGAGTAGGCACTGCTGGCCATGAATGAGAGGGTGCCGGCCACCAATGTGGCCCTGCCGGCCACTAGTGTGCTGTGACACCATACTGCAACAAAGCATAGGATAGAGGAAATTGAGGGTCTCCCAAGGGTATTTACGTACTATGCCACTCCATATCACTTCAAAACATCAATAGAGGGGCATCATTGGATCCATGACCATCAACCGAGCATCTCAATGCATGATGACCAAAGATCCAACTTGTACAAATTCAATGAATGCACGACAAACAAGACACTAAGACCACAGCCTTATCATAAGTGATCAAAGGCAATGGAGTCAAAGGGGATTGACTCACTTTCATCACTTTGAGTATGAAGTGGGCCAATCCACCTTGTATTCAGCACAATGTCCGGTTGAACATGATGCAATGCACACAAACAACATGCTATGCAAACAATTATGCTAGTCTTGACATGTTAAGGTAGCATGCATGAGACTCTATCATGCAAGCAATGCATGCATGGCATGTTTAAAGGCTAAGGCATCAAAACTAGTGAAGTGCAATACGCAAAAGGCATACAATACAATGCTCAATGGACTAAACTAGCCCCAAACAGACCTCATGTATGCCAAAACAAAGGCCTAAGCATGCTGGAATTGAAGCTCAAAGGACTAGACAAACATGCATACATGTTAGGCCACAAACAAGGCACAATGCTCAATTCTCAAACACAATTAAAGAGTGATAAACATGAGAGTGTAACAAGGCTATATGCTCTGAAATTATGTATTAAATGATGCCATATCATGAAAACATCACAAGCATAGCATGCAAGAGGCCCTAAAGCATAAGGCTAATAAAGAGCACTATACAATAAGCATGCAATACATGGCCTAAACAACCAAACTAGCTCTGGACAGAGCTCAATCATGCCAAATCAAAGGCCAAAATATGCCGAAATGATGGCCCAAAAGCTTAGACAAACATGCATACGTATGGGCTCACAAACAAGGCATAAGACACATCTCTCAAAAGCATAGAATGAGTGAAACATATGAGTGTGACTACACTATACGCACTGAAATCATGTAAGAAATGAGGCTAAGGCATGCAATCATCACATTCAAAGCATGCTAGGGACCTCCAACACAAAGCTAGTGAAGCCCAACTACACTATAGCTATACAAAGCTAAGCATATATGACCAAGACCACTTCAAACAGACCTCAACCATGTTAAATCAGTGGCAAAAATGTGCTGGAGCAAAGCTAACACATGCTAGAATGATGAACTAAAGCATGAAGCATGTTAGGCCAACAAGTATGATTGCACTACAAGTACTAAAAGCATGCAAGAGGTGACCAAACCAGCCAAAGACAGAGTTATGGAAGGTCTAAAAAGTCACAAAAAAGTGCTTGAACAAAGCCACAAAGAAGTAAAAACACATGCTCATTTGGTAGGCCATCTACATATGCAAACAAGACAAGAGGAGGGGGGGACCACCCCCTCCTATTTGAGGCCTCAAAATAAGTTTTCTACCACTGAAATTCCTCTATAATTTAGTGGTTAAAAGGCCAAAACAAGATGGTTTCAAAAGCTTTAAAAGAAGGCAAGAAGCTCAGCAAATAAGCCACCAAAGAGGGTGAAACACCCCTAACTCCAAAAACATTTTAAACTATCATTTTTAAGCCTTAAAAACAAAGGTTTTTGTAGTTGAAAGTCAAGCCTAAAACAGCATGCAAAGGTGGCTAAGATGGCATACAAAGATAAGCTTAAAAGGGGAATACACTCACCCTTGAAAAACGGCAGCAAAGCAGGCCTGCCTCTGAGCCAAAACCAGCCTTTTGAATCCAAACAAGACCCTCAAGTACCTCAACAACAAAGTGATGGTGCTTTACTAGGTGTTGTAGTGCAAAAGTGAAGAGAAAATACACTTTGAGACACTATTAAGCACAATATATAGAGAGAGAGAGAGAGTGTGTGTGAGAATTCCAGAGAGAAAGAGATATCTTGTCTCTAAAAAATCTGTCAACCTCTGGAAAGGGGGAGGAGCCTCCCCTTATATAGAGCAATGCAATGCAATGCAATGCAAAGCTTGCTTGACAAGCTTGAAATGGCCTCTATCCCTCCATATACGTGTATGGAGTGTATGGAGGATGGCTTAGTGAAAAACAGCTAGCTCAAAAGATCTGAAATAATATCCGTTGAAACAAGGTGTCCTGCCGGCCATCAGTGGTGGCCGGCAGTGCCTCATTGATGGCCGGTAAGTCTTATCAATGGCCGGCAGGGCCAAATCCATGGTCGGCAACCCTTTCCCCATGGCCGGCAGGCCATCACAAACATCAATATGGAGGGACCAACGCATGGTCCAAAAATGAGACAGAATAGAAATAGGGTTTGGAAGGATCAAACCTGGAGCATTCCGTTGCGAAAGTTGAGCACTCGACGAGCGATCAAACTTGTCATCGGATGTATCTGCAAGCACATCCAAGTCTTGAGGATGGTCAAAAATGGGGTGTCTACACAAGGCCGGGTGTTTGCACTTGTACCGGGAGACGTGCAAAATACTGAGGCGGTTGTGTCAAGTATACTCTCAATTTGTGCTCAAAATGCTTATATTTTGATTGATTCGGGATCTACACATTCGTTTGTCTCACATGCTTTTTCACGAAAATTAAATAGACCATTGGGACCCATGAACCATTTGTTAGCTGTATCTTCACCTGCTGGGGGATCTATGATTTGTGCTTATGTGTATCCTACATGTGAGATTGTTATTGGGGATGTACTTTTGTATGTTGACTTGTTACCTTTGAATCTTGATCATTTTGATGTAATTTTGGAAATTGATTGGTTAACAAAATATCATGCCTCCATTGACTGTGTAACAAAGCAAGTTATTTTTCGTCTACCTGGATTGCCTGAATTTGTGTTTAACGGAGTTCGTGTCGTACTACCCCCATACTTGATTTCGTCTATGAAAGCATTCAAGCTAATTAAAAAGGGATGTAAAGGGTATTTATGTTGTATATTGACTGCGCCTACTAATGCTAAAGCTAATGTGGACAGTTTTCCTATAGTTAGAGAATTCCTAGACATCTTTCCAGATGATTTGCCAGGGGATCTGATTGACAGGGAGATTGAGTTCACTATTAAAGTGTTGCCGGGTACACAACCAATTTCCAAAGCTTCGTACAGAATGGCACCTACTGAATTGAAAGAATTGAAAATCCAGTTCCAAGAGTTATTGGACAAAAAGTTTATTAGGCCTAGTACATCACCATGGGGTGCTCTAGTTTTATTCGTGAAAAAGAAAGATGATTCATTGAGGCTTTGTATTGACTACCGTGAACTGAACAAGGTGATAGTAAAAAACAAGTACCCATTGCCTTGCATTAATGATTTATTTGACCAACTGCAAGGCACTCAAGTCTTTTCCAAAATTGACCTTAGATCCAGATATTACCAATAAAAAGTCAAAGCAGAGGACATTGAGAAGACTGCCTTCCGAACAAGGTACGAACATTACGAATTTCTCGTTATGCCTTTCGGAGTTACTAATGCGCCTGCTACATTCATGGACCTTATGAACAGAATTTTCAAACCGTTCCTCGATGAATTTGTGGTTGTTTTCATAGATGATATCTTGATTTATTCCAAGAGTAAGGAGGAACATGAACATCATTTGAGAATTGCTTTACAGACCTTGAGAGAACAGAAACTATATGCAAAACTGACAAAGTGTGAATTTTGGCTTGATAGTGTTATGTTCTTGGGGCATGTGATTAGTAAGGATCGCATTTCAGTTGCTCCACAGAAGATTGAAGCAGTAGTGAATTGGCCTAGACCGACTAATGTTACTAAAGTTCGGAGTTTCTTGGGTTTAGCCGGGTACTATCGAAGATTCGTGAAAGATTTTTCCAAAATTTCTTTGCCATTGACTCAGTTGACTCAAAAGGGAATACCATTTGACTGGACCGATCAGAGAGAATCAGCTTTCCAAGAATTGAAAAATCGGCCTGTGACTGCACCGATTCTCACCTTATCCTCAGGTACGGATGGATTTACTATTTTTAGTGATGCTTCTTATAAGGGTTTGGGATGTGTATTAATGCAGAATGGTAGAGTTATTGCGTATGCTTCCCGACAACTGAGACCACATGAAAAGAATAATCCAACTCATGACTTGGAACTTGCCGCAGTAGTATTTGCATTGAAAATTTGGCGCCACTACTTATATGGGGCAACATGTGAAGTGTACACAGATCACAAGAGTTTAAAATACTTCTTTACACAGAAAGAGTTGAATATGAGACAGCGGAGATGGTTAGAATTGATAAAAGAATATGACTTGCAAATTTTGTACCATCCGGGGAAAGCTAACACCGTTGCTGATGCACTTAGTAGGAAATCAATTGGGAATTTGGCCTGTTTACTCACTGGACGGAAAGAACTGCTATATGACCTGAGAAATTTGAGGTCGAAATTGTTTTGCGGGAACAAGGTGGGATATTGGCTACTATTTTTGCTCAACCGGCACTTATTAAGGAAGTTAAAGAGAAACAACAACTAGATGAATTTCTGAAAAAGAAAATTGATGAATCTAAACTGAGGCCAGATTTTAGATTTGAAAACGACGTATTGAAATTTCAAGGAAGGTTGTGTGTACCAAATGATCCTGAATTGAAAAAGCGAGTTTTGCAAGAAGTCCACAGTTTAAAACTTTCTATCCATCCAGGAAATACAAAAATGTACCAAGACTTGAAGCTCAATTTCTGGTGGCCAAGAATGAAGAAAGAAATTGCTGAATTTGTATCGAAATGCCTACATTGCCAACAAGTCAAAGTCGAACATCAACGACCTGCAGGTTTACTCCAACCCTTTCCAATACCGAAGTGGAAATGGGAGCGTATCACTATGGATTTCATTGTTGGATTGCCTCGCTCCAGTAGAGGTATGGATTCAATTTGGGTTATTGTTGATCGCTTGACTAAGTCTGCTCATTTTTTACCTGTTAAAACAATTTATAATGCGAATAAGTTGGCTACAATTTATATTAATGAGATTAGATTGCATGAGTGCCTATGTCCATTGTTTCTGATAGGGACTCGAAGTTTACATCGAGATTTTGGCAAAGTTTGCAAATAGCATTGGGTACTGAATTGAGATTGAGTAGTGCGTACCATTCTCAGACAGATGGCCAGTCAGAAAGAACAATCCAAACTTTGGAGGACTTACTGCGTATGTGTGTGCTTGATTTTCAAAGGATTGGGAAAGTCACTTGCCTTTAGCTGAATTTGCCTACAACAACAGTTTTCATTCGGGTATTGGCATGGCACCTTTCGAGGATTTATATGGCAGAAAATGTCGGTCTCCTATTTGTTGGGCAGAAGTTGGAGACGGGCCTTTACTTATGCCTAAGATGGTATAGGAAACAATAGAAAATGTGAAACTAATCCAACAAAGACTGAACACCGCACAAAGCCGTCAGAAAAGTTACGCGGACGTTCGAAGGCGAGATAGGGAATATGAAGTGGGTGACCATGTTTTTATTAAAGTGACCTCCATGAAAGGGCAGACACGTTTGGAACCGAAGGCAAATTAGCTCCAAGGTATGTTGAATCGTACGAAATCATTGAAAAGATCAATCCGGTGGCTTATCAAGTAGCACTCCCTCCTGAAATGGAACACATGCATAATGTCTTTCATGTCTCGATGTTGCAGGACTATCTACGGGACCCTTTCCATGTTATTGAGCCTACCCATGTAGTGTTGAGTGATGACTACACTTATGAAGACCCGACCTATTCAGGTTGTGAACCGACGAATCAAGAAGTTGAGAAATAAAGAAATCCCGTTAGTGAAAGTGGATTGGCAAAACCATGGTGTCGTTTACCGCAACTTGGGAAAGGGAAGACCGACATGATGAAAACATATCCTGAATTGTTCCTTCTAATCCGGCGTTCTTCCAAAATGAAGGTAATTCGAGTTTGGAGGACCAAACTCTTTTGAAGGGGAAGACTGTGACAACCCCAACTCATGGTTATTGCTAATTCATGATTAAGCATAATAAGTAAATGATTAAGATGAAATCCTAAATTAATTATGTGAGTATGTTGTTTTAATTGCATTTTTATCTGTTTGATATAGAAATACCTGTTCATGTTTTGATTTCAATTTGCGAATTGACAGCCTTATCGGTGACTAATTCAGAAATTGACTTGTGTTATATGCTATTAGGAATTATAGAATTTTATGGTTGGTTTAATTAAATTCGGTTCGGAATGATTAAATTATACTAAATAATGCTAATTAATTTAGCCTAAGTTATTTACATGTTTGCCATTTAGTGGATCTCCTCAAAACCATTGCTTTATTCTTATTTCATACATGTTTGACACCATCCATTTTACACCTTCTTGTGCAAAAACGTGAGAGAGAGGGAGAATAGGAAGAAAATTGGATTCAACTAGGCAATTGCTTGAAATTTAGAGGAAATTGAAGAGGACTTGGAAGATTAGATTACCACACTTAGAAATTCAAGACTTAAGGTAGGAATCTACCCTTTTTAATTGTGAATTAAGATTGTTTAATGCATGGGTTCATGGGAATTAGAGACTAAAATCAAGAAATAGCCTAAAGAGTAGATATGAGAATCAATTCATAGATGCATATCCATATCATGGAGTTTTGAAGTAGTTTTTATGAAATCCTCACATGCATGTTCATATTATAGTTGTAATCTAAGCATTCATCATGTTTTGGGAAAGATTATCTCATATGATCATGTGTTGGAAGTTATGAATTCAAATAAATTCATGCATAGAATATTACACCATGTTTTTTCATTTTCAAGTTGAATTTGTGTACAATTGGCATACTTTTGGGCTTTGATTTTATGAAATGATCTTAAAATCATGATATGTTATGAGTTTCTAAGTGTTTTCAAGAATTTTAGCCCAAAAAGATGAGTTTTGGAATGTTGAATCCATGGTTTGAACCTTGGGAGCAAATCTAGAAAACCCAGAATTTTGCTTCCACTCTCGAGCGAGCATCGAGCGGAGATTTCAAGCAACCAGAAGTTTTCACATTTTTGCAGTCCGCTCGAGCGAAGGAGTCTATGCTCGAGCGACCAATCACTTTTGGCATGTCCGCTCGAGTGAGACCCCTATTTTCAGCAAGTTTTGAAAAATGTTTTTAAGTACATTTTTACATCCTCATTCCATCATAGACATTCCTAGGCCATGTTTAAGGCATCATAATGAGGAGTGATGAACTAGAACCACACTAAAACAAGAAAAAAAAGGGGACTAAGTTATTAATTCCGAGTGTGTGATTTAGTGTGCGTTTGTTTTGTAACCGTGTAGGTTTTGCGCCCAAGGAAGCTGGTTAGCCTGCTTATAGCCTTGTGATCTGTGAGTAACAATGTTGTAAAGCTATGTTCAATTACAATTATTTTCTGAATGATTAACTGTACTGCCTTCTGAAATGGTATTGTTTACTGAATGAATGTTTGTCCTATTTTACGAACTGTACTCGTGGCATCCATAGCAATTGACTGTTACTGTTACTGCTACTGTTATAGAGATTTGTGTCAGTTCCAATGTTTGGAACTACTACTGTTTACTGTTTTGATGGCCATCAACTGACTGTTCGGTCTATGAAGACCTACTGTACTGTTCTGCTATGGGATGTACCACGTATGACTGCTATGATTTTTAAATGACTGATATGACATGAAATATGAGTCACTGAACGAATAACTGATTTACTGATGCAAATGGCTGTTTTAACTACTGAAAGGACATTCATTCTTAACCCCTTTACACATTTATTATTCACTGGGCTGTAGCTCATAGTTTATATATATATATATATGTAGGTGGCCAGGCACCGGACCAAAGCTAGAGGCGCCGACTTAAGCTCCTGTTTTGTTAAGCTAGCTATTATGCCTCACTTCGAGGTTCCGAGTCTGCACGAGCCAAGGCTTTTGGGTGTTCATATCCCACCTTTTTTGTTAAGTGTAATGAATGTGTAAGACTTTTGATTGTACAGGTTATGATGAGGGGATTATGTCCCTAATCCGTATGCTACTTTGTATATGTTTCTTTGGTATATATATATATATGGCTACGTCTACGAAAGTTTTTCTCATTCACGTTTTCACAGCTCATTGGACATCATCTTATCATTAATTGGCTTCCGCCAGCCCCGTTATACTGTATTATTGTCAAGTCTGTTGAGCAGGCCTTTGGTAATCACGGATTACAGGCCGGTTGCGATACCAAACCCTTAGGGACGGGTTTGGATTGTGACAACAGGAGAGATGTAGATCGCCCGGAACTCCGCTCTGCGCGCGAGGGCACGAATCGTTGTTCTTTAGCTGCTACAGTTCGGACTCATGTCACGGTTCTAAATCTAATCTCACAAAGTGCAATGTAAGACCGATAAATCACCAAAGAGTCCAAATCTGGTAAATCATTTTGGAAAACAGATTTTAATCAAGAAGTGCCAAACATGGACTGCTTTGCCAGATTTTAGGGTCACCACCTAAATATTTTATTTTGGGAAATTTAGGAAACCCTGACTCATGCCTAGAGGCCCACGTGTCCGTCATCACCAAAGTTGCATCGGCTCGGGAACTTGGGTACGAGAGGGGAAGGTCATGCAATGAGCACCCCCGCTCGCCCGATCAAAGGATCGGCCACTACTAACATGATATGTTGTTTTTGAAAACACATATGTTCTTATTCCAATTTAATTAGCTAATCTTACTACGTGATGCGCACAGCATACAAGTATAGACTAGATCGCCTAAATTAGAACAAAACATCTCATGTTTGTTTGTTTGAAAATGGTTAGAAAGTGCTACTCGCAAGTACGCTAAGACGCGGATTTTGCCACCCTCAAGTGGGCTTAAAACATGATGATTTGCCACTTCAAGTGGGCTTAAAACTCGCATTTTGATGAATTGTTCCAATTCAAGCAATCCAACCTCTATCCACAGGCATTCATGTAGTTAAACACTTAAGCAGGTAGCCTTATGGCAAGCATGCTATCATGACAGTCACTTACACTCATGCAAGGATGCTAAAGCGAAAACACTCACAGTGTACTCTGAGCCAAAAAAGAAGCTAGTTAGTAATCAATGCATGATCCTAACTATGTCAAGAATGCCTAATGCAACACATGCAAAATGCAACTAAGATATGCTCGGCTATTCTAAGATGGCATATGAATGTAACTTGATAACATGTATTCAAATTGGAATTGAAATACTATGTAGTTTGTATGATGCGCCGAACCCGGTGCATGCAAGACAGATGAATGGATGCAAACATGCTAGCATAAGGATGCTAATTGAAATATGCCCTAAAACTAACCATCGAAAGCTGATAAGTAAAAGGGAGAAAGAAATGGGGGTTGGAAGACATGCATCACACACACGCACACTTATTTACAATATCGCCCTCTTGGAGGAGGGTCCAAATAATAAGCTAACTAGCTACGCTAATTAAACTAATTACAAACCGAATTGAAACAAGCTATACTAAGCTAATTAGAATATTACAACACATATTAAACTAATTAATTACAAAACAAGTAACTAACTACAATTAGCTAGTAAAGCGGTAAAAATGGCCTCGCGGGGAGGGGTGTATGCATGCTTGGTCGACTTCACTCGGAAATCCACTATCGTGCCTCGTGATGCCTCTGTTTGCACACTTTTGGACTTCTGAAAATTGTGCCAACTTCCAAGGTACTTTTGACCCACCTTATGAACATTCTGATGGATAATCGGCCAAGAGGAATGGCCATCGGCCAGAGATTATGGCTATTGGCCAATTTTGATGGTCGATCGGCAGACTTGGTGGCCGGTTAGCAGCTTTGATGGCTAGTCGGCCACTGCTTCCTACAGATTCTCCTTTTACTACAATAGAGCACTAACAGAGGCATGACAGTGTATTTGCAAGAAAATGTGTGTACAACCACACTCCTTATCATATCTAAAGCTCAAAGGAGTGTAGTGCTCGGCTCTCGAGCCACCAATCACGCATCTCAATGCATGATGGCCAAAGAGTCAAGCTTGCACAAACTCAATAAATGCATAACAAACAAGACACTTGGACCATCACCTTATCATGGATAATCAAAGGCAATGGAGACAAAGGGGATTGGCCCATTTTTATCACTTGAAGTATAAAATGGACCAATTCACTTTGTGTTCAACATAACGTCCGGTTGAACACAATGCAATGCACACATGCAACATGCTTATCTTGGCACATTTTACTTGATTGATTTTGTTTACACATTTTAACATTACCAATCAATCCTTTATCTGGTTAAGCCCAAAAGTGAGACGTCCTCTAGATGGAAAGACGGACTAAGCCACAAGCATCTTGAGCATGAAAGAAGCATCATGCCGTTGGTTAGTAGAAACCCTCAAGAGAAGGTTAAAACCATTAGGCATGAAAGCCTCAATTTTATGCCCAAGCCAACAAGGGGCTTAAGACCACTTTCAAAGAGATACAACAAATGAAAAATGGCATGCAATGGTATGCATTGTAGCACTGAAATGACATGCTAAACAACATTAAATCATGCAAACAACTCAAATAATGCATGTTTAAGGCAAAGGCATCAAAACTAGTGAAGTGTATTACACTAAAGGCATGCAAGACAATGCTCAAATGGCCAAACCAGCTCTGGATAGAGCTTAACCATATCAAAATAATGGCCTAAACATGCTGGAATTAAAGCTCAAAAGGCTAGACAAACATGCACACAAATTGGCTCACAAGCAAGGTTTAAGGCATAACTCTCAAAAGCATTTAAAGAGTGGAAAATATGGAAGTGTGACAACACTATATGCTCTGAAATACTATGCCAAATGATGTCATGCCATGCAGATAGCTCAAATAAAGCATGCCAAGAGACTTGAAATACAAAGCTAGTCAAGGGCTTTATACTACGACCATACCAAGCAATGCTCAAATGACCTAAAGCCCTCAAAACAAACCTAAGGCAGGTCAAAATGGTAGCAAAAACATGCTAGATTCGCAACAAATATAGCAAGAAAGATAGGCTCTCGAATTAGCTCGCAAACAAGGCATAAGGGCACAACTCTTAAACACAATGAAAGAGTGATAAACATGAGAGCATGGCAGAAGTTTATGGTCTGAAATTACTACCAAATGATGCTATGCCATGCAAAAGGCTCAAATATGACATGCTAGGGGGCCCAAAGTGCAAGGCTAGCAAAGCCATTTACACTATAGCTATATAGAGCAAGCCTCAAAGGCCTACGACCATTCAAAACAGTCCTAAAGAAAGTCAAAACATTGTCAAAAATGTGTTGGAAAGGAGCCAATACATGCTAAAATAATAGGCTACAACATCAAGCATGTAAGGCTAGCAAAGAGGATTTACACTACAAGTGCAATAAGCATGCAAGAGGTGACCAAGACAGCCAAAAACAGAGTTATGGCAAGTCTGAAAAGTCACAAAAATGAACCTAAACAAAGCCACAAAGAAGTAAAAACACATGCTCATTTGGTTGGCCATCAACACATGCTAACAAGACAAGAGGAGGGGGGACCCCCCCTATTTTGAGCCTCAAAACAAGTTTTCTACCATTGAAATTCCTCTAGAATTCAGTGGTTTTAAGGCCAAAAACAAGTTGTTTGAAAAGCTTGAAAGATAGCTCAAAAGGCTTTACAAGCCATGGAGCAAAAGAGAGGAAACACCCCCTAGCCAAACAAGGCTTAAACCAACACTTTTAGGACTAAAAACAAAGGTTTTTGTAGTTCAACACCACCCCAAAAATAGCCCCAAAACAATGGAAAAAGGGTGGTGAAGCAAGTGTGCAAAACAAATACAAAATAGGAGAGTTATACCTCTTGATGCACAGCAGCAAAACAACCTCTTTGTTGGCTCAAATGACCTTCCAACAGCCCAAAAATAAGCTCCAAGGGACCTCAGCCCATAGATATGCAACTTTGATGAAGGATGCTTAGGAAAACTAGAAGTATTTCTCTACTTCTATGCACTTCTATGCACAAAAGAGCAAGAGAGAGACACTCCAGAGAGAGAGGTAGAGATTTTTGCTCTGAAAATTGTAGAGAGAGAGGGAGTTTAGTGAGAGAAGCCCTCAAACTTTTCCAAGAAGGTTTTTTTTTTCCTTGAATATGAGATATTTGGCTCCATATATAGCAAAAGCAAGAGCTTTGGTCGAAAATATCTGAATTGGGACAGCTGGAGCTTGCTGGAAGCAGCTGGAGGGAAAAAATCTTCAAAAAAAATGAATTTGGGTCACTCTTGGCTGATCGGCCATCTTTGGTGCCGATCTGCTACTTGTGATGGCCGATCTATTACTTTTTTGGTCGATCGGCCACAAAAGTTTGCTTTTCAGGCGCAACTTCAAATGGAAATAACTCCTTCATATGGACTCCTTTGCAGGTCATTCTTGTTTCCAAATTGAAGCCCCGGAAGTAAGCTTTCCAATGGTGGTGGCCTTGCATAAAAATTCTTACTTTGAAAAAAGTTATGCCTGTTTTGGTGAAGCCGCTCAGTTTCGGTCCAACCGGAATGATGCCCAGCTTCAACCAATCATATCTCCCCCGTCCGGACTCTGCTTTAGGAGATTCTTGAGTGTAAAATGAAGCCCCGAAAGTCTTATTTCCAACAGTGGTGGCCTCATAGCTTAAATCCAAGTGTATGGACAGATAGGCCTGATTTAACGAGGACCGCTCGACTCTTTCTTAGCGATTCATACCCACCTTCTTCTTCAACTTGGTTTCTTCCCTCTTCTCCAATTTTCTTCAACTCCAAACCCCTAAACAAGGTGTTTTGAAAGATTTTCTAAAGATTTCATCTCTCTTTCATTCATTTCCACTTTTTCCTTGCTCGGTTTGCCGAAAAGCGCAACATTTAATGAAATGTGAGCCTCGGAGCAGCGCAGAAACCTTTTTTAAAATATTTTGAAAGAGAGGGTTTTAAGATCTAAAATCTTTTTGGTCCAACAATGGGGTGTGAGGTTTGGATTTGACACTCTTCTTGCCAAAGAAACCGACCCTTTGCATAGTATAGCCTGCACAACTTTCATTACCAAGGAAGCCATCAGTAGCGCCCAAGTCTTAAGGTCGGTCAAAAATGGGGTGTCTACAGTTGCCCCTCTTTGACAGAACTCGAAAGTCATGAAGTGACGTGAGTGAATGTCAAAGCCCAGAGACGACCTATTTTTGACAAGGCCGAAGACTTGGACAAACAAACAAAATACAGATAAATAAATGGTTGCGCCCATAGGCTGCCTACGTATCCCATTGCAAGGAATCAAACAAGCGTAGTTCAGGGGGCAGAATACAACATGATACACAATGCAACAAAACAATGTAATAACATACAATGTATTTGAATCATCAAACCATAAGCAGTACAAAACCACACAAATAGAAAAGGTGCCGGAGCGTTCTAACCACAATTCTCTTAGTGGAATAGGTGCATGCACAGACAGAACTATGTGTTTCGCAGAAAGAATACAAGTAATTGGGTGGCATGATATAAGTGAGGAATGATCTGCTGAGGAAAGATCATGATCCTACATGCTGAATGCAACAAAACAAAATACGATGCAATGGGTGCAATGGATGAAGTGAATAAGGCGCACGGCCAAACCACATTTTGCCTAAAAAAAGGCATGAACACAAAACAGACCACGTCTGACACAGAAAAGGTGCTGACACCCTCAGACCATAATTCTCTTAGTGGAATAGGCGTGTACACATTAACACAAAACCATGCTTCAACGAAGGAAAGTATGGACGCATGCCAAACCAGGCTTAACATGGAAATGATGCAATGTAGTAGATGCAATAGATGCTATATGCAATGTGATAGATGTTATGCAACAATTATGATAGATACGATGATGCGGCTAGGAAGCGATGCTCTCGAAAGTACCTTACAGGGGCAATCGGTGATGACTCACCTTATGCTGCTAGGGATCTTCCTCTTCTGCATCTTGCATTTCCGAACCACAGGTACTACTTTTCTCCCTGACTATGGTTGCAGCTTTCCCTATTCTTCAACAGAGTGACATACTAGGTTGGTTCAGTATCCAGAATTGAGGCGCATACCCGTTACCTCAACCTATGGGGCTGCCATACAGATTTCAAGCCGGGGATACACCTCTGGGTATTTAAACCAGACTTTAGTCTCGGAAATCCCGAACCTTTGCGTTCTAGGCATCGGCCATTCGAACTCTAGTTTCCACCATCTCAATTGATCTCTTAGGAACTCACACCAAACACAGGCAGGTGGCTACACCAGACCACCGAAAGTCGTTCGGGCACGACAAACACCAAAAGGAATTGCACCTTCAGAGGATTCAAGGTCTCTTAGACCAGAGAGTGCACAAGAAAGTGCGATGCACAAAAATACAATGTCCACAAGACAGTGCGATGCAGAGTGAATGTACAAAACAGTGCTAAGAAGATACACAGAACAGTGCGATGCAGGTTGAAATGCACAAGACAGTGCTAACAAGATACACAAAACAGTGCGATGCAAGAGTGAATGCACAAAACAGTGCTATATAGGTGCACAAGACAATGCGATGTGGATTAAATGCACAAAACAGTGAGATGCAATGCACTAACAAGTACAGGTAAGATGCGCATGAAAGTGCAAACAATGCAATGCACTAACAAGTGCAAGTAAGGTGCACAAGACTGTGCGATGCAATACACTGACAAGTGCAAGAAAGGTGCGCAAAATAGTGCGAGCAATGCGCTAACAGGTGCAGAAAGGTGCACAAAATAGCGCGAGCAATGCACTAACAGGTGCAAGAAAGGTGCACAAAATAGCGCGAGCAATGCACTAACAGGTGCAGAAAGGTGCGCAAAATAGCGCGAGCGATGCAACCACAAAATGCACAAAACAGTGCGATGCGCTAGAAAGCGCGAGTGATTTGAAATGCACTAGACAGTGCGACACACTAAACAGCGCGATTGATTCGAAATGCACTAGACAGTGCGATGCGCTAAACAGCGCGATTGATTCGAAATGCACTAGACAGTGCGATGCGCTAAATAGTGCGATTGATTTGAAATGCACAAAACAGTGCGATGCGCTAAACAGCACGAGTGATTTGAAATGCACTAAACAGTGCGATGCACTAAACAGCGCGAGTGTAATGCAATGCACAAGATAGTGCGAGTGAAACACAACCACAAGATGCACAAGACAATGCGAGTGAGATACAAAGTGTAAGTGCACAAGACAGTGCGAGGAAGGTGCACAAAAGAAGTGCGATAAAATGCATGTTCTATGCAAGTAAGGTGCACAAAAAAGTGCGATAAAATGCATGTTCTATGCAAGTAAGGTGCACAAAAAAGTGCGATAAAATGCATGTTCTATGCAAATGAGGTGCATTTTCTATGCGAAAGATACGAGCATTTTCTATGCAAGTATGGAAGAGTGCATTTTCTATGCAAAAGATATGAGCATTTTCTATGCAACTTTGAAAGCACATTCTATGCAATATTGAAAGCATATTCTCTGCATGAGACAAGCATATTCTATGCAATATTGAAAGCATATTCTATGCTACACTGAAAGCATACTCTATGCAAGAATCATGAACGATGCGCGGCACGCACGCAACAGAAGTGTATATGAAAACGCACATTCTATTTAATAGAGGGGCATCAAATATGTACTTTGGTGCCTCCGATTTACCTCTCCGAGGACTTTGCAACACGCTCAGCTCAAAAAGGGTACACCCTGTTCATATTGGCGAGAGATAACATCTGCTACTGCTTTAATTGCCATTCTAACTTGAAGTAGGCTTAAGCTTGGGATCGAGATACACTCATACTCCAGAGAAAGGCGAGGCCTGACAAGATGCACCTGGAATGCAATCTCGGAATTTGTTGGAGTTGAAACACACTAAGATGCTCCAAATTTTCCCTATTTTCTTTTGCTTTGCAGTCCGGAACCTATATAGCTTCAGATAGGTCCTTGTTTTACTGTTCTCACATGACCTGGGTTAAACCCTGCAGTTTATGAAAGAACAAATCCTGTTTTGCCCAAATGTGGAGAATGGCATAGCACTCTGAGCACAAAACGATTTTATTTTTGAATTTAAAATTGAGAAACGAGTTCTTAACCGGGTATTGAGCCTATGACTGACCACAACAAAAATGACTCAACAACGGAAAACAAAGGTAAAACAACCTAAACACATCTATTGAACTCGAAACGACTCAAAACAAGAATCGAGACAAACAAAACACAACAAAACACGAGACACAAATGTGCACAGGGAGCCTATTTCTCCGGGTACTGTTTCCCACCCTTTCTCATTTGTGATTCTCACATCACTCTGCCACTTAATCTCTTTTTTTCTGAAAAAGCCCTTTTCTCGCTTTTTCTCTCAGCATACATCTCTCTATTCTTCAATCTCTCTGATTTTTTTTTATCCCTCCCCTGGGCGGTTGGTGGATAAATAGGAAGCTGTCGGCTCTTGCCCCTGGTATTCTACCAGACTCTCCTTCTTTCGCTCACAACAGTGAACTTCTCCCACAGAGGGGTTGCGATGCGACCGGATGCGCAGCAGATCTGCAACTGACATCGGTTGACGATGCCTTGGCTTAGCTTGAATGTGATCAGACCTGTCCAGATGAGGGAGTGGAATATCCTGATCCATTCTAATTCGTGCTTCGCACTTGGCTTAATACCTCACTGGTTGGAGGATAAGAAAGTCTTTTGGCCTCTGTTGTTAGCTTCAGTTGTGCCCTTCTTGGCGAATATGGTGCCCTTTCTGGCAAATACGTTGATAATGGGGAAAAGACATAAAACCTAACTCGACTGTGCCCCTAGTTCATTATTTTGACCATTTTTTGTTTGTGACTTCTGCTAAAACAATTTTGAACAAAGTGAGAGTTAGATTAACACGCTTGTTCAATTTTCTAATTTGAAATCATGCAAGTCAGGCTATGAGCACTGAAAATTTTCCTTTTTTGGGGTCCAAGAAATGGTCCAGCTTTGGAAAAATAGAATAATTTTCAAGAAAATTAGTCAACTTCATTAAAAATTCTCAAAAACTATTTTTACAAATGGCCATTGCTCGACCAACACAGAATTTACTCTTGAGATGCACAACCTCAAATCCAAAACAATAGAAAATTGCCCCTTGCCTAAATGACACCGCACGGCAACAGAAAGTTGCTCCTTGTCTGAATGGCACCATAGCCACTGTAATCAGTCCTCAAAGTGACGATCACAACCAAACTCTTGGATACAAAAACAACAAAGATGACCCGTTCAATCTCATAGATAGGACAGTTGAATTTGAAGTATTTACGGCTGGACTTCAGAATGAAGTTGTCTACGTATCCCACAGATGGGAATCAAGCCTTACGTAGTTCAGGGTTAAGGTACACTTGGGTATTAACCTCTCCTTTTGCACTCTAACTTTTGCCAAGGCCGCCTTTCCGGGTTTTCAACCTTGCGAGCTATGCTTTTCTTTTCTTTTCAATTCTTTTCATTTCTTCTTTTCTTTTCAGAATTTTTCATTACTTTTTCTTCATTTCTTTTTTGTTCTTTTTTCTTTTCTTTTCATTTTTCTTCTTTTTCTTGCTCTAACTTTTGCCTGGGTCGCCTTTCTGGGTTTTTGGCCCAGTGAGCCTCTCAAGGGTAAAAGTGTAGCTTTGTCCATGTTGATCAATTTGAGATCTCGAAGCCATCTGAATCCAGGAGAATGGCTGCTGTTTACTGATGACGTAGAAGTCCATCCAATAGGGGTTGAAGTTGCCCCTAGTGTTGTGGATAGGAACTTGGTTGTCCTTCAGCAAAAACTTTCTTCTTTCCTCCCTTTTGAGATTTGGCTTTCTTGCCAGTCTTCATTGGTTTGCAGAATGACCCATCTTTTGAATCTTTGAGCACATCTGACATTTTTGCCCCTCGTTCAAGGGCTATTTCTAATTCAGCTTTGCAAGCTTCCTTTGATGACGTCTGACCTTCTTGATCTGACTTTCTTGCCCATAGTTCAAGGACTGCTTCAAATCTGGCATGACGGGCCTCCTATTGTGGTTGACCGTTGAACATTCTGAATCCAAGTTCAAGGTTTGAAAGCAAAAGGGGACGAGTCTCGAGGCCGAGAGTGATCCTATGCTGCACAATCTCAAGAGCGATTCAACGCATGTCTTCGTTGGACCACGCAAAACATTTTTTGAAATCTTTTAAGAAAACGACTGGTCGCTCGCACTGAAGACAATGCGGAACCAATCTAGATCAAGCCATGATCCTTCTCAGTACTCACATTAACAAGCATGATCTCATTCCTTAAGGGCTTAGCATGCCTCTCTTTCTCTCATTTGATCAAATTTTGCAAATCCAGAGGAATTCCTCCCTCTTTGTTTTCACCACAGTGTTAGAAAAAGTTTTGAAAAACTCAGGTCAATGCAATGATTTCAAGGCATAGAAAAGTAAATAAAAAGCACTGTTATTTCATTCGAATCTTCTCGCACAACTGGCTTCAAGGCAAAAACAAACTCAAAAGTGTGAAAATCACAACTGTTTCATTCAAATCTTCTGGTGCAACTGGCCCCATGGCAGAAACAGACTCAAAAAAGTGTAAAAGACAAACACAAAACAAGCAAGTGATGCCCGAGGTAACACCCCTGAAATCACCCGACTCTAACAAAACAGGACTGACTCGACACAACAAGACAGACTCAACTGACTCAGTACAAAAAGACTTACTCAAAACAACACGACAAAACTGACTCAATACCCAAGTCAGGAAATAAAATAAACAGCATTCGCAAAATACTCAAAACAGTGCGTGCCATACGCCACATCCGGAGTAAACTGGGTGCCATCCGCAGGTGGTTCATCCCCTAAGTTCACTGATCCAATGCCGATAGACTTTGCAAGACCCGGCGCGACGATGACCTTGTTATCAATCAGATCTTGTATTTTGTGGCGAAGACGAAAACACACGTCAGTGCCACAACTAGTTTGTTGATGGAAGGCACAGTACTTAGCCGAGTCATGTGAGAGAGGGAGGTTATTCAGGAGAAGCCGAGGCTCAAGGGGTTTGAGATGGCATTTTTCAATCAACACACTTATGGCTTTAGATAAGGACATATAAAGTGAGGCGAAGAACCTCTGTCCTCGGGGTGGGTACTTCAAGGTTTGTGTGGTTGTGTTGGATATACCAGCGAAAAGGTCTGCAGGTGTTGACTAGGTTTGCTGATCTCTTCCGAGTGCAGGATTAGAGCTAAAAGGAACGTTCCTGGTACGACGACCCTTCTCCCGGCTTGCCCCTTGATTCAAACTGCTCTCATTCTGAGTGGCAAAAGTGTCATCCACAGTTTTTGCAACAACTGCGAGCACTTGCTGTTTGTTCAGTCCCTCGGCTTTCAAAGCCTCAATAACCCACTAAAAGTGTTCATGGGGACCAATACCTGCCCCTACGTTGTTCTTTTCATTTGCCTCCACTTTGCCAAGGGATTGGCCTTCTTCCAATGCAGCTCGTCCTGAGATTGGGGAGCTTTTTAGCGTGAAATTTCTAGCATGCGATGTGGTCGATGACAGAGCCAATATTCCAAAGGCCAGATCTGCCACAGTTCTCTGAAGATCTTCGATCATTCTCATCAGCTCAGAAGTAGTGGGTTCACGGGTTTGGGATGATTGTGATTTGGGTGCATTCATCATGCATAAGTCCATGCTGACTGGAATGCACACCTCGGGCTTAGGTAGATGGGCCGGGGTGATGTATATGCTCGGGTTGTAGCCGGATGGCTGTGTATGGATGAGGTTAAGGTGTGCGGGAGATATTTGGTCATTAAGGTCTGGAGGTAGAGCTATCGTCCGATTGTCGATCAGATTCTGGACCTCATGACGAAGGCAGTAGCAACGATTGGTGCCATGACCACGCTGCTGATGATACACGCAATATTTAATGGGTTATGTCTGCCCGGGAGTGGGTCAGGCAGAGGTTGAGGATCGAGGGGTTTGAGATACCCTCTTTCCATTAAGACTTTTAGTGCGCTAATCAGGTTCATATAGAGGGGGGTGAAAATTCTACCCTGAGCTTGGGTCGGGCCAGTTGTTTGTAGGCTTGGTTTGGCAAAAGGGTCAGCTGTGTTGACTGTATTGATCTCAATGGGTTTGGAAATAGTGCTACTACCAGCATTGGTACTCCCTGCAAAAACCCTCCTTATCGGTTCACTTGTTCTGGGAATAATCCCCGTGTTGAACGCATTCTCGACCTGAACCCCCAGTTCATGCAAATTTTTGAAAGTAAATAATGGAGCAACTATCAACTTTTGCAACATATCATGCTCGAGGTTTCGCACCACTATCCGCACTTGATCCCTTTCAGAAAGGTGATCTGTCATCTATGCTGCATTTGCTCTCCACCTTGCAACAAATTCCACAAAAGGCTTTGCATGATTCTAGTGGGTTGCTTCAAGCTCTTGGGTGGTCATTTCCACTTGGGTATTGTAAGAATACTGATCGACAAAGGCCTCAGCCAACTCTTCCCAGTTCTGCTTCACTGTATTCTCCAACAGGGTTCTTCCATACAGAGAGAGTTTTTGTGGCTTAGTCAGACCCATCGGCTTCAGGACATCTAAGAAAAGCCGTATATGTACCATAGGATCTCCAGACCCGTTGAAATGGTCAATATGTGGCATTTTGAATCTGTCTAGGAGCCGTACGGCAGCCTCGGTGTACCCATCCTCAATGTCAGGAATGAAGTTAAGGTCCTGTGCCTTTTTGAATTGCTTCTCAAGGTTCACAATTTTCATTGCAGTCAGATTGAGCTCATTAACATCAAGGGGATAAAGCCTCTCATTAGGCTGCACTAGGGGTCTGAACACCTGAGCTTGAGCTAACCCTTCTCGGGGATCCGAACTTTGCAAATCTTCAGCTGGCGGAAGTGGGTCAAAGTTCAGCTAGGGTCCAGAGGCTGGATGTGTGGTAGGTGCCCCAGATGGGTGTTGCAATTCAGCATTGGTCTCATCCTGCATGGCAGTTCCCTGATTTAATGCTGCTATCACGGCCATAACTTCTTCTGAACCCTGTGCCATCACGGTCTGCTGAGTTAGAACAAAGGTGATGTGGCTGGTGACTGTCGGATCAGTTGAACCGGTGAGCCCTGACTGGCCTTTCTTTGCCCTGCCTTTGTGAAGAAAAACTGGTTGCCCTTGAACTGAATCTCTGACCTAACAAAGTCTATCAGCACAAGTCCAATGTACCCGGGGGATATTGGAGCCTTCTGAAGCTATGGTTCCAAGACTACCTAGCAAAAAAGAAAACAGGCAGCATCTCAGCCCAATTTCACCAGAACAGATTTGAGCATAGCTAAATGATTGTACTCTTTACTGAATTCTGTCCCAAATTCTGCCTGTAAACTGATACCCTCAGGTAAAACTGATTCTCCCAAAATACTGATGCCCTCAGGCCTGATACCCAGACTTGCAAACTGATACATACAACCTGTAGAGACATACCCTTACAACACATATCAAGCAAGTGAGAGCCAAAAACACCCCTATGGTGGGGTAGGGTTTCCCTGTCCTATTTTGTCAGGAACTAGGGTTTCACTACGCACGCAGCGGTTTCAAACAACCTACAATCGGGTAAGCAATCTGTCCTAGCTTGGAATGGTCACTACAGATTCCGATATGCACTAGGTCGAATAGTCAAAAAGGGTGCCCCGGTAACAACCGGGGTTTGTGTTCCCATCGTGGCGGAGCCTATAACCAGTCAGCCTTATGGCACGCAGCCTCCGGCAAACCGTTCAGTAATAGCAGACGGCAAACACGGTGTCCTAGGCGCACCAATGAAAATGCAATGCAAAGAAACACATAAGTGTAGTCAAAACAACATATCATGAGTTCGAGTCAAGTTCTCTAAATCCCCAACAGAGTCGCCCGGAACTCCGCTCCGCGCGCGAGGGCGAGAATCGTTGTTCTTTAGCAACTACAGTTCAGACTCATGTCACAGTTCTGAATCTAATCTCACAAAGTGTAATGTAAGACTGATAAATCACCAAAGAGTCCAAATCCGGCAAATCGTTTTGGAAAACAGATTTTAATCAAGAAGTGCCAAACATGGACTGCTTTGCCAGATTTCAGAGTCGCCACCTAAATATTTTATTTTGGGAAATTTAGGAAACCTTGACTCATGCCTAAGGCCACGTGTCCGTCATCACCAAAGTTGCCTCGGCTCGGGAACTTGGGTACAAGAGGGGAAGGTCATGCAATGAGCACCCCCGCTCGCCCGATCGAAGGATCGGCCACTACTAACATGATATGTTGTTTTTGAAAACACATGTGTTCCTATTCCGGTTAATTAGCTAATCTTACTACGTGATGCGCACAGCATACAAGTATAGACTAGATCGCCTAAATTGGAACAAAACATCTCATGTTTGTTTGTTTGAAAATGGTTTGAAAGTGCTACTCGCAAGTAGGCTAAGACGCGGATTTTGCCACCCTCAAGTGGGCTTAAAACATGATAATTTGCCACTTCAAGTGGGCTTAAAACTCGCATTTTGATAAATTTTTCCAATTCAAGCAATCCAACCTCCATCCACAGGCATTCATGCAATTAAACACTTAAGCAGGTAGCCTCATGGCAAGCATGTTATCATGGCAGTCACTTACACTCATGCAAGGATGCTAAAGCGAAAACACTCACAATGTACTCCGAGCCAAAAAAGAAGCTAGTTAGTAATCAATGCATGATCCTAGTTATGTCAAGAATGCCTAATGCAACACATGCAAAATGCAACTAAGATAGGCTCGGCAATTCTAAGATGGCATATGAATGTAACTTAATAACATGTATTCAAATTGGAATTGAAATATTATGCGGTTTGTATGATGCGCCGAGTCCGGTGCATGCAAGACAGATGAATGGATGCAAACATGCTAGCATAAGAATGCTAATTGAAATATGCCCTAAAACTAACCATCGAAAGCTGATAAGTAAAAGGGAGAAAGAAATGGGGGTTGGAAGACATGCATCACACACACGCACGCTTATTTATAACATCGCCCTCTCGGAGGAGGGTCCGAATAATAAGCTAACTAGCTACGCTAATTAAACTAATTACAAACCGAATTGAAACAAGCTATACTAAGCTAATTAGAATATTACAACACATATTAAACTAATTAATCACAAAACAAGTAATTAACTACAATTAGCTGGTAAAGCGGTAAAAATGGCCTCGCGGGGAGGGGTGTATGCATTCTCGATCGGCTTCGCTCGGAAATCCACTATCGTGCCTCGTGATGCCTCTGTTTGCACACTTCTGGACTTCTGAAAATTGTGCCAACTTCCAAGGTACTTCTGACCCACCTTATGAACATTCTGATGGATAATCGGCCAAGAGGAATGGCCATCGGCCAGAGTTTATGGCTATCGGCCAATTTTGATGGTCGATCAGCAGACTTGGTGGCCGATCGGCAGCTTTGATGGCTGGTCGGCCACTGCTTCCTACAGATTCTCCTTTTACTGCAATAGAGCACTAACAGAGGCATGGCAGTGTATTTGCAAGAAAATGTGTGTGCAACCACACTCCTTATTATGTCTAAAGCTCAAAGGAGTGTAGTGCTCGGCTCTCGAGCCACCAATCACGCATCTCAATGCATGATGGCCAAAGAGTCAAGCTTGCACAAACTCAATAAATGCATGACAAACAAGACACTTGGACCATCACCTTATCATGGATAATCAAAGGCAATGGAGACAAAGGGGATTGGCCCATTTTCATCACTTGAAGTATAAAATGGACCAATTCACTTTGTGTTCAACATAACGTCCGGTTGAACACAATGCAATGCACACATGCAACATGCTTATCTTGGCACATTTTACTTGATTGATTTTGTTTACACATTTTAACATTACCAATTAATCCTTTATCTGGTTAAGCCCAAAAGTGAGACGTCCTCTAGATGGAAAGACGGACTAAGCCACAAGCATCTTGAGCATGAAAGAAGCATCATGCCGTTGGTTAGTAGAAACCCTCAAGAGAAGGTTAAAACCATTAGACATGAAAGCCTCAATTTCATGCCCAAGCCAACAAGGGGCTCAAGACCACTTTCAAAGAGATACAACAAATGAAAAATGGCATGCAATGGCATGCATTCCAGCACTGAAATGACATACTAAACAACATTAAATCATGCAAACAACTCAAATAATGCATGTTTAAGGCAAAGGCATCAAAACTAGTGAAGTGTATTACACTAGAGGCATGTAAGACAATGCTCAAATGGTCAAACCGGCTCTGGACAGAGCTTAACCACCTCAAAATAATGGCCTAAACATGCTGGAATTAAAGCTCAAAAGGCTAGACAAACATGCACACAACTTGGCTCACAAGCAAGGTTTAAGGCATAACTCTTAAAAGCATTTAAAGAGTAAAAAATTTGGAAGTGTGACAACACTATATGCTCTGAAATACTATGCCAAATGATGTCATGCCATGCAAATAGCTCAAATAAAGCATGCCAAGAGACTTGAAATACAAAGCTAGTCAAGGGCTTTACACTACGACCATACCAAGCAATGCTCAAATGACCTAAAGCCCTCAAAAAAGACCTAAGGCAGGTCAAAATGGTAGCAAAAACATGTTAGATTCGCAACAAATATGGAAAGAAAGATAGGCTCCCGAATTAGCTCATAAACAAGGCATAAGGGCACAACTCTTAAACACAATGAAAAAGTGATAAACATGAGAGCATGGCAGAAGTTTATGGTCTGAAATTACCTACCAAATGATGCCATGCCATGCAAAAGGCTCAAATAAGACATGCTAGGGGGCCCAAAATGCAAGGCTAGCAAAGCCATTTATACTATAGCTATACAGAGCAAGCCTCAAAGGCCTAAGACCATTCAAAATAGTTCTAAAGCAAGTCAAAACATTGTCAAAATTGTGTTGGAAAGGAGCCAATACAGGCTAAAATAATAGGCTACAACATCAAGCATGTAAGGCTAGCAAAGAGGATTTACACTACAAGTGTAATAAGCATGCAAGAGGTGACCAAGACAGCCAAAAACAAAGTTATGGAAGGTCTAAAAAGTCACAAAAATGAGCCTAAACAAAGCCACAAAGAAGTAAAAGCACATGCACATTTAGTTGGCCATCAACATATGCTAACAAGACAAGAGGGGGGGACCACCCCCCCTATTTTGAGCCTCAAAACAAGTTTTCTACCACTGAAATTCCTTTGGAATTCAGTGATTTTAAGGCCAAAAAGAATTTGTTTGAAAAGCTTGAAAGATAGCTCAAAAGGCTTTACAAGCCATGGAGCAAAAGAGAGGAAACACCCCCTAGCCAAACAAGGCTTAAACCAACACTTTTAGGACTGAAAAACAAAGGAAAAACAGTGGTTTTTGTAGTTCAACACCACCCCAAAAACAACCCCAAAATAATGGAAAAAGGGTGGTGAAGCAAGTGTGCAAAACAAATACAAAAGAGGAGAGTTATACCTTTTGATGCACAGCAGCAAAACAACCTCTTTGTTGGCTCAAATGACCTTCCAACAGCCCAAAAATAAGCTTCGAGGGACCTCAGCCCATAGATATGCAACTTTGATGAAGGATGCTTAGGCAAACTAGAAGTATTTCTCTACTTCTATGCACAAAAGAGCAAGAGAGATAGACTCCAGAGAGAGAGGCAGAGATTTTTGCTCTGAAAATTGTAGAGGGAGAGCAATTTTAGTGAGAGAAGCTCTCAAACTTGTCCAAGAAGGTTTTTTATTTTCTTGAATATGAGATATTTGGCTCCATATATAGCAAAAGCAAGAGCTTTGGTCGAAAATATCTGAATTGGGACAACTAGAGCTTGCTAGAAATAGCTGGAGGGAAAAGATCTTCAAAAAAAATGAATTTGGGTCACACTTGGTTGATCGGCCATCTTTGGTGCCAATCTGCTACTTGTGATGGCCGATCTATTACTTTTTTGGCCGATCGGCCACAAAAGTCTGCTTTTCAGGCCAAACTTCAAATGGGCATAACTCCTTCATATGGACTCCTTTGTAGGTTATTCTTGTTTCCAAATTGAAGCTCTGGAAGTAAGATTTCCAATGGTGGTAGCCTTGCATAAAAATTCCAATTGTGCAAAAAGTTATTCCTGTTTTGGTGAAGTCGCTCAGTTTCGGTCCAACCGGAATGATGCCCAGCTTCAACCAATCATATCTCCCCCTTCCGTACTGGGCTTTAGGATATTCTTGAGTGTAAAATGAAGCCTCGGAAGTCTTCTTTCCAATGGTGGTAGCCTCATAGCTTAAATCCAAGTGTATAGACAGATAGGCCTGATTTAGCGAGGACCGCTCAACTCTCTCTTAGCGATTCATACCCACCTTCTTTTTCAACTTGGTTTCTTCCCTCTCCTCCAATTTTCTTCAACTCCAAACCCCTAAACAAGTTGTTTTAAAAGATTTTCCAAAAATTTCATCTCTCTTTCATTCATTTCCACTTTGTCCTTGCTCAGTTTGCCGAAAAGCGCAACATTTAACGAAATGTGAGCCTCGGAGCATCACAGAAACCTTTTTAAAAATATTTTGAAAGAGAGGGCTTTAAGATCTAAAATCTTTTTGGTCCAACAACGGGGTGTGAGGTTTGGATTTGATGCTCTCCTTGCCAAAGAAACCGACCCTTTGCATAGCATAGCCTGCACAACTTTCATTACCAAGGAAGCCATCAGTAACGCCCAGGTCTTAAGGTCGGTCAAAAATGGGGTGTCTACAAGAGGGCATCCTCTCAGACGGTGCACCCTGGCTTTGGCGACGATTCGTAACCAGAGGGGTGAGGGATGTATCAGTCTCAGTGTCAGAATTTGGAAGGAATGCAGCAAGCCTCGCCTTCTTTGGAATGGTAGAGCGGTAAGTCGCTGGATAATGCAATAGCTCGGGTGCGGACCTCTTCTTGTACCTCAAAACGGCTTTGATGGCCTCAGTGTTCTCCCGGTTTGACCTACGCTGAAAGCGGGAAGCCTCTGCAGAAAAGAAGGGCAGCATAAAAGCAACATTCAAAACAAGACAAGAAATACAAAAAGACGATAAAAGGAAGGACTCGAACCTGGGTAGCCATCTTTCTGGGGCATCTATTCGGACTAGAACTCAGTCCCAGCAAGGAATTCCCAATTACCTCCAAGTTGCAGAAAATCATCATTATGTTTGTCTGAGTCAGGCAAACCAGTCACTAAATGGAAATCAATCGAACGGACACGAAGGAAGTACGTGCTGTAATCCTCGTTGTGTGAAAGAGTGTAGCAGCCTAAAATCTCCCAAATGTCAAGATTCAAACCCAACCTCTTGTTAAGGGTAGACACACCGCAAACAACTCGGAACAGGTTAACAGATACCTGCATAGGGGTAAGCTGGACTTGGTGCAAAAATCGACGCACCAAAGGGTCGAGGAGAAACCGAACTCCTCCCTTGACAATGGCCACAATCGGAAAAGCGACAGTACTCCTAGTACCCATCCGCTTGGCATCGACTTTCGCCAGCAAAAGGGTCACATCATCAGGGATGTTATAGTCTCGGCGAAACATGGCCATGGCCTCAAGGGTACCAACTAATGAGCGGAACTTCCCCATTAAACAAACCTAATGAGACAGAGACAAAACTCAGACAATAAAATGCCGGAGACAATGGCGTAAGGGCCATACAAGACGATCAAAACAGAAAAAAAGGAAAAGAAGAATCATAGGGGAACTTACAGAGAACAAAACAGCAGTAGCAAACAGGCGGCATTGAAACGAGAACGGTAGCGTCTGGACAAAGCATCGACGAGACTGGCTCAGAGGAACAAAAAGGGTTTTGAACTTTCAAAAAGATTGAAAATCGACGAAGGGGTTTTGGATTGATAGCTCCAGCGCATTTATTGTACCAGCCGGCGTGAAGGTACACGAAGCACGACCATCGGTACGGAGTCAGCGCACTATCTCTGCGCACTAATACCACACCGCCGCATGTCACCGTGAAAGGACACATGCAGGGGGTGTGTATGTCAAGAACGAACCATCACCAAGGCCGAACTAGGGCGGATTCGAAGCGACGCAACGCTTGGAGTACAGGACAGTAGCTCCCCCCAAGGGGAACCTTAGCGTGAGCTAGGGGCAAAATGAAGGGGCTATATATGAAATGGGTCGGATCCAAGCCTTGGGTCGGTCCAATCTCCTAAGCCCAAATCCAAATGGGTCAGATGAGCATATGACCAACCCAACTAAGCCCAACTCCATTACCAACAGTCCACCCAAGTCCTCAAGCACTTGGGCTCAACTCGCAGTGGAAAGGCTAGTCCAGCTGCGATACTAGGCTGAGGCCGAGCTATAGGACTCATTTTATGGGCCGAACTGATGGGTCGAACCCATCATTAGAACCAAAGTGGGTCGAGTGCCACACACAGATATCTGAATGGGCCAGCCCATCCCTATAGTAGTCTCGCAAAGGGCCGAGCTGAGGTACAATAGTACCGAGCTGAGGGAACCTCTTAGAGAAACGTGGAAGCTGTGAGTATATGCATGTGCAAGATGCCATCTCAGCTGGTCCCCTACACCTAGAATCACAGAAACAGTTAAACCAGAGGAATGTGGTTTGTTATCAGCATGACTACAATGAATATATGCACCCCTTGACCACTACCAAATGGTCCCCCACCTGGAGGAATGCTAAAAGGAAACTTGGCAGCATCAGAGCTCCATGAAAACATCTTAGACAACAAGCAAGGAGTTCTATATAAACCACACTAACTTCACATTGAAGATAACTGATCTAAGCTGAGCCTTACTTACTAAAACTGAACTCTCTACACTTAGGGAGCATCTTTCTCCTTCCCGATTACTCATTCCCACACCAAAGGGGTTATCCGGCCAACCCCAGTCGGGCAGCTCTGACGGTGCTCCTTGTTGCAGGTCCTTAATTCCCGGACAGTCAAATCAAGTCCGAAGCTTCGATCTACAATCATCAAGTACGGTATTCAGTATGCACAAACGCTACGTTCTTTGCGTTTGGATCCACAGCTGCCCATATCTCCTGCTCTGCGATCAAGTCCGCATCCGACCCAATTTGATAAGAGATCTGAGTGGCCTCAGTCCCGAGAACTTTAGAGGCTTGTTCTCATACTTGCAGATCGCGGCGTATACGCAGAGGGTTCCAATGATGTTCACTATGCTAGACGGAGAGAACTCGAAGATTGTATTAGGTCTGTGGATCGACCAATGTGCCAATTCTCTTGATCTACTATTGCTAATAATCATCAATTATAACCTTTTATTATCCATTGTACCTAAGCAAGCGAGAATACTTATTATTTGGCAAGTGTATTTCTTGTCGTTGCAAAAAACTACTATAAGAGTTGGTAAACCTGCTAAAAAATAAAAATACAAAATTTTGGACACAAAAGTCCACTTTTTTAGTAGTGTTCTAAAGAAATTATTGTTGATCCCTCTCTCTAGCCTATCAATTTTGTTATGAACGTAGAAATTAAGCACAAAAATAAATATAAAGTATATATGAATTAACATTTTATAAAATTTATTGATTGGACTACTAGTGAAAAATCTTATCATCTCTTACACATTTTTTATTGCTCCATCAAATTTTATGCAATACCGGTGTGTTTGTAACATTATAGTTTTTTTTTTTTTTTTTATCGACAATTTTATTGATGCAAAAATTACAACCAACACACTTTGATATACACATCAATAAAACAGAGCTATGTATGATAACTGCATCATGGCTTAATTAGAACATACCAACTAGGATGATACCCACTAAACAAATCAAATGCAACCCTATAGCAAACAACGTTGTAATTATTAAATTGTTAACTATTAACTCATTTAAAAGTTTAAACTATTAAAGGAATGAATAATTTTATTATTTATATTATATTCTCAACCAACCTACTTAATTTTAGCATTTACATTATATTCTCAACTAACATAACTGATACTGAGAACTCATGTTTAAGGAACAATTTTGTAAGCCTTCACTTTGTCTATCCAAGAAATGAATGACTTCTTGGAGTTTCTAAACCCCAAGAACCCATGCTCTTTGCTCTTATTCATGCTATCCGGCAAGCCCTCCAATCCAAGCATAGAGTCCGCAAACCACCACACTCCAACCTCCTCCAACCTGGTTAGCTCCAATCCATGTTCTCTCACAATCTGCTCCCAAACAGGACCCTTATCCTTCATCATTTCCACCAAGCTCACTTCTTCCTCACTCTCATCATCAAATTCAACGAACTCCACATCAAACTGTTCAGCCAAAGCCTTCCACAAGTGCTTCCACTTGAACACATCCCCATTGCTGCAATTAAACGCTTCGTTCTTCGCGTTAGGATCGACCGCCGCCCATATCTCTTGCTCAGCGATCAAGTCCGCATCGGACCCAATTTGATAAGAGTTCCAAGCGGCCTTAGTTCCGGGGAACTTGAGGGGCTTGTTCTCATACTTGCAGATCCCGGCGTATACACACAGTGTTCCAATGATGTTCATCATGCTATACGGAGAGAACCCGAAGATCGTACCAGGTCGGTGAATCGACCATGTCAAGCCTTCTTTCTTCGCCGCCTCTTCGAAGAGGATATCTTCGAGGGTGTAGTAGAAATTGGGGAAATTCAATCTCGGCATGTCCTCGGTGAAGGGCGGGTCGTGGGCCAGGACCGGGACCCCTTTGCCGATGACCTCGAAGGGTCCAACGTAGTGTTTGAGGCCGGTTTGGAGGCAGATGTGGCGGAGATTGGGGGCGTTTGGGATCACCGCCTTGAGAACGTTGCGAAGCATGGCTCCGTTGGCCTTGCAGTTCTCGAGCTCGGTGGATTTGTTGGTCCAGGTCACGTAGAATATGTGGGTGACGTCGGTGAGCGGAGAGAGCTTGGCAACCGTGTCGTCGGCGTTGGATGTGTCGCATTGGATGTACTCGACCGGGTGATCGGCGTTCCAGCTGGGGCGGGGGCGGCGAGCGACTCCGTACACCTTCCATGGGCCGCCTGGAGTGTCGGAGAGGGGGAGGATTTCGGCCAAGCTGTTACCGACAATGCCGGTGACACCGAGGACTAGTCCGACACTCTGAAATGTTTTGGGACGTTCATCTTCTTCAATTTTTTTCTGAAAAATCAAGAGGAGAATATGTTAGTTACCAAGGCCAGTCCTGATGTTTTGGGAGCCAAGACAAAATTATATCATAAAAAGGGGGCCATTACAGATTCAAAAAAAAATAGTAAATATTATATTGTTACTGAACTATAAAATTAAAGGAATTCTAACATATAGAAAGGAAAAATTCAAGGAATTCATAACACATATTTTTTTTTTTATATATTATTTGTAGTAACGTTAGGGAAGCTAACAAACACACCCATAAACATACGAATTAGATATAGGGTTAGTTGGGCTTCCATCAAGTAGTAAAGCCTACATACAAATCTTATTTATTAGTTGATATATTTATTAGTGTTAAGGGTATTACTAACTTTAATAAGTTAACCCGAAAAAAGAAGAAGAAGCAAACTTAATAAAAGAATCATATTTTTGGAGGTCCTAAATTTCCATACAGAATCATATTTTAAGAAACGGCTTTACTTTTTTAGATACACCTTACTTAGATGTATCTAAATAATAAAATATTTATGAAAAATATTTTAAAAAATTAATAAATCACAAAAATATAAATAATATACTGAATTTTTTTTTTTTCATGTTTTTTGGTATTTAGTGTATTTTTTAAAGATTTTTTCATAAATATTTTATTTTTTAAGTATTTATGTTAGGTATGTCTAAAAATTAAAAAATACTTAAAATATTAAAAAAATCATAGAAAATATTAAAATATGAAAAATAAAAAAGTAAAATTTTTTAAAATTGTTTTCTAAAAATCAAAACCAAACAAAATGAATGTAATTTAAATTTATTGTAAGTGTGAGACCTACAATATAAAAAAAAAATTTGAACCATGCTTATATCACTATAGGAAATTACACTTTTGGCAACCAAACATTATATTGGTCGGCAAAAGTACAAAATTTAGCTACTGTTTTTTTTAGTCTCCGGTTATATTGATTATTGCCGACTAAAAAAACTATAGTCGCTAAAAATGTCACAATTGGAGACGAAAATAATTTTTAGTCGCTAAATATTCCACAATTGGCTACAAAACAAAAATTTTAGTCGCTGTATAGTTAGTTTTAACTACTAAAATTATTTAGTCGCCGAATGAAAAACAAAAAATTTATTTTCATCTTTGGTGACCAAAGGTTTGGTAGCCAATAATTTATTTTCAGCGACCAACTAATATTTTAGTCGCTATATATTTAGTTTTGGCTACTAAAATTATTTAGTTGCCAAATGAAATACAAAAAAATTATTTCATCTTTGGCGACCAAAGGTTTCGTAGCCAATAATTTAATTTTAGCGACCAACTAATATTTTAGTCGCTGTATAGGTAGTTTTGGCTACTAAAATTATTTAGTTGCCGAATGAAAAACAAAAAATTTATTTTCATCTTTGGCGACCAAAGGTTTGGTAGCAAATAATTTATTTTCAGTGACCAACTAATATTTTAGTCGCTGTATAGTTAGTTTTGGTTACTAAAATTATTTAGTCGCCGAATGAAAATAAAAAAATTTATTTTCATCTTTGGCGACCAAAGGTTTGGTAGCCAATAATTTATTTTCAGCGACCAATTAATATTTTAGTCGCTGTATAATTAGTTTTGGCTACTAAAATTATTTAGTCGATGAATGAAAATCAAAAAATTTATTTTCATCTTTGACAACCAAAGGTTTGGTAGCCAATAATTTATTTTCAGCGACCAACTAATATTTTAGTCGCTGTATAGTTAGTTTTGGTTACTAAAATTATTTAGTCACCGAATGAAAAACAAAAAATTTATTTTCATCTTTGGCGACCAAAGGTTTGGTAGCCAATAATTTATTTTCAGCGACCAACTAATATTTTAGTCGCTGTATAATTAGTTTTGGCTACTAAAATTATTTAGTCGCCGAATGAAAAATAAAAAATTTATTTTCATCTTTGGCGACCAAAGGTTTGGTAGCCAATAATTTATTTTCAGCAACCAACTAATATTTTAGTCATTGTATAGTTAGTTTTGGCTACTAAAATTATTTAGTCGCCGAATGAAAATCAAAAAATTTATTTTCATCTTTGACGACCAAAGGTTTGGTAGCCAATAATTTATTTTCAGCGACCAACTAATATTTTAGTCGCTGTATAGTTAGTTTTGACTACTAAAATTATTTAGTCGCCGAATGAAAAATAAAAATTTATTTTCATCTTTGGTGACCAACAAAGTTGGTTGCCAAACATTTATAGCTTAGCAACTAAAAATATTTTCATTCGTCGAAGAACTAAAATATTCGGGGGACACGTTTCAAATTTGAAATGGATTTATAAAATTAATTAACAACTAAAATGTTTAGTCACAAATTGGAGGGATTTATACATTTCAAAAAAAAAAAACAAAAATCTCAGCACTTATTGACGTCTCCTAAGACTTTGTGACTTCTCCTTTACACACAATTTTCAACTTTTTCCATACCTATTTAATTATTTTTGAAATAATAATTATCCATTAATTTATGGATTTCAAATGGAAAGATAAATATTTCATAATCTCTCCATTCTAATTTCTCTCATCAATTTCCAAAAGAAATTATTAAAACTTACCTTCCTTTTCTCTTCCTCAAAAAATTAGATAATCTTTTTCATGAGAATTGCGGGTATCTATCTATATCTTATATATTATATTATAACATAACCAAAAATAAATATCTATCAAAGTGATATATATCTATCAATATTTTAAATTACTTAATAGGACAAATTAATCAATTTTCAAGTCTTATTTAAAGAATAATCTGATTAGTCATTCAAATTCCTAGACTTCGTAGGTACTGGCGAAGGAGCTGACGGATTAGGCGGGGCAAGGTCTAAATTGTTGGGGGGTAATATCCTACCACTCCAAAAATTTATATATATATATTTTTTCTCCTTTGTGATTCGCTTTCTCTGTTGTTGGTTTCGTTTTGGTTTTGGTTTCGGTTTTAGTGAGATTTATGTGTTTGTTTACAGGTTTATATGGTAGAGAAGAATTATTGGTGATAATTGTTGTAATTGAAGCATCTATGCACATTCTGTGCCAAGGATTTTGATCGGATTTTGTTTTTGTAAATGAAAACTATGAAATTGAATTTAAAAATCAGTATCGATTTTTTTTATTTTTTATTTTTTTCATTTCATTTTATAGAAAATGTGAAAATTTATGGCGAATTCAAGATTGTACTATAACATTAGATTTTTGTATAACTAGGTAAATTTAAAACTTTTAAATATCATTATGTTTTTTTATTTTTATCCTATTTCTATCATGTTATACCATTACTGCTATTTGTTAGTTTGTTAATCATAATTCAATTAATTGAAAATGAAAGCTTAGTATAACTTTTCATATATATTAATTAATATGTTACCGCTATATTTGTATATAATAACATAATATATAGGGTATATAGGGATAATTTCCAAACATAATTTATATTTCTTTATGTAATTAAAATAGTTCATCTTAAAATAGTATATAAAGGAGTTAGATGGCTTCTTTTATCCCAAAAAACCTAATCTTTTTTTCTTAATTTTTTAAATTGAAACATCAATTGTTTAAGTCCATAAAACAAAATTGATAAATATATATTCAAAAGCTACACTTAATTTTTTAAACTAATAATTTAAAATGTTATATAACATAAAAATTAAATTATAAATTTCATGTATACAACAAGACAAAATATTAAATTAGTTTAACATATTTATAATGATTTTTTTTTTTAATTTATAAAGTCTCGTGCGTAGTACGGGTTACCATTAGAATTATTAATCTGTAATTACTAAAAGTAATGTGTATCTACTAAAAGTAATTTAGTTAACATTTCTCTTAGGAAATGGGGTCACTGCTGTGCCTTTGGCACAACAGTGACTGGTGTGCCTTATTTTAAGGTGCATTATAGGCTTATTTTATGATTTGAATCGTCAATTTGTAAGATTTATTGAGTATTTGATGCCTATCAAAAATTATATTAACCAAATATCAATAACTATATAATCGAATTATATATATATATATATGCGCGCTATTTTCGAAAGTAAATTGCTGTGTAAAAATTGTGATAGATAGATTTATTGAAGTTTCAATAGCATATGATGTGCGCACTTAGATAAGACATGTTGAAGATTCAGATACATTATGACGTGTGCATTCATGTTTGATAAGTTGATTGAAATAAAATCAGGGCGGCACTGGTCTAAGGCCAGTGTGCCTTGTGCTTCAAAATTTTGATCTAAAAATAGGATCTTTAAATTTAATAAAATATTATAGGTTTAATATTTTTTTATTTTATTTTAGAATTAATTTAAAGGACCTCAAATATTTTATTGGGTCCATATATGGTTTAACTCATATTTATTTATAAGTGTAGTTTGACATATATTTATTAAAATAAAAATATATATTAAAAAAAAAATTGTTTGGGTCCAAGAGGAAGAATCCATACAATATATGGGCCCTAATTTTTTTTTTTTACCTTCTTTATCTATTATATTTTAGTGGAATAAAAAATTTTGCCATAATTTTTGTACCTAGGTCTTTATCAGTTTTAATTGAATAATTTTTTCTAATTTTTTTGTCCTAATTTTGTTTCATTAAATTGTTTTGTTTATAATTTTAATGATTATATATGCAAGTAAATTTTTTTGTGGTTACAAACAAATAAAAAAGTTGTAACTTATCGTTTTATTCATGAATTTTTTTAGAATAATGCTTGGAACCCCCTTTTGGGGGTCACCCCCTCACCCCCCTTTGCCACGTGGCGGGGGGTGATTGGAGGAGCAGGAAAAAAAAGAAAAAGAAAAAGAAAAAGAAAAAGTAACCAATGAGAGAGAGAGGGGGTCAAAGGGGGTAGGGGGAAAAGGGGGGATGAATCATTGTTGATTTTTTTTTTTCAATGTAAGAGGGCTCCCATTTCCGAATTCACTTTAGGCCACTCAAATCTCAAGGCGGGCTCCAAATAAAATGAAATGTAGTAATTACACAATCACAACTTTTATATTTATGCTTGATTTATTTAAAAAATTATTACACATGAAATTATTATATATCATTGTAAATTATATAGAGATGTTAAGAAATGACCTTTCAATTTTATTTTAGTAAACCACACACTATTATAGTATAAATAATGCTATATGTACTAATTACTTTATTAATTAATGTACTAATTGATGATGTGACATAATTTAAAAAGTTTTTGAAATTTGTAATGTGATTAATGAGTGGAATCAACAATAATGTTATAACTAATATTGGTACACTATTAATTGGTGCATATAGCACCACTGTTATAGTATTAGTAGTTTAAAAACAAAATTTTATCAAAACATTAATAATAATAATAATAATAATAATAATGAAGTAGGGAATTATTTAAAAGTAAGAGTAAATTATATTGAGTGGTGTTTTGGAAAATTGGTAAAAAACAGACTTTTTTAATTTTTTGACTTTTTTATGACTTTTTTTGTGTAAAAAAGATAAAAAGTTAACTTTTTACCAACTTTCCAAATTGCTCCTGAGTTTCCTTGAAATTTGAAAAAATTACAACTAGTTTCATAATTTTGACATAATTACATTGACTTCCCTTTTAGGGCTTGTTTGGTAAATGAGTTGGGCTAAATAATCACAAAAGGACAAAAAAAAGTTAAAAAATCACAAAAAACTAAAAATCACAAAAGGACAAAAAAAAAATAAAAAAAATCTACCATTTGAAAGCTAAAAAGCCAAAAAAGCCAATCAAAGAATACCAAACGAATAAAAAAGTCACAGGCTAAAAAAGCCAAAAAACCAACTAAAAAAGTCATTGCAAAACGAATGCTTAGTAAGGTTAAATAGACTGAAATTAATGCAGATGGTATGAAGGCACAAAGGTACGTAAGGTATAATATACATTTCAGTATAAAAGATATAACAACATTATTTTTTTCATTCATATGATTAGCCAAAATCTAATGAAATGGGGACTAGATATTATATGAATTAAAACTTTAAGAGAGTCTAGTGTAATTATACCGAACTTGTGAACCTTATTATATTTTCTTTAAATTTCAGGGGAAGTTAATGTAATTTACCCTAAAGGTAATCAATATACTTGGATTGTTTATAAAATAATGTATAGAATTTTTTTTTAGGGAAAATTAGTGAAATATCTCTCTAACTTTGGGTAGTAGAAGAGATCTAATAAATTTTGAAAAATTTAGCCAAAATCCCTCTATTAGACTCTTGTTTGGTGAAAAAGGCACCCAATTTATTTTGCTTCATAAACCCCCTAAGAAGAAAACACATAATTGAGTAAAGACAATAAAATTTCTTCTTCTTTTTTTCTTGGACAATATTGCCAGAGTAACATATTACTGTGAACCAGAGTAACATGTTATTGTCAAATAGAGTAACATGTTACTGTTACGGTTTACATCAATTTCGACGGTAATTAATTAAACTTTTTTTTTAAAGAATTTCATAGTCAGCATGGATCTTATTTGATAGATCTTGATAAAAAAAATTCTAAAAATACTAATTTTATTAAAAAGCGACATCTAAATCAAAAGTTATATTATTTTAAAATTTAATATTTTGATAATAATGGTATGTGTTGGACTTTTCAAGGAAAACTTTTTGTGCTTGTCCTTAATACATTAAAATTTTATAATGAGGAGGTTTTGACCAAATCCTCCATAATTTTTTTTTTTTCTTAGTTAAGGTTTCTTGATAATATTATTAAAGAAAATTTCTCTATGAAATTTTTCTTTCAAAAGGTAAAATTTCCCTGCTCTGTGAAAATGTTGAGATACCTCAACTAATATGAAAATGTTTCATATCATTTATCTTATAAAATTCTAATATTATGAATCTTAAATTAAAAATTCCTTTTTTATAGTGCTATTTAGAATTTTTAATAATTTTTTTGAGATTCCTGACTTTACTCAATTAAAAATCTTTTAATTTGACTAATTTTTTGCTCTTAACTATATATGTTCTTCAATTATTAAGTGGTAGCTGCCCAAAATTATAATATATTCATTAAGGTTCACACATATGTAGCACCCAATGAGGTTTGGCCCCCTAAGCATGATTCATGTGTCCACATATATCATTTGTAATATATATATATATATATTTTGGAAACATTGTCACATGTTATGACAAAGGCATTTGATCCAATTTTATTTCTGCATTGCAAGGTTTCTGAACTATAAAATTAAAGGAATTCTAACATATAGAAAGGAAAAATTCAAGGAATTCATAACACATAATTTGTTCAAGTTCTAAATAGGTTTTGATGATTCAGTTATGATATAACAGGTTCCAGGTGGGATGGATCGGACTGGTCCATGCTTCTCTAACCGGTATCTGAATCGTCAAGCTCCTGGTGAACCTGCATACCAGTTCAACAGGGAACGGGGAGTTCCCCAGCGAACCCTCCGACGAGCAAGTTAGAGAGAAAAGTAGAATGTAGAGATGAATTAGAGATAGAAAGCTTAACCTTCTTCTTGTCTTCAACGTTTGCTTATATCCTTTGGTAATCATTTCGTTGTCCCTTCCGACCTGTCACCTTGGCAAAAAGTTTATGCTGTAGCTTACCTTGTTCAGGGTGAGGGCATGCTGTCCCGACGGAGAGGTGTTGTCATAATAAATGCAGTGAGGGGCTGCATTAATGGCGATGTGCAGTGGCAATAACTTTGCAGATCTTTGTCTGCTGATATGGCTTGCCCTTTACCTGCCACGTGTCTGAATATCATTGGTCCTTCATGCCATGTTGATTTCCAGATGGTGCTGGGCCTTATCAGTTGGGTTATGTATTGGGTCCTAAGTGGTAGGCTTGGGTTGTTCATAGTGGGTTATGGCCTTTATGGGCCTACCCACGTCAGTAGTCCCTCATTCCCAAGTGCAGCTTTAGTCCAACGAAGGGAATAATGCAGAAGATGGGGATGGAAGGTCGAGGGAAAGGAACGACCAACCAGAAGTGGCCGAGTGGAGGGACCGACCATGAGGAGGGCCGACCGCGGAGGGTAATTGAGTGGAGGGACCGACCATGAGGAGGGCTGACCACGGAGGGTAGCCGAGTGGAGGGACCGACCATGAGGAGGGCCAACCGCGGAGGGTAGTTGAGTGGAGGGACCGACCATGAGGAGGGCCGACCACGGAGGGTAGCCGAGTGGAGGGACGGACCATGAGGAGGGCCGACCGCGAAGGGTGAGGTGGCGGGGTGCGAGGCTCGAGAGGCGGCGCGTCACGTGATGACTTGAAGTGGAAAAGACAGGGTAAGGGAATGGGGCAGTGGATCGTGGTCGTATATGTAGCAGTATCTCGTGGTGGGGGAGGTTAGGCGTTGGGCCAGAAGTGAAACGATAGGTCATAATGGGTGTTAAAAAGACAGTTTTGGTGGATAGTTGAAAATTTTTCAAATTGGGGGCAATTAATTGGGACCCCTGGAATACAGGCAAGCCTTTGTAACAACCCTCGTACTGATTACCGATAAACTACTGAATTAGCTACTGGTTACTGCTAAACTGAACTGATAATGACTGATAATTGAATTAACTGAAGTACTGAATGGACTGATTGAAATCGAAACTGAAATTGAATAAGTTTATCTATTGAATTGCATATTGCATCTGTTTGATTGATTGATTATCTGTTTGAATTCATATGTTTAAACTGCTAATTGAAGGCCTTATCGGCGGCCGAATTAGGAACCGTTTAGAGTTTTGGGATCAGTAGAATAATTGTGATTTAATGGTATATTTATCTGAAAATTGATTAGGAATGATTAAACTAGATTAAAATGAGCTAATTGCAAACTTAGACTTCTCTACCAAATTGCCACCTATAGTGGACCTTTATTTATTATTCTTGTTTGAGCCTTGTATACACTTAACCAAAACATTTCCCTCAGCCACAATTGAGAGCCATAACCGACCAAGACTAGAGAGAGAGAGATTTGAGCTCATCTTGTGAATTGCTAGAAGAACTTGAAGATTTGTAACATAGATTGCTAAATTGAGCTTGCAAGACTTGTAATTGAGACTTAGGTAAGAAAATCCATCTTCTTCTTGTTGTCTTTAAGCTTCATCTTGCATGTTCTAGGCTCCATTGTAGAATCAAGCCATGATTTAGTGCATAGAGGTTGAATTATGCTTGAATTCATGCATGCATGGCCATTTTGGTGCATTTTGAAGTTGAATTCATGATGGATTGTACATGCATGCTCATGTTTCTATCAAAGTCCATGTTTTCATTTTGTTTTCCAACTATTGAGCTCAATTGAGCAAGGATTGAAGCTTAATTTTGGTTTAAAACTCATGCATGTTGCATGTTCATCTTGTTCTTGAAAAATGGTTTGAGTTTGAGTTTGAATTAAACACCCTTGGGCTTTGATTTCTTAAATTGAGTTTTGAAACTTGTTGTACATTGAGTTTGCAAGAGTTTTTCCAGAAAATAGCCCAAGAGGATCGAAAATATTGCTTTTGAACTTGGTTTTGAGCTTGGGACTCAAATCTGGGATTTCCAGATTTTTGTTGCCCGCTCGAGCGGAAGAAGTAGCGCTCGAGCGGAGAAATCGAGCTCCCAGCATCTTGCACTGTGCATCAGTCCGCTCGAGCGGAGTATTGGGCGCTCGAGCGGAGGACTAGGTGACACGCTCGAGCGGGTGTCGAGCGGAGATTTCACCTATCCAGTACTTTTTGGTCCGCTCGAGCGGGGATGTTGCGCTCGAGCGGGGACCTTTGTTTGCTTTTCCGCTCGAGCGGGGAAACCTGCGCTCGAGCGGGACTCTGTTTCACTGAAAATTCTGCAAATGTTTTCTAAGTGCATCTTTGCATCCTCCTTCCATCCTAGGCATTCCTAGGGCGTATTTAAGGCCTCTTAATGAGGATGTAGGTGTAGAACACACCGAGGCATTTAAGGATTAAGTTATTATCCTTCCCAACTGTATAGCTTAGTGTGTTCGATCTGTTAACTGTGTAGGGTTGGCGACTGGGGAAACGCGCTCTAGCATACTGTAGCCCAATCTCTGTGAGTAACGATTGTGTAAAGATATGTTCAAAATGGTTATCTTTTGAATACTGAACTGAACTGTTTATTGAACTGAGATTATTTACTGAATGAATGTATGTCCTGTATTCTGAACTGTATTGTGGCATCCTTAGCACTTACTGTTTACTGTTACTGTTACAGAGCTCTGTCGGTTCCCTTGTGGAACCATACTGTTTACTGATTGATGGCCATCATTACTGTTGGGTCTGTTAAGACCCGGTCCTTTTGGACCTACTGTTTATAGGCTAATGGGTGTACCACATATGACTGATTGACTGAAACACTGAAAGACTGAAATACTGTTTAATGAACTGTTTCCATTACTGTAAGGACATTCATTCATAACCTCTTTACGCTTTATGTTATTCACTGGGCTTTAGCTCACTGTTTATATATATATGTAGGTTCTCAGCAGCCAGACCGAAGCTAGGAGCGTGGGTTAGTCCCCAGTTTTGTCAAGCCAGCCTATGTGCCTCACTGCGAGGTTCCGAGACGCCATGCTATGGCTTGGGGTGTTTTTGTGTCCCCCATCGGTCTCCTTACTGTTTTGTACTACTGTATAGACTGTCTACTGTTTTACTGTACTGTTATCGAGGGATTAGGTCCCCGTACTGAATGTTTGTATATGATTGTATAGACTGTTTATAGACCGTACTGTTCTGAACCGTATGAATGCATGAAAATGTTTTTGGCATACAGATTTTCACAGCTCAATGGACACTAGTTACTTACTGTATTGGCTTCCGCCAGGCCCTGTACTCTGTTTAACTGTATTACTGTTCAGCAGGCCTTCGGTAATCTCGGATTACTGGCCAGTTACGGTGCTAAACCCATAGGGCCGGATTTGGGTCGTGACAGCCTTGGGCTTTTGGGATTATTTGTTTTACCTACCTTTTTTCGAAAAATCAAAACATTCCAAGTGTAGGCTCCTTCGTTGCAAGTGATACACCCTTGCGACATTTTTTGAACTTTCTTGCGCCCGCATCCGAAGCCATTCGCAGACACACGACAATAATGGCCCAGGAAGAAGCTAGAACTGCCAGGGTTGATCCACTAGAGGACGATGATGCGGTGGAGTTGGCGGAATAGTACAGGACGGAGAGGCAAGTGGAGAGAGTAGGGGGGCCGGCGGGACCGCCGCGTTCGTCGACATTGATGGCGGCTCTGAAGCCAATCAACCAGGCTGAGCCAGATCACTGGCATACGAAGGCCGACAGGTCGACCGTTACTGCGGGGGAGTTGGAGGGTATGCGCAAAAAATACCAGGTTCCCGCAGAAATAGAATTGATGCTACCAATACCAACGGAGAGGTCGTCCGACGGCCGGCCGGGGGAGTTTGCCCTCTATGAGGAGGCGTTGAAGGGTGGGTTAAGGTTGTCGCTTCCGCAGGTAGTAGTGGATGTCTTAAACAGACTGGAAGTGGCGCCAGGTCAACTAATGCCCAATGCGTGAAAGATTGTACTAGCCTGTGCAAGTGCGTGGCCGAAAGTGAACGAGGGGGTGGCTATGATGGTAGACGAGTTTTTTGCCTGCTATAAGGCCTCGGGCCAGCAAGAAATGTGGGTCACATTGCAGGCGGTGGCAGGAAGGGGTTTGGTGGCGGGGTTACCGTCATCGATTAAGGGATGGAGGCCGCGATGGTTCTATGTATCCGCGAACGGCGGAGTTGGAGTACGCACGGTGTGGAGGGTACCCGCTAAGTCTATGGAGCCAAAGCTGGGGGCGACAGCGGAGGAGAGGGTAAAGAAAGTGAAGGCGTGAAGGGAGAAGGAGGGCGTCAGATGGGACGACCTTGTTCAGCCGTCAGCTTTGTTTACCGTAGGATTGGGCCCTCAGCTGACCGGTGGGGATCTGGCCCCGGCAGAGCTTGAGGCAAAAAGGAAAGCGCAAGAGGTGGAGGACCGGACCATTTTTGCCAAAGCCAATAAGTTCAAAGAAGCGCAGTTAGGCCCGCCACCAAAACCGGTCGCGAGGGAAAGGATTCGACCACGCCCCAAGCCGTTGGGGGAGAAAGACTTGGGCAGTTTTGAGCCACGACCGCCCCCCGTGGATCCAGTGAAGGAAAGGGCAAACGAGGAGGGGGAGGTCTTGAAGAAGAAGAAGAAGATGAGGGTTGCCCCTGAAGGGGCCTCAGATGCGCCTGGGTCGAAGAAGGCCAGGTTAGGTGGTGAGGGCACTCCGATGGCGAAGGAGAGAGGGGAGAAAGGGGTAGAGACTATTCCAAAAATGGTGGTTGCCCCAGAGGCGCAGGGGGAGAAGAGTCAAGGGGTCCGAGAGGAAAAAGGGTACAGAAACGCCCTCGACCCCAAGGTGTAGTTGAAGAGTGGGTCAGCTGATCCTAAGGAAGTGATGGAGCAGCAGCCCAATGGGGGCCCTACGCCCCAAGGAGAAGGGGCCAGGCTGACGACTGCAATCTACCACGCTCGCACAGTGTCTAGACGGCTGGAGAGAGAAGAAGGCCCAGCCAGGGCGGCTGCAGATCACCTTGTGGGGATTGTGGACGACGCGGCCGTGCGCTCGGTAGCCAGGTTCAATGAGGCTGAGCTGCTAAGGGGGTTGTGCTCTGCCCAAATGGAGGTAACCACCTTAGCAGGGGCTCTGCTGAGAAAGGCGGTAGCTGCGAAAGTCAAGTCGGAGGAGGCTAAGGCGCAATTAGCAAATTTCAAGAAGGAGAGTGCAGGCTGGAAGAAGGCCGCACGAAGTGCATGTGCTAGGGGTTGGCAGGAGGCTGAGAAGGCGAAGAAAATGGAAGTGTTGGCGATTGTTCAGTGCAATGTTGCTGCTCGAGCCCATGCTGAGCTGCTTGCAGTCAAGTTGGAGCTAAAGGACGAACGCCGCAAGGTAGTGTCACTCGAGTTCCAGCTGGCTGGCGAGCAGAAGAAGCTGGTCGATGCTCAGAATGCCTGCACAGTCGCCACCGAGCGGTTTGAAAATGCTATGATCAATAATGAAGAGCTACGCGCCCAACAAATCAAGGAGAAGGATGAGGCAGACGTAAAGATTGTTGGGCTGTAAAAGGAGCTGGAGGATGAGCGAGTTAGGGCAATGGAGGAGAAGGCAAGATTGCAGAAGAAGTTGGAGGAAAAAAGAACCAAGGCAGCCTCTGAAAGGGCAGCATACCCCGATCTGTGCGTTGCAGCAGTAGAGCAATTCAAAGGGTCTGCTGAATTTCAGATGGCAGTCGATGGCGCGGTCGTCAGCAACTTGGCAAGGGAAGTGTTTGGGGGAGCGGGCCCGTCGGGAACGACCGCTGGAGGCAGGACTAAAGCAGAAGTTATTGAGAGCTTCCAACGGTCGGACTTCTACAAATACGAAATGGCTGAGTTTTGGGACAGTGGCTGGAAGATGTTTAAGCGGAAGGCAGAAGAACTGTTCCAAGACTTAGACCTTAGTGGTGTAAGGATTGATGAAGACGACGTGGCCCAGACCCCCCTAGATGAGGGTATTGAAGAAAAAGACCTTGTGTCAAGTGAGGAGGAGTGACTGGTGTGAATAAAACTACATTTTTTTTTTTTTTTTTTTTTTTGAATTTTGGCTTCTGCTTTTGAATGATTGTAAGAAACTTATGTATAAGTTTGTGAATAAATAAAATTTTGAGTCTTGTTTTCATGCTACTACTTTTGTTTGCACATCTGAAATAAAATTTTGAGTTTGAATTTTTTTTTTTTTTTTTTTGAAAAAAATTAAAAACAACGAAAAATTCTATAATATACAAATTATGATTTTGTTATAACTCATGGTGTATTATTTTGGTTATTAATCGAAAGAGTCTCTGCTAATTTCTTATACTTTTTGTTTATGTCTAAAGTAGTGTATCGAGTTTTCAATTAGGCTTCGAGAGGTGTTTGATTATGATATATTATAATACTTTTATATGACAACATTTAAGTATTTTATTACACGAAAAAGTGCTTAAGGTGGGTTGACTCAAAAGTAGGATTTATAATTATATCAGTAAAATCATAACAGTTATTTACAATGATATATAAAAAATTATGTGTTTAGCTCGGATGGTTGCCGCATGATCGGCGCATATCTCTGGCATGCCGAGCATCATTGTACAAATTGTTGGGCATCTTTCTGCATATAGGGCCATTAATACCCCTGGGTAAAGGCCCGATGTGCCAAAGATCTGCCTCTAGCATGAGCCCAGCATGACCCTTCATGAATTTCTTCCAATATGCTTACTACCTCATTTGTGTGGATGCACGTGAGATAGGGACCAGAATATGACTTCCTAAATAACTAGTTTGAGTAATTTATCTAGAAACGCATAGCCTAGAGCTGAATCCGATGTGCTTCTTTTTTGTTGGCTAGTAGTAATCCTTCAAATAGATACTGTGACGACCCAACCCCCGGGGCTTAGGGCTGGAATCGCAACTTACTAAATAATTCTAATTGTAACAAATTAAATAGCGCAAGCAGAAGCAAAATGGAAGTAAAATTACTATGTTGATAAAAGAAAGTACATTTATAGAGCTTTTATTATTTTATTATTCAGTGACCGGCCCTCAGTAAAAAAAACAAAAGAAAGAAAAGAAAAAAAAATAATAATAACGGATAAGCATTAAATTCTTGTGCGAGTTCCACTACACGAGGTTACGGGTCTTCCTTACATCTCATCACCTGAAAAGGTAATAGCTATAAATACACACCAGAGTGAGAAATATTATGCTAAGAGTATAGGGGACCCAAAATAACCATAGATAATTAATTAAGTTAAAACATTTACATAACTTAATTTGAATAAATGGATTATTTAAGTGGCAGAAACTGAAATACATAAATTATGTAAATAAATAATCATAACCACGGTACAGAACAGAGGTCACAAAAGTGACAGTCACAACAGAGGTCAATGGATCCATGACAAACGGAGGACCACCAAGTGGCCAAACAGAGGCCCATGGTTATTTAAATCCCTCAAGGCATGAGACTCCCGTGGTAGTACTTACAAAACATAAATGTTTATAAAATCATTGTCAAATAATTTTTAAAAGTTAAACAAACATATCCATGGGTTTCAATTTAAGCAAATAGAGTTCAGAAAATAATTAACGTAATCAAAATATTAATATAATTTATAAAACATAGATTGCGTAAAATAATTTATGGTAACCCAAAACATACGTAAAATATATTATGGTGATTCAGGGTATAATATAACCCACATTAATATTAATCCTTACTACTTTCTTCCTATGTTGGTTTTATAAGGTCCTTTTTCCTTAATTCTTTTTCTTGTGAATTTTCTTTTTGTTTTGCTTGCCTTCGATTTACCTCCTTATATACTGGAGCTTGACATGGTGACTCACCATTTATTTATTAATCTCCTGGGGGATTCACTCATCTACCTAATAGGATTTACTCATTAACATAGTAGGCTTAACAGGTGTCTTTCTCTTCAGGTGACCAACAAATAGGACAACTTTCACCATATTTCTTTTTTGCCCCAATTAATATATTAATTGGACTTTTAAACCAATGTTGAACTAGATTAATAGAATACTTGCACAATAACTTCTAATGTAAACTAAATTCCACTTTATCTTATACCATCATAAAATTAATTATTTTATTTTACTATTATAGATTATTATTATTATTCTTATTCATGATGGTGGTTGGTTGTAGTGTTAATTAAATATTTAGGGTGTCACAAATAGCGGACAAGCAGGGTCATCCAACTTTCACCCTGCTGGATGTGCTACACGTCTCTCTCTGCAATGCTGGAGGAAATGATGGTTCCGACCTCAATTATTTGGCTTTTTGTTTAATCAATCGTCGTGGCTAGGCTAGCCAATACGTCCATGTGACTATTTTGATCCCATCTTATTTGCTGAATCTCGAACAAAGAAAACTGCTCTGTTATATTCTTGGTTGTAGCTAAATATTTCGTCATTCTTTCGTCGTGGACTGCATATCCCCTATTCATCTGCTTTGTGTTACTTTTTAAAATTGTGTACTACAAACTTTTATCACACATGTCTCTCCATGTAATAATGATTGAAATTTATTTTAGTTGTTATCTCAAAAATTTGTTATAGACTCAAAGAAAATGTATAGCTCTTAAAGTTTTAAAGTAAAAATTTTATGTTAAAATATGTTCATATGTAATTCTCTTAATATTTATAAATTTTTTTATTGTTTGATAAAAAGCACTGTAATCATTAAGATTATTTTTTTTAATGATATTGAGTTATTAAAATATGATATATTTGATGTAGGTCGAAAGGTATCACATTGAGGTCGCTTAAGTTACATTTATAGTCTTTGAATTTTGTTTATTTGGTGGAGATGATGTATTTTGTGCACTTGTGTAGATTTGGCAGGCAATACACAAATTTAAGCAAAAAGTGGCACAAAAGTAGATTCTTCATGCGAGTAGTGAAAATTCTTGGCCTACCACCTCACCGCATGTGCAGCCCACCACCGCTCAAGCGGAAAGTAGGGGCGCTCGAGCGGCCCACCTGGGGTTGCGTTCAAGTCTATTCTGTTGGGAATAAAAAAAAAAAGGAAAGAGACTGCTCTTAGGGGTCCGAAATATTTCAAAGAAAGAAAGGCTAGGGTTTGGAAAAGGGAATTCTCAAGCTTCAAGGACAATTTTCATGGAGGCTTCTTCTTCTATTTCTTCCCACTCCTCCATGAGTGGCTAGGCTTATATTTCTAGGGTGTTGATGAAACCCTAGCCAAGTAAATAGGGTTTTCTTTTTGGTTTTTTTTTTTTTTTTTTATATATATAAAATGGTTTGAACAGTTGTATGGTTCTCAAAAAGTTTTCAAATATAATTTTTCATTATTTCTTCAAATTTTCTACTTTATGTGATTGTTAAATGCTTTCTATGCAATGATTTTATGTGCTTTCATATTCAAGGTATGAGATGAATCATACTACAAGGAACGAGTCGTTTTGCTACCGTAGTTTAGAGCGAACGACTCATACTACTTGAGATAGTTCGTGCCCATAAATTGAAAGTGATAATTTTCTTGATCATTTGAACTTGTAGTTGCGAAGTATTATTTAGTTTAAACCGTAACATAATTGATTTTCAAATTGAAACATTATTTATGTAACTAGTGATGAATTCATTACCGTAGGTTTTTTCCAAAATCAGTAACTTCATCTTTACTTATAATTGCTAGTTTATTTGCTTTATTTAATTTAATTATCATTAGGTTATAAACAACCATCTCTTTCATTAAAATTAATTTAGGAATTTAACAATTAAATTAGTTTAATTTTCCGTTTGTCCTAGTGGATCAATACTTGAACTTACCATTATTCTAAGGAAATTGGTACAATTTAGTGTTTATTTTTGGTGTATGAAATGACCCATCAATATTATAGGCTTAAACTAAGAATTCTTATAAAATAAAATAAAATAAATAAATAAATTGACTTGAATTAGATTTTCTAAGCTAATTTTTAATATTTAAACCAATAATAGAACCCCCAAACTAGCTCATACCAATCATGAACCAATAAAGACAATTTTTAATAACTAGGTTAAGGTCACGTTGGCATAAATATTGAATCAAGTAGCTTTCATAGTTCAAATTGATGCAATTGAAACCCTATGGTTTAATTCGAAAAACACACAAAATCTTTGAATTTTTTTTTGTAATTTGCTCTTTTCCATTTATACGATTAATGAATTTCTAATGAAAATGAAGCCAAATGTTATATGAATTAAAACCTTAACGGAGTCTAGTATAATTATGCCAAACTTGTAGAATTTATTATATTTTTTAAAAAAAAATTTCAGGGGAGATTAGTGTAATTTATCCTAAAAGTAATGAATGGTTGTTTGTTTATAGAATAATTGGTGTAGGATTTCTTATAATATTGTATAAAATTTTTGATAATTTTTTTTTTGAAATCCCGGCATTGATAAATTAAAAATCCTTTAATTTTACTTTTTTTATGTTATTATGTTCTTCAATTATGGAGTGGTAGCTGCCCAAAATTCTACTAGGAGTGTTTGGGAAAGGATTTTCTTTACTTTTTAGGCTAAAATACAAATATATATATATATGTATAATATTTAATAAGACAAAAAGTTATATCAAATTTATAATTATTTTACTTTTTCTCTCATAAATATCACATTTAATTATTAAAAAAATATAACTTTTTTTTTAAATATAAATATTTTAATTTATTAAAATAATCAAAAATTAAAATAACTTATTAAAATAGCTAACTTTGCAAGCGAGGCGATAATTTATAAGGTTAACACATGTGTAATAGAATAATTCCTGGTAGCTCGAATTCCCTGGCTCGAATGTGGCTCGATTTTCCAAAACGACGTCGTTTTGGCTCGACCGCCCAAAACGACGTCGTTTTGGGCTGGCTATTTTTTTTTTTTTTTTTCTTTTCTTCCTTTGCTTTCGTCTTCTTCGTCGATTACAGAGGAGAGAGAGAGAGAACGAGAGGGAGAGAAAGAGAAAGAGAGGGAGAGGGAGAGGCCGTCGCCGCCGCCGAGCGCCGATCGCCGCGCCTCCGCCTTCGCCGTCGTCGCAGGCAGCTCCTCGTCGTCGCAGGTAGCAGGTCGTCGTCGCAGGCAGCTCGTCGTCGAAGGCAGCAGCTCGTCGTCGCAGGTCCGGTGCCGTCGCAGCCCCCTCCGCCTCCGCCCCCTCCTCCCCCATTTTTTAGGGCCCCCTCCAGTCCCTCCCCCTCCCCCTCCTCCCCTCCCCCTCCCCCTCGCCTTCGTCTGCAGAAATTCGAGCCACGTTTGGCTCGAAAATTTTCGAGCTACCAATCAGTTTTGTGTATAATATACCACCCCAATGAGGTTTGCCCCCCCTAAGCATGATTCATGTGTCCACCCATATCATTTATAATTCCCTTTTTCAGAAACAGTCACATTATGACAGAGGCATTTGATCAAATTTTATTTCTGCATTGCATGGTTTCTGTCTTGTGACTTGCTGTGCTGTGTGACAGATTTTTGTCCTACAAGCAATTTGGTCTTTTTATTTTGTCAATAATGCTTGAAATGACCATACTAGTTTATCATAAAATATTTATCATCTTATATATTGTAATTGAGAAATATTATGCATTTTATAATTAAAAAGATAAAGAATGTAATTTTAATTTTTTAAATCATAACTAAAAACAAAATAAAAAAATGACATAACTAAACACAATATGAAATATAACTAAAAAATTCATGAATCATAATTAAAGAAAAAAAATGATCATAACTAAATAAGAAAATAATATAATTAAAAATATATATGATATATCTTTTTAAATAAATGTATATTAAAATTTTCTATTATTATTACGATAATTTAAAAAGTCCCATCACTCCTGTCTAATATCAATATCATGAAATGACAAGCATTTTGTGATATACAAAGATAATCATTCTACATAATTGTTTATTTTTTTAAATGACAGTTTGTTTGGGGGTGAATATTTTTAAATAACAGTTGACTTCAACTATTGCAACCTTATCATTCAGGCTTTGTTTGTCAATATTGGTTTATAGTCCAAAAAACAAAAAATCATGATGTGTGATGGGAATTCAAGAAAGTAGTTGGAAAATTCGAAGATTTTCGAAGATCCTTAAAGAACAATTTCGAATTCTCTCAAAATCATGATGTGTGATGGGAATTCAAGAAAGTAGTTGGAAAATTCGAAGATTTTCGAAGATCCTTAAAGAACAATTTCGAATTCTCTAAAAGATTATGAGAGACTTAGGTAGCGTTTGGTAGAGTTTTGTAAATGTGATTTGAGAGTATGAGTTGTATTTTGAGTTTGTGTGTTGTGGAATTATGATTTGAGTGTAGAAAATTTGTTTGGTAAAGAGTTTTGAAAATAGTTTTGGAAAAGAGGTTTGATTTGAGTGGGGAATTGTTGATGTGACATTTGATATGTGATACAAAAATTTACAACTCATAACTAAACATACAACTCAAAATTATTTTAAAGCACAAAAAAAATTTAAAAAATTTCAGAAAATATTTTTCCCGATTAGGTAAATCAATTGCACAAAAAAAAAAAAAAAAAAAAAAAAAAAAAAAAAAAAATTGTAAGCTCATCCGACATCCGGTTGGACATCCGAATGGTCTACCGGGTGGTCATCCGGGTGGTCTACCGGGTGGTCATCCGGTAGACAGAAAATACAGACAACTCTGCAGACAACTCTGCAGAGAGTGTAGAAAACTGATTTGAAACCGGAACCAAATATCATGCTTCAACGCGTGTGTTGAAAACTAATTCTAGAGCACAACCAAACAGAGCCTTAAATTCTTCAATAGTCTCAACTCAAGAATACAAGAGTAAAGGAGATGATGGAGATAAGAGATTGGGTGAAGAAGAAGGCAAAGTGGCTAGAGAGAGAATAATGGCAAGGCTCTCCCATGGATCTCCCACTTTCACTCTCAAGGTTGATAATGGAGAAGGAAAATTAGTTCTTTTCCAAGGGTTTAAAATCTCCAAAATCCATCCTTTGTAAAACTATGGGTGGGTGCTATTTATAAGCACCTCATGATGTAGGATGGAGCCCATGTGCAAGGCACATGGGGAATATTCTCTCTAACCACCTTGTCCGAGGAGGTGACCTCTCCGAGGATGAGAAAAAAATCCCGAAGAGGAGATCAACCCTTCGGCGAACCCTTCTTCTTAGCCACACCTAACCAATGATCCCCAATCATCCCAAAGGGTCAGGGATAGTCCCAGAGGACGTCCTGCCGCATAAGGGTCAGGGGTAGTTCAAGAGAACGCCCTGCCGCAAATATTGCCGAGTCTCAGGGACCCCCTAGATCGTGCCACCTCGACCCGGGTACAGGCTAGTTTAACCGAAGAGTGAATTTATCTCCACTCACTGTCCTCGGGATCGGGTCCTTTGTTCGGACTCCATTACGCCCATGGTTCTGGTGCGTAAATCCCGGAAAGCTCCGAGCCCGCAAGTGTTCTGGGACTCATTAACGGAGCGGCTTCTAGATTGCATCTGAATCTGTTCGAAGCCAAGTGCTTCGGATCTCTAGGTTCATGGATCCGAACCCTTTCGAGTCCGAGTGCCTCGGATTTCTAGGCTTATTCAATACCCTTTCGAGTCCGGGTCTGAGTAAATCTCTAAGTCTCTAAGTTCGTGGATCCGAACCCCTTCGAGGCTTAGAGCGATTTAGCCCGTTTGATAGCAATAAATTCGGGCCCACCAATCTTGAACTTGCGATAAATTCGGACCCACCAATCTTGGACTATTGGACTTAATTAATTTAATGGGCTCAAATTAGCCCCTCTTACATGATAACTTATTATATCACTCTCTTATTTTTTTACACCTCCTTCTATCAAATATAAAAGAAAAATTAATTAAAATAATCAATTTCCATTAATAAATTTTGAACAAGCACATTTATCGGCAATCCATACGTAATGGTGCATATGATTCATGCATCCAAAATAATGTCTAGAAAATATGAAAAATTATTAGTCTAGGATAATTACCTATAAAATACAATATATAGACAAAAATTATTCCACAGAGGGCCTGTACCACACCAATTTTAATATATTTTATGTTTTGGACACTTTTTTTTATTAGATCCCTAGCATTTCCGATGCAGATATTGCTCATTTGATTATTCAATTGACAACAATGATGGATCTAGGGCCGGCTGGGGCGGACGCACCCTACAAAATTTGAAAAATATCATATATGATACTAAAAATTTTAAAATAATTTAAATTTATATGAGTTTGTACTCTCAAATTTTTTTTAGATACTTTCATAATTATATAGAGTAATTTTTTCTAATTTTTCAAACTATAGAGTAACTCTCCAAAATCTCAATCCTAGATCCGTTCCTGATTGATAGTGAAACAAATCAAATAATTAAGCTGCATATATAATTAGATTATATATTTGCTTTCTTGGTCATTCATATTTCCCTTCACCTGCTTCTCTCTTTCATACTTTCTCATCTTTACCTACAACAATCTAATACAATGAGCTGGTGGTGTGCTAGAGCTGTTGGTGCTGCAGAGGTATTTATCATTATTCCATAATCTGAAAATTTTGTTGTTGTTTTTTTTTTTAATATATAATAAATCATTAATTAGAAAGACACTTTTCTTTAGAAACCCAATAATCAATTTTTGTCTCCAACTCAAAATTCTTTCTTTCTTTTTTTTTTTTCAAATTTATTTGTTTCCTTCCCTACAATTAGCCCTTACAAATCAACAATTCCAAACAAATTTTCTCATAAAAGTATCTTAAAAAAATAAAAATATGCCATAAACCATGAAAATTTATTCCAAAACGAATTGTATGGTATAGATTTAGTAAGATACGAGCAACACTTAAAACAATTGTCGTCTATAAATGAATTTTTTAAAATAACTTTTATAAATTTATAGCATTTTTAAAAAGGGCAAATTATAAACACCCCCTCGAGATTTGGTAAAAATACAGATTCCCCCCTGAGATTTGAGAAATTACATCCCGCCCCCTGAGGTTTATATTTTCATAACAAATTGTCCCATGAGGTTTTTATTTTCATACAAATTCCCCCCTAATTTTTCCTAATTTGTTATGAAAATTTGACCCTCAGGGAGCAATTTGTAATTTCTCAAACCTCAGGGAGGAATCTGTATTTTTATCAAATCTCGAGGGGGTGTTTGTAATTTGCCCTTTTTATATAAAATATATATATATATACTTTCCATCTCATTTCTAAATAAATTTGCCGGCATATTTTGATCATATTAGGTAACATTTTCATCTACAATTTACAGTACCTCCAACCAAGCATAGGGATTGTTTGTTACAGTTTTTAAAGGTGATTATAACTTATTTTGATTTAAGAATTTATGTCAGACTGTTTAGTGCAACTTCTCCTTATAGCTTATTAGGTAAAAATAACTTAAATAAACTGAAAAAACCTAATTATTTGAAAATAAAAGTACTTTTAATTTCTACTTTCTAATTATTAATTCTTAACTTTAAAAAACTCCGTCCAACAGGTCATAACCAAATGCGTTTACTCTTGAATCGATTCGCCTATAGACAGATTGACAGCTAGAACCAAATTTTACGTATCGCCTTTTCAATCTCTCTTGCTCCAATTTTTTTGCATCTCTGTTACTCTTCCTTGTCGAACCAATCTAATTCAAAAAAATGAGCTGGTGGTGGTCCGGAGCTATAGGCGCTGCAAAGGCATGATCAACAACACTCTCTCTATAGCCATCTCTCAACAATCCCTATGTTTCATTCTAATTAACTAATTTTGTCTTCATTCCATCTGCAGAAAAAATTCGAAGAAGATGATGCTCCACGAAGCTACGACAGCGTAGGCCTAATCGTAGGCGTCACCGGCATTGTAGGAAACAGCTTGGCCGAAATCCTCCCTCTCTCCGACACCCCCGGCGGCCCATGGAAGGTCTACGGCGTCGCTCGCCGCCCCCGCCCCGCCTGGAACGCCGACCACCCCATTGACTACATCCAGTGCGACATCTCCGACTCCGCCGACACCCTCTCCAAGCTCTCCCCCCTCTCCGACATCACCCACATCTTCTACGTCACCTGGACCAACCGACCCACCGAGTCCGAAGGCTGCGATGCCAACGGAGCCATGCTACGCAACGTCCTCAACGCCGTCCTCCCAAACGCCCCCAATCTCCGCCACATCTGCCTCCAAACCGGCCTCAAACACTACATCGGACCCTCTGAATCGTTCGGCAAGGTCCAACCAAACGACCCGCCATTCACCGAGGACATGCCCAGGCTCAACGTTCCCAATTTCTACTACACCCTCGAAGACATCCTCTTCGATTCCGCTTCCAAGAAAGAATCCTTGTCCTGGTCGGTTCACCGACCAGCTATCATTTTCGGGTTCTCGCCGTATAGCATGATGAATATAATCGGGACTCTGTGTGCGTATGCTGCGATTTGTAAATACGAAAACAAGCCTCTCGAATTTCCCGGAACGAAGACCGCCTGGAATTGCTATTCCGTTGCTTCGGACGCGGACTTGATCGCGGAGCATCAGATATGGGCGGCGGTGGATCCGAACGCGGAGAACGAAGCGTTTAATTGCAGCAATGGGGATGTGTTCAGGTGGAAGCAATTGTGGAGAGTTTTGGCTGAGCAATTTGGTGTGGAATATGTGGAATTTGATGAGAGTAAGAAGAGAGTGAGCTTGGTGGAGAAGATGAAGGATAAGGGTAAGGTTTGGGAGGAGATTGTAAGGGAGAATGAGTTGTTGCCCATGAAGTTGGAGGAGGTGGCGGCGTGGTGGTTTGTGGATGAGATGCTGGGGGGAGAATGCATTTTGGATACTATGAATAAGAGCAAAGAGCATGGGTTCTTGGGGTTCAGGAACACCAAGAACTCGCTTATTTCTTGGATTGACAAAATGAAAGGTTACAAACTTATTCCTTGAATTGTTAACGGGAGTTTGGAATTTGTGGCTATTGGAATGTTGACAATCAAGTGTTGTAATAAGGAGTATCATGAGATTGAGGTTTGATTTTGTTTTTTTTTTTTTTTTTTTTGGAGTGTCCTGTAACAGCATGAATAAGAACAATAATATGTGTTTCCCCGTTAACTTGGGCTGATCAAAATTGCTAGTGACACTTTATCCATTGTATTTAGATCAAAATTTTGAGTGAAGATTTCTGAAAGGTTATTTTATTTTTATTTTTTTTCCATATATGTGATGATCCCCACACAACTCACAAATATGCGTGTGGCTCAATGAATATGTTTTTTGTGTTTTGTTTCTCAATAATGTTATAATAATTAAATAAAGAGCAAATTATACCTGGTTTTAAACTTTTATTCATTGCGTCATTTTAGTCTTTATAGTTTCAACTAATTCAATTTTGATCCTTAATTTTATATTTGTGTCAATTTGGTTTAATTGATCATATCGTTGGTGTTTTTGACAAAAAATTATCACTGAATTAGTTGAGATTAACTAACTAAATTGAGTAAATTTATAATTTTGCCCTTAAAAAATTGACATATGTCACTTATATACGTATTTTTCATTAAAAAAAATTATTAAAAGTTGTAATCAATTAGAGCAAATTGAGACAAAATTATAAATTTATAGTCAAAATTGAGTTAATTAGAATTATAAAGACTAAAATGACATGAGGATCAATGTATAGAGACTACCGTTATAATTTACCCTTTAATAAATTATATTAACTTCTTTTAAGATTTAAAGAAAATATAGTATGTTTTACAATTTGTCATAAATACATTAGGGTCTCTTAAATTTTTAATGCACACAACACTTTGTTTCATTTTCATTAATAATTCGTTAATTATATGAATAGAAAATTAATGTTGTCAGTGTCTTTGACACTCAAATGTGTACTCTACTTTATTTATCTTTACATTTTCATTACATTTAAATTAAGTTCAATTTCTTTAATTTTATTAAAAAAATGTTTGAGTAATGTATCAAAATTATATGAGTTATTATATTTTTTTCTACACAAGTCAGTTTGATTGAATGGATTAAAAATCATGTAGTTGGTGACATGATGTATTCTCAAGGATTTCGCAACCCACGTGATCTGTCACGTTTTTGTTGATGCGAGTTTAAGCAATTAGGTGGTGTTTAATATATTGAAATTGAAATAGAAATCGTATGAAATGAAATAAACTTGTATGATGATTCAATTGTAATGATAATGATATTTTTATGAGTAGTGCTATTCAGTCCAAAAAAAAAAAATTAAATTTACTTTTTAAATTCAGTGATGTGGTATTTTATTAAAATTTAAAGTTAATTATTTATTTCATTTATTTTTTAATGATCAACTAATCATCTTACACGTCATTGAGTCTACAAAATGAATTTAAAAAGTAAACATGTATATCATTTTATTATTTTTATTTATAAAGCGTTTTTTTTTTTAATCATTTTTTATAAATCAAATATGAAAACAAATATTTTGAGAAAATAATCATAATATTTTACGACCCTTGTCTTATTTTTGTGTTTTCTTAGCTGCATCGATTAAAAAACGCAAGTTACACGATCACATGGTGGTATTTTGAGAAGTTGATAAAAAATTAACTTTTAATTTTTTTAACCAAAAAAATTAACTTTTTAAATAGTAACTTGAGTAAAAAAATTAACTTTTTTAATTAAAAAAAAGCTAAAAACTAATTTTTTACTAACTTAGCAAAGCAAGCATGATTTGCGCCAGGAAAACGGTAACGTAAACCTTCATGGTAATCCACATCCTTATTTAAACAAATAAAATATCAATCGCGCACTAAGAAAAGTAATAAATATACACCTACAACGAAAAGTGATGCTGGTGATTGCATCGGCATAATAAATGAGAGAGAATGTATAAAATATAGGTGCAAGGATTCTCTTTCTTCAAATAATTTTGTTATTCTGCCTTGATTTATTCATTATCATTGAATTATATGAGAATTTTAAAATGTGAAAATCTCAAGATATATCAAATGACTATGAGTGAATTGAGACAAGAATGACAGGATTATTTGAGGACAGAAGATTTTTTGCTGAATGAATTTGACCATCGTAAAGTAAGAGGAAATGTAATTCATCCAGCTCATGAGCTAACTACTAATGTACGCAGTTCTTATTAATAGTATGTGTACGGAGAGGAAATATTCATCGTTATCCGTACTCCTCGTATCCAAGCTGAACTTTACTCTGATCGACCTGAGAACACAATGATGGTAAGCTACCCGGCGGTGTACTGCCGAAAAACCCTCCGACGATCAAGTCAGCACACAGGGAGAGAGAGAAGAAAGGAGGCAAAGTGGTAGGTGAGTCGTGATCATAAGATGTTTTAGACCTGAGTATGGGGGCGTAGCGCCGTTTATATACCTTCTGCACACGCCTCTGCATCCATTCACCTTTGGACGCGTGGACCTGCTCTCTTCTCCCATTTTCCCACATGTTAGTGCAAATACAGTTAAACACCACCTAACAAAACCGCCAAACAGTTCTGGCGCGAACTGATAGCACGGTTCCTCGCCGTCACACTGTAACCACATCACGACAGTGATATTCATCCGGTTTAACTGGAGGATCCTGCTGCGGCTTAGCCGACCTTCTTAGTTCTAACCTAGATACTGCCCGGTTGGACTGATCTGTGGAAGACTATACCAGTCTAACTCGGTGGAGTGAATATGATTAACCAGGCTAACGATCTAAGGCTGTTTCGACTGGATCGGACCGGGGCCCTGACCGAGCGCGCCCAGTAGCCGTATGAACCTAGCTCGGTCACTATGCTTGGCCCAGCTTTGCTCGGTCCAGACTAGCTTGGCCCAGTGTCAATTCATGAAATCTCCCTCTCAATTGCCCCTTAATTCCGTCCGCGCCAACGTGACCGAGATTACCTTCTCTGGCCGAGACCACTAATCTGCTCGGTTGGCATCCTCAACTTACTCGCCGTGCTGACTTCCTTGCTTGGCTCCATCACTTGCACGGTCAACGTTTCGACTTTCCTAACTCTTTAATACTGACACCGGTCTTATCATAGACACGTGTCATCTGCTCATTGGCCTTGTGCTACCAACCCAGCCGCCCCACGCCGTCTTCTCAGTTTCAAATTTTGGCGCCTCTTCTCCCTTTATACATACATCATTTGCCCGTTCAAATCTCTCATTTCTCTGTTCACCCTCTTACTTTGACGATCCAACAACCAGAGCCACAGAGTAACCATTCTCATTTTCTACATTTTTTACCTCTGCATCTCTTGCCTACATCGAAACATCTCTCTGGTGGACTTGGTCTCGCCATCGACGTGTCAGAGCACCTCCCTACCTGGAACTCCGATCCTTACTCCCAAACTCGTAAGTTCTTCGAATTCCCTTTTTCATTCATATTGTTCTTCACGTTTTCTGGGCTTGTCACGCTTTTAAATTCAACCTCCTTAGATGAGTCTAAAACACGATGATAGTAGACCTTAGACTCCGAATGGAGTTAGTCTAGGGTGTGATCTCAAAAACTGTTTTTGCCCCATTTTTCCCTCCACACTGCTTATCATCTTCTGCTATGAACAAGTGTGAGTTTGGAACTGATCGGGTTAGAAATCGCTGTTTGATCCAAAATTATGCCTTGACCGAGCAAGTCTCCTGTTTGTAAATCCTGGGGGCAAAATCGGGATATTAAACGCGCGGAGCTGCTCGACCGGACTAATATCTGGTCCGCTCGAGCGACCGAGCAGAAGTGACCGAGCTAAGATCGAGCTCATTTGCGCACCCGCGCTATCACTTACACTTGGTTTTTCACTGCAGAGTCCTAGGGGACCAGACACACTACACGAGCTCTCAAAGACTGAGCAGCCACCATGCAAAACTTAATCAAACCAATTCTGCCGAGCTGAACAAGCCGGTCCTCCATGGGGCGCTACCGCTTTCTTGTAGACACGCCGAGCGCCCTAGCCGCGTTTCACGAAGAGTACGGTGTCCCCGCCGATGTACACTTGGAGCTCAGTGACGAGGGCATAAATTTGTGGGGCAGATTAGAGTCTTGCCCCGTCACCTTATTAAGCATGGTCGATGGAGGGTTGCGCTTCCCTGTGCAGCCCCTCATGTGTGAATTATTGAGACGTACCAGGTTAGCTCCCACTCAAGTATCTACCAACACCTTCAAAATCATAAACGACGTGGCCGAGTTGAACCACCGACTCGATTTAAATATGGGCCTAGCCGAGATCTTGCGTCAATACATGCTCGGTCGAACAAAAGATGGCTTCAACTACTACTTGAAAATAAGGCCAGGCAGGGAACGATTAGTGACCGGCACGCCGGACAAGGACATGAACGATGATATTTTTTCTGGGTGTCCAGTAACTATGAAACAGCTAACGTGCCCGGTTGGTACATCAGCAAGAACTTCAGTTCTTCTTGTAAGTCCATCTTTCCAACTGATCTATTTTGTCAGAATTGTTTGTGTCAAACTAATTATTTCTTTTTTACAACTATTAAAGAATTGCAAGCCAACTATCAGTATCCCAACGAAGAGGCAATCAGGGTTATGTTGAGATACCGGCACCGAGATTGCCACGATCTCCTTGGTTACGTCCCCACCTATCGTTACTTGGCTCCCCGTAGGAGCAAGGTGACAGACTTCCTCCAGGATCCTTCTCCTCTGCCTAATCCAACCTTACCAGATGTCCCCCTAATACGGTTGACCGAAGAAGAAGAAATGGCGAAGAGGAGCCGAATCAAGAACTTAATCACCGCTACATTGACCGAGCTGCCTAGCGTTCCTCCAGCTCCATCCGTTGGTCAGAGTTGGGGGACCGTGATTGCCCTTGCTTCCACGGTTGTGCCTCCTACTGAGTCTCGCCGAGCTGGCAAGCGAGCTCGTTCAACCGACCCATCTGCCGAGTTTGTAGCCGAGTTAAGCACCGAGCAAACGATGCAAGAAGCCGAGCTAACTCCACTATAGAAGCTGAAGTTCAAGCACAGGAGCAAGGAGATCCCGGCAACTACGTTTGTCAAGGGGGACAAAGAGCACCTCTTGGCCTTCGACTTGACAAAGGCTTTGCTGCTGCCGAGCGATGTGTCCGGGAGTGATCATAATCCTAACGCCCGGCTCGTGAAATCAGTTGTCAAATCCATGACTAGGGTAAGTTTCAAAATCTTGTCAAGTCCTTACTCAGTTAATCTTCTTATTTCAGCTAACACCCTTCTTACTTCTTGCAAGCCATCCAAAAACAATACATGGTCATGGACTGCATTGTCAATCTGCGCCACAAAGTTACCGAGCTGAACAACGCCGGTAAAAACATCTCGGCTGAGCTTGGCCAAGCTAAGGCCTCTCTTGAAATTGCCAATGCTGACAATGCCAGACTCCTTGGCAAGCTCAGTAGGGCCGAGCAAGAGAGGGGTGCTCTGAAGGCCGAACTAGAAGCTGAAAAGCAAGCGAGGCAGAACGCCATGGATGAAGCCAACAATCTTGGTTTCAAGGAGGCCGAAAACAACTATATCAAACAAGTTGAAGCTACCAAGGACATCTACTTCAAGTCCAGTTGGAAGGTTGCTTGTGAAAAACTAGGCCAAGCATCTGAGATCGAGGTGTTCACCTCTCCTCCTCCCGCCTTCCTGCCGGTCTATCTGATATCCTATGCCAATAAAGTCTTCAACTCTTTGCAAGAGGAAACGGAAAAAGAGGCCGAGGATGAGGCCCTCCAGAAGGTGCCCGGCAACAAGGAAAAGGCTGCGGTGGTCGACCTGGAAGCCCCGCTGGAGGGGGCCGGGGACGAGGACGAGTTTGCCGATCTCTCCCTATTAGCGTAGTCGTTAGTGCTCCAGCTTTTTGATTTGAACTTTTGTAACCGGGCTATATAAGCCCCTCCTTATGTACTTAAATTTTCAATCAATGAAAGTTTTTTTTTTTTTTTTTTTTTTTTTTTTTTTTTTTTTTTTGCGACTTATCTTGAATATTTTTGCAATGTATGTTGTCTTCCTTGAAACCGTGAAATGCGTGCTAGAAAAAGTGGAACATAACATGACATCTCTGTCCCAAGAAAGTGGAACTGTGATAACCCTGTTCCGTGTTATGCTAATTGGTCCTTATTATGAATTTGATTATGTGTCTGATATGATTTTGTGTGCCAATTATGTGAATATATGTGGTTTTGAATTTCTATCTGTTCACCGTAGGAATATTTGTTTGACTATCTGCTTTGGAAATTAAATTGAAGGCCTTATCGGCCACAGAACCTGAAATTGACTGCGCCATTGTGATTGGCGTAATTTTTAGAGCCTAAGGTGAAATTTAATTGAAAACTGTTTCGGATCGAATTAAATAGATTAAATTGGTATTATAGTGCTCAATTGTTTAATCTTATTTAATTGTGACTAATGGGACTTATAAAGAGGGACACTACACACTCAATTCCTCTCTTTGTTCATTTGAGCCGAAAATTACTCTAAGAAGAGAAGAGAGGGTCGGTTAGAGAGAGAGAGTGTAGGAGATTGAAGGTTTAGTCAAGAAACTTGGGAATCTTGAAGCTACACTCAAGAATTAAGCATAAGCTTGGAAGATAAAGCTCCTAGGTGAGTAAATTCATGAGTTTGAACTTGTGATTTTGTGAATTAAAGATTAATTGGTGATCAAGAACAAGAGTTGTGCTATAATTGATGAATTTGAAGTTAATGTGCACATGCATGTATAGGATCACCATGATTTTTGCATAATCAAGCATATATTAAGTTGAATATGGAAATATGAGTGTTGAATCATACATGCAAGCATGTTTTTGTTGTGTTCCATGAGAATGAACACTATTTGCATTATTTGGAATAGAAATGAAGTCAAGATTAGCATGCATGTTTGAATAATTAAAGATATGGAGCTTGTATGAGGTTTGAAGACATGAGTTTGAATTATACAAAAGGAACGTTAATTAATTTTGAAGATTGGCTCCATGTTGTTTCTGTACTCATGCTATATGTTGTATTTCCCCATTTTGGTACCTTAATTTGAGCTTTGGAGCCTTTGAATGTCAATTTGAGCTCAAGAACATGTTCTGGAAAACCCAGAAATTTTGATGTCCGCTCGAGCGGGGAAACCGCCGCTCGAGCAGGAAATACGAGTTCTCAGTATATTTTTGCAGACATGATGTACGCTCGAGCGGGAAAGTTCACGCTCGAGCGGGAAGCTATGTAGGCAGACTTTCCACTCGAGCGTCCGAGTTCGCGCTCGAGCATGAAAATGATATAACCAGTACTTTTGCAGACCTCATGGGTCCGCTCGAGCGGGGAAGTCCACGCTTGAGCGGGGACCCTGTTTTCTGAAATTTTGAAAAGGCCTTCTGTGTTTCGTTTTCTGTTCTCTTTCACTTCTAAGTACTCTTAGGCATACATTGAGCATTGTAAATGAGATAAGAAGATAAGAATGAAACCAAAGAGGAATATGTGAATTAAAGAACGGATTGAATCGGTTGTGACCCATATGTGTTATGTGATGTATAGGGTCAAGCTGCAGGGCAAACCACCCAGCCGATCACTGTGAGTAATATCTTAACAAAGATATATGAAATATGTTATTGTCCAATTGCTTACGTCCATGTAAGTTTTATAAGATTCGTTGATTTGATTGGTGGGCAATGTTTGCTATACTGAATGAATGGGCCAAAGGCCATTCTGACAAGAATGAATGAATGGGCCAGAGGCCGTTTTGACAAGAACGAATGGATGGGCCAGAGGCCGTTTTGACAAGAATGAATGGATGGGTCAGAGGCCGTTTTGACAAGAACGAATGTATGGGCCAGAGGCCGTTTTGACAAGAATGAATGGATGGGCCAGAGGCCGTTTTGACAAGAACGAATGGATGGGCCAGAGGCCGTTTTGACAAGAATGAATGGATAGGCCAGAGGCCGTTTTGACAAGAACGAATGGATGGGCCAGAGGCCGTTTTGACATGAATGGATGGGCCAGAGGCCATTTTGACATGAATGAATGGGCCAGAGGCTGTTTCGACATGAATAAATGAATGGGCCAAAGGCCAGTTTGACATGAATAATAGTTTGACACGAATGATAGTTTGACACGAATAACAGTTTGACATGAAAGTATAAATGGACCAAAGGCCAGTTTGACCTGAATGATACGAATGAATTGGGCCCGAGGCCGTATGATGTGTTTGGAACCGCAGTTACTTAACTTACATATGTCTATGTATGTGTTTATTAGTTAGAAATATAAACTGGGCCCAAGGTCGTTTGAGGTATATTGTTCCAATGTATATTCTTTATTTGATATTATTCACTGGGCTTTCGCTCGCGCTCATTCATGTGTCTGTAGGTGAGCCAAGAGAGGTCTAGACACAGCCTCAGTGAAGTCTGTATGGAACAACCAAAGTTTTGGAGAGTCAGTCCTTGCGTCTCACGCATGAGACACGTCTTCACCCTTTTGCCATTCTGTGTATTTCGTCATGATTGGCGAGGACTTTGGTATACGTCTGTGTATAGTTTTGTTTGGCTGACTTAGATTTGAATGATCTTGTCTGCACAGAACCTTATGCTACTATACCTTCTGTTGTGAGTTATTAACATATGTAAATGTGGAATGTTATGATGTGCATATAAGCACGGCTCTATGGACAAAGTTTTAAATTTGCTTCCGTTTGGCCCCTTTACTCTGATGAGTTTTGTCTTATTTGGTTTGAGGCCGTAGGTAATCTCGTGATTACTGGCCGGTTATGGCCTTAACCCATAAGGGCGGGTTCGGGTCGTGACAGGAACATAACATCCCGTCTTGTTCAGTGTGAATGACCTTGACTTGTGACCGAACAAAAGCATCTCAGCTAAGACACTAGAGTTTATTGACTCTATTGACTGAGCTAAACCATCTTGGTTAAAAGAGCAAAGTTGAACACCTCATCACCTCTTCGTCGAGCAAAATCATCTCGACTTCAATTCCAGAGTTGAGCAACTCACCAACTCTATTGACTAAGCAAAATCATCTCTGTTAAGAGAACAGAGTTGAACACTTCATCAACTCTATTGACGAGCTAAATCATCTCGGCTTCGATTCTAGAGTTGAATAGTTCACCAACTCTATTGACCGAGCAAAATCATCTCGGTTAAGATAACAGAGTTGAACACTTCATCAACTCTATTGCTGAGCTAAATCATCTCGGCTTCGATTCTAGAGTTGAACAATTCACCAACTCTATTGACCGAGCAAAATCATCTTGGTTAAGAGAACAGAGTTGAACACTTCATCAAGTCAATTGACCGAGCAAAATCATCTCGGTTAAGAGAACAGAGTTGAACACTTCATCAACTCTATTGCTGAGCTAAATCATCTCGGCTTCGATTCTAGAGTTAAACAATTCACCAACTCAATTGACCGAGCAAAATCATCTAAGCTAGGGGCAGCTGCCCCTTGTTAATTGCATAATCCAGTAATCAAACAAATTGACTGCGTACGATAACTCTTCGCTATTACGTTCAAAAATTTGCGAGGTGATGAGAAGAATTACATTGATAAATCGAGGGGAATGCTTGACCCTTTCAAAAAATTACATTGAAAGTTGGAAACTAAAAATAAAACAACTTCAAATTGGCTGCGTTCTACGGCCGTGGTATAGCTTTTCCATCCAAGTCTTCTAGCTAGTATGCCTCTTGACTCACCAAACTCGTGATCTTGTAAGGCCCTTCCCAATTTGCCCCCAGTTTTCCTTCACCCGACACCAGGGTGTTGCCCATCACCTTCCTTAAGACCCAATCCCCCACTTTGAACGGTCTGAGGTTAACCGTCTTGTTATACTTCCGAGATAGTTCTTGTTGATACACTGCGACATGGATCAGGGCCTTTTCTCGGTGCTTCTCTACTAGGTCCAATTCTAAGGCGATGGCTTTGGCGTTCAAGTTGGGCTCGAAATTTTCGCTGCGAATGGTGGGCATGCCGATTTCCAACAGGATGACTACCTCCATACCATATGCCAAAGCGAACGGTGTCTCCCTAGTCGAGCGTCTTGGTGTTGTTCGGTAAGCCCAGAGAACATTTGGAAGCTCCTCAGCCCACTTTCCTTTGGCTTTCTCCAATCTTTTCTTTAGCCTGTCTAGAATGGTCTTGTTTGATGTTTCGGCTTGGCCGTTGGACTAAGGGTAGGCCAGGGTGGAATTATAGAATTCTATCTTTAGTTCCTCACAAAATCCTCTGAACAACCGTTCATCAAATTGAGTGTCCTTGTCGGAGATCAAAGCCTTGGGGACGCCAAACCGTGTTACCACATTCTACCAAACAAATTTCTTCATGTCCTTTTCTTTAATTGTCACTAAGGGCTCGGCCTCAACCCACTTGGTGAAGTAGTTCGTCGCAGCTATAAAGAACTTGCGGTTGCTTGGCGCGGTTGGGAGTGGTCCCACTATATCAAGCCCCCACATGGCGAAAGGCCAGGGACTTGTGAAAGGAAGGAGCTCTCTAGCCGGCTGATGAATTTGGTGGGCAAACTTCTGGCACTTTTCACATTTTCTCACATATTTCTGTGCGTCTACCTGCATGTACGGCCACTAGTAGCCTTGCGACATAACGCGGTAGGCCAAAGATCTCCCACCGATATGGCTCCCACACATTCCTTCGTGGATCTCGTAAAGAAAAGCATTGACTCTGTTTGGGTGAACGCACTTAAGGTATGGACCGCTGAATGACTTCTTATACAAATCAGCGGATGGAGAGAGCCAAAATCGCTCAGACTTCACCCGGATTTTGTGTGCCTCTTTCTTGTCGGTCGACAAGATCCTTTCTTTCAGGAAAAGAATGATGGGGTCCATCCAAGAAGGACCCAACTCGATGCATAGAACTTCTGTCTGCTGTGAGTCTTCAATGCTGGGTCTTGGAAGGAACTCAATCAAGAGAGGGCTGGGGGTTGATTTGTCAGATATGGAAGCTAAACTGGCCAACTCATCTGCCCGGCCGTTATCTTCTCGGCCAATTTGTTGAACTCTTATGGCTTGAAGCTTTTTGATCTGCTCTCTCACCAGAGTTTGATATTTGGCCATTCTGTCGTCTTTGGCTTCATATTCTCCAGATACTTGGCTGACAACGAGTTGGGAATCGGTGTAGACCATTAGCTCAGTTGCTTGCAATTGGAGCACGGCTTTCAGTCCGGCTAACAGTGCTTCATACTCGGCCTCGTTGTTCGATGCTGGAAACCCAAGCATGATGGAATGCTCGATGGTTAGTCCGTCTGGTGAGATTAAAACTACACCTAGCCCGACTCCGTGCCGGTTTGAGACGCCATCAACAAAAAGTTTTCACATTTCACCAATGAAAAGTTTCCAGTATTTTGAGGGACCCTGTGATACTTGAAGGTTTAGGCGGTCATGGTTACTCGACTGCTCGGCTATTTCCGCTGAAAGCGCGCCATTGATGATTGCAACCAACGGGCCTTCATCCTCCCCTGGTGATGCGGCGCTAGATCTAACAGGTTAACCTGTTATTCCCAAATCCAACGTTGCATTGCCAGGCTGGACTAGACCTGTAAGTGATGGGCTGGCAGACGGGTGCGCAACTTCCACGTCGCCATTAATTTCCACCGTGCTTACCCCCATCAGCCCGATTGCTTCGGTAAGATCCACCGGGCAAACCAGATGAATTCCAGGCAAGAATTCTGCAACAAAGTCAGCTAATGCTTGAGCTTTGATGGCAGTTTAGGGTTGAAACTTGACGTCGAATTGCCCCAACTCAACTGCCCATTTCAGGATTCAACCAAAGAAGTCCGCCCGCTCAAATAAGGCTTTCAAAGGGAACTTGGTCAGCACCACGATCGTATGAGCGTAAAAGTAATGTGCCAATTTCTAAGAGGCCATCATTAATGCCAAGGCGAGTTTTTCCAAAGGCAAGTATCTCGTCTCTGCCGGGAGCAAGGTTTTGCTTACATAAAAGATCGGTAAATGTTGGGTGCCTTCTGCCCGGACAAGCACCGCACTAACAGCATGTTAAGAAACGGCCAGGTAAAGGTAGAGTTCTTCGCCGTGCTTCGATGTGACTAATAGTGGGGCGGAAGACAGATATGTCTTTAGCTCAGCTAAGGCTCTGTCACATTCTTCGTCCCATGAAAACTTGGACTTTAAGGCACGAAAAAAAGGGCAACAACGATCTGATGACCGGCTTATGAATCGATTAAGCGCGGCTTCCACACCGGTAAGATGTTGTACGTCCTCTACCGAGTTAGGCTGCTTCAATTTCTGTATAGCTCTGATTTGTGAGGGGTCCGCCTTGATGCCTCGCTTGGTAACTAGGAAACCCAAGAATTTCCCTGACCCCACGCCGAAGGCACACTTTGACACATTCAGGCGTAGCCTGTGTTGTTTAAGAATGGCGAACATCTCTGCCAAGTCAATCAAGTGGTCGGCCTGATGCTTGCTTTTGACCACCATGTCATCAATGTAAGCCTCCATCATGCAGCCGAGTAGTGGGGCGAACATTTTGGTCACCATTCTCTGGAAGGTTGCCCCAGCATTTTTCAAGCAAAAAGGCATGATTCTATAGCAAAACAATCCCCTCAATGTTGTGAAAGAGGTAATCTCCTGGTCAGGCTCATGCATGGTGATCTGGTGATAACCGCGATATGCATCCAAGAAACTGAATCGGTTGTGTCCGGCTGTAAGGTCCACCAGCTGGTCAATGCTGGGCAAAGAAAAACTGTCTTTAGGGCAAGCTCGGTTGACCGTCTTGTAATCAACACAAACTCGCCACTTCCCATTCTTCTTGGGTACCACGATCGTGTTAGAAACCCACCGAGGGTAGTACACTTCCTAGATTGCCCTAGCCTCGAGCAAGTTTTTGACCTTCTCTGCCACTATCTTGGCGTGATGAAGGCTGGTCTCCGCGTTCTTTGAATGACAGGCCGAGCGTTCGGGAAGACATTAAGTTGGTGGCAAATAAAGCTTAGATCGACACCAGACATGTCATAAGGCGTCCATGCAAACACTTTAATATTTGCCACCAAGAACTCCACCATCTCTAGCCGTTCTTGTGCGGTCAAGCTGGATCCCAACAAGAAGGACTTGTCTGGATTGTCTTCGCTGATCCGCACCTCCACCAAATCTTCAATGGCCTTTTCTTCGGCCCTAGTGCCCACATCATCCAGGACACTTTGATCTTCCGGGCCTTCGATCATTTGCACGAAGCCTTTGGTTGCTTGGCTCCCATCCACGACCACGAAACACTGCTTAGCCATGACCTAATCGTCCCAAATCTCTTCAATCACCCCCATAGCAGAGGGAAACCTCACAACTTGGTGGTAGGTCAATGCCATTGCCTGTATGGCATGAAGCCATTCCCTGCCTAGGATCAGATTGTATGTGGAGGGCACCTTCAACACCTAGAACTCCACCTGCTTGACCACAGATCTGGCTTTGACCGGTAGGATTATCTTTCCTATGGGCCACCCCAGTAGTGAGTTGAAACCAACTAGTGGTGAAGTTGCCGGAGCCAAATCTGTATCTCTGAGTTTGAGCTACTTGAAGGCGTCGTAGTATATGATCTCGACTAAGCTACCTTGGTCGATCAAAATGTGCTTAACATCAAAGTCCCTGATACGAAGGGTGACCACCAGAGCGTCATTGTGCGACGTTTGAATGCGCTCAAGATCCCTGCTTAAGAAGCTGAGCATATTTTTCTCCTCAGTCTTGCCTCTTTTGACCGCAGGCTAGACTGATAGGACTTCCCTCATAGGTTCCACTTTTTTGATCATCCCTCAGAGCTCGCAAACCCGCGCTAGCTCAACGATACCATGGATCACATTGACCACTCCTTGGAGCGGTGCTTCTAAGGCGGCCAAGCCACTTGGCTCAGCCGGAGCATGGTGCGCGGCCTTAACACCCCCGTCGATGTAACGGTCCAAATGACCAGCGACAACCAACTCCTCTAAGTGTTGTTTCAGGGGCAAACAGTCCTCCATACGGTGCCCTCGCTCACTATGAAAGGTGCAGCGATACCACGGATTGAAGCCCTTCTACGCATCACCCAACTTGGCTGGAAACTAGACGTACACCTGTAGACTCAACTTTCTTCGCGCGCCTCCCTTTCGGAGAGGCGCGAATTGGTCTTACTATAATTCGGACTCCTGTCATGATTCTGAATCTAATCTCACAAAGTGCAATGCGAGACTGATAAACACTAAAGAGCCTAATTCGGCAAATCATTTTGGAAATTGATTTTAGATCAAATAATGTCAAAGCTGGATTGCTTTGCCAGATTACAAAGTCACCACCTAAATATTTTATTTTTGGGAAATTTAGGAAACCCTGACTCGTGCCAAAGGCCACGTGTCCGTCATCACCAAAGTTGCCTCGGCTCGGGAACTTGGGTATGAGAGGGGAAGGTCCTGAAATGAGCACCCTCACTCGCCCGATCAAAGGATCGGCCTCTACTAAGCATGATATGTTGTTTTATAAACACATGTGTTCTTATTCTGATTATTAGCTAACTTTACTATGTGGCGCACACATACAAGTATAGACTCAATCACAAGAATTAGAACAAAACAACTCATGTTTGTTTTTTAAAATGGTTTGAAAGTACTACTCGCAAGTAGGCTAAAGCGCGGATTTGCCACCCTCAAGCGGGCTTAAAACATGATTTGCTACTTCGCAAAGTGAGCTTAAAACTCACAATCATCGAGTTGTTCCAATTCAGGCAATCAAGCCTTCACCCACAGGCATTCATGCAGTTAAGCATTTAAGCAAATAGCCTTATGGCAAGCATGCTATCATGGAAACACTCACACTCATGCAAGTATGTTAAAGCGTAACACTTTACAGTGTACTCCGAGCCAAAACAAAAGCTAGTTAGAAATATGCATGATCCTAACTATACAAGATGCCTAATGCAACACATGCAATAATGCAACTAAATAGGCTCGGCTATCTAAGATGGCATATGAATGCAATGATTTAATACATGTATTCAAATAAGTATTGAAATATGATGTAGTTTGAATGATGCGCCGAGCCTGGTGCATGCAAGACAAATGAATGATGCAAACATGCAAGCCTAAGGTATGCTAATCAAAACGTGCCCTAATCTAACCATCGAAAGCGGATAAATAAAAGGGAGAGAAGACATGGGGTTGGAATACATGCACACACACACGCACACTTATTACAACATTGCGCCCTCTCGAAGGAGGGTCCGAATGAATAAGCTAAGCTAACTAATCTAATTAAACTAATTAGACTAATTATTACACAACCAATCGAATAACTAGTAAACTACTTACTAATTATTACAAAACGATAAAGAAATAGCTAAACTAAGCTACTTAATTATTACAGCACTTAATCAATTAGGGAACTAATTAATCAAATTACAAAACCAATGTTAACTAACAAGGAAAGCGTTAAATTACACTTCTTCATCTTTGCTTCAGAAAGTTGAACATGCATGCATTCGGTTTCTCGCCCCGAAAAGCCCACTGGCTTGCTCTTAAGAGGCTCTGTTTGCAGGGTGTCTCCAAGAACTTTCTGCTGTGCCTTACCAATTCCATGCTGAGGAATGCACCAGTGGCCTACCGGCCATGAGGACTTGCTGCCGGCCACCTGCCAACTAAAGATGTGCACTGCCGACCAAGGATGAAGAAGTACTGGCCATCAGTGAGGCACTGCCGGCCACTGGTGTGCTGAATCACCACACTGTAACAGAGCACAAAACAGAGGAAAATATAGGGTTTTCCAGGGACATATGTGTACTGTGCCCTTCCTTATCATCTTAAAACATCAAAGAAGTGGCACTTCTTGGATCCAAAGCCACCAATCAAGCATTCTCAATGCATGATGACCAAAGATCCAACTTGTACACATTCAATAAATGCACAAAAACAAGACTCTAGGACCACTACCTTATCATGCATGATCAATGGCAATGGAGACAAAGGAGATTGGCTCATTTTCATCAATTCAAGTATGAAATGGACCAATCTACCTTGTGTTCAATATAACGTCCGATTGAACACAATGCAATGCAAACAACATGCTTATCTTGGCCATGTTTTACTTGATTCAATTCTTGTTTACACATTTTGAGTTACCAAACCATTCTTTAATTGATTTGTCCAAATGTGAAAGTCCTCTAATGAGAGAGAGGTCAATCAAAAGATGACTTAAGACATGAGAGAGACCATGCCTTTGACTAGGAGGAACCCTCAAAAGAGGGTTAAAGCCATTTAAGCACAAGCCTCAATCTCAAGCTTAAACACAACTTTAAGACTAACCAACCCTCAAAACAAATAGAAAAATGAAGAAATGAGGGAAGGTGGCAGAATTTCAGTGCTGGAATGGCATGAAACACAAGACTATAACATGCAAACAACTCATGTACAACATGTTAGAGACTTAAGCATTAAAACTAGTGGAGAGCTTTACACTAGGACCACGCAACATCAAGCTCAAATGGCCAAACCAACTCTGGACAGACCTCAAACATGCCAAAACAGAGGCTAAAATGTGCTGAGATGGTAGCATGAAAAGCAAGAAAATCATGTTCATATACAAAAACAGTCAAGGAAATCAATTTGTTGATCGAAATAAGATTTGTCATTGAAGCTCTTCATAGTACACCCTTTCTATAGGATTTAAATTTGTCATGTCCATTGACATTATTTTATGATCTTCATTTCATTGTTCTCTTTCATTCATCATAGATAAGATTTTAAGTTGTTCCTCTCTATCCTCGGCCTTTCTTCGACGCTCTGCAACCTTCTATTCCCGGTCTATCGCCTTTTGTTCATCTCACTCAATAGTTCTAGCATAGATAGTTGATAATACTTCAACAATTTTAGATTGGTTGGCAGCCATTTCATCAAATCTAACATCGTGAGTTGTTTGATTCTTCAACTTCTCTTTTGCAGCCTTTCTACCAATTGGTCGGGTTAATGTATTAGTCGGTTGTTGGTTCCCCGCAATATTGTAGTTGGGTTGAAAAGCCTCATCTTTAGTTGGTGGATTCGAACATAGATATGCATGTTGCGTGGTTTTTTTTGGTTGTGTTCTAAATTCATCCCACTTACAACTTCAGTGCAAAATATCCCAACTTGTATCAAATGTGAAATGCTTTTCCTGTATTGCATGATACATCCGCTTCACTTCAGCTATCTACAAAATGAAAATTAAAACCAAATCGATAACAAGTATACACTACAAAGGAAAATTGATATTTAATAACAAAAATAAAAATTACCATGTCTACCTCAGTTGTTCCACTTTGTTGCCTTAATTGAATTTGCTCAAGAAAACCATAGAATTTATTAATTGCAATTTGCATGACAAACCAACGGTGAGACAAAGAAATACGGTTTCGATTTGATTCACCGCTCAATTGTTAATTAAAATAAACGACTACTCGTTCCCAAAATATTGTCATGGTCTGACTATTACCAATAATGGGATCTTGAGAGACTGTCAACCAAGATCTACATAAAGTTTTATCTTCTATAATTGTGAACGCTTTACCACGAGAAACACGAGAAGTTTCTGAAATAAAATTAATATCAGTGTTGTGTTTTGAAGTTTATGATTCCTCAAATATTTCAAAATCTTCCATAGTTTGAAGAAAATTCAGTAGGATACAACATCCAACTTAAACAATGAAATATATTGTAATGATATACACTGACGCTAAGAAACATATAATATACATTGAAGCTCACAAAGAAAATACAAATTCTAATGATATAGTGAAGTTAAAAGATTGGTATATTTTATAGATCACAGCAACAGTAAGTTTGTCAAATACTCTGTAATACCAACGGTAACTTATTGTTGCAGGTGCAAAATGGCTATATTTTATACAAATTTTAATCTATATACCATGCAACTTTTCTATGTTGCATTTTGATAGAAATTTAAATCTATATCAACCATGAATTTATTGTTAGTGCCACAAAAACAACTTAATTGTGAAGCAGTTCGCAAGCCAACCAACTGTTGAAGCACTACATAGCAGCTTTGCATTTTTTGTAAGTAACGGATGACCGGTGAGACAACCGGCCGGACGTCTGGCCGGTTGCCTGGTAGGACCCACCTCCAATGTAAGCTCACAATATTTTGGTGAAATTTGATCCGGCTCCTCATTTTGGTGAAAGTTTTGGCTCGTTCTCAATTTGATATCATTTTGGTGAAACCGTTGGAGAGATAAAAGTGGTCCTTTTTCATCAAATTTAATTCTGGTGATCAATCTGATTCACCGTTGGAGATGGTTATTAAACTAATGTAGTGAACCATGTGTTATTATTTTTCAAAAACCATATACTAGAGTCTACTCCTATGTTGGTATAAACATGTCATTTATTTTATTATTTTGAATTTTGAAAATATTAACAATTTAACAAGAGCAATTGTAATTGTCTTAAAAGTTTCATAACACACACTAAATTATGCAATTATATGTACCTCCACGAGAAGCAAGTGAAAAGCATATCTTGACCACCAACAAATAGCTCTATCCAATTAGGGTTATAATCTTTCGTTATTTTTTTGATAACCAAATATGTAGACCAACTTGCATATACGATTAATTTCGAGACTCTAAAGTTAACGATTGGGCAATCATCTCATGCTTGTGTATCACACAATTCAAAATGAAACGGAAAAGGTGGTAAGCAGTTGGAAAGACATGTGCTCTATGGCCTATATCTCTTACACTGTGTTTGGTTGGAGATTTGAGAAGAAATTTAAAAAAATAAAAGCAAAAAGTATGTAAAATTATGTAAAATATAAGAATATTTTATTCACATTTCACCTATCTTTTTTTTTTTTCCTTTTAAAATCCTCCAACCAAACACATCGTTAGTATTTCCATTACTATACGTAGCAGTAGCAATTCGCTAACCATTTCATTTTCAAAAAAATTACCAAGAGGACGTTGCTCCCAGAAATTACCAGAACGTGGGCCTAATCATTGGCGTCACCGGCCTCATCGACAACAGCTTGGCCGAAATCCTCCTTTCCCCGACATCCCCGGCGGCCCATAGAAGTTTTATGGGGTTGTCCCTCTTTTACAGAGCTCAAAGTCATGAAATGACACGAGTGGATGTCAAAACCCAAAGACGACCCATTTTGACAAGGCCGTAAGACTTAGGCAAACAAACAAAATGCAAATGCAATTGGTTGAACCCGAGGGTTGCTTACGTATCCCTTTGCAAGGAATCAAAACACATGACTACCATAAAGGAATGGAGATGCAAATCAAACTACATTTTATATAGAAAAGAAGTAGGCACAGCCAAACGACGCCTAACATAGGCTAAGTTCTTACATCCACAATACTGGCCTCAGCGCATCATGGATGCTTACACATAACAGAACCATGTTTTAACGTGAAAAGGGTGCGGGCACATGCAAAACTATGTTTTTCGCAGAAAGAGTACAAGTAATTGGGCGGTATGATATAAGTGAGGAATGATCTACTAGGGAAAGATAATGATCCTAAATGCTGAATGCAACAAGACAACGTGCGATGCAATGGATGCAGTGAATAAAGGTGCAGGCCAAACCACATCTTACCTAGAAAGGGCATGGGCACAAAACGGACCACGTCTAACACAAAAAAATGTGTTGACACCCTCAATACTGGCCTCAGCGCAGCATGGGTACTTACACATGACAGAACCATATTTCAACGAGGGAAAGGTATGAGCCTATGCCAGACTAAGCTTAACATGGAAAGGATACAGGCGATAAAACAGTATGACGTAATGAATGTAATAGATAATGTAGTAGATAAATAGGGTGACATACTCTAACCATGCTGGAATCGCGAGAGGAGGAAGAACAAATCCTAAACACGCTGAAATCGTGTGAGGAAGGGAACACTCAAACCACGCTGAAATCGTGAGAAGAGGTCTTACCGCTCAGGGTCGCGTTCCTACACACACTGAGATACACTCCAAACACACTGAAATTGTGTGAGGAAGGGAACACTCTAACTATGCTGAAATTGTGAGAAGAGGTCCTGCTGCTTAGGGTCGTGTTCCTACGTCCTAAGATAAATTCCAAACACACTGAAATTATGTAAGTAAGGGAACACTCAAACCATGCTGAAATCGTGAGAAGTGGTCTAGAAAAAACCACTCAGGGTCGCGTTCTTGCATACCCTGAGATACACTCCAAACACGCTGAAATCATATGAGGAAGGGAACACTCTAACCACACTAAAATCGTTAGAAGAGGTCCTGAGAAACCACTCAGGGTCGCGTTCCACGCGTCCTAAGAAAAGTCCCGAGGGACAATGATCCTAAACGCTGCTCAGTGTAAAAGGATAAATGATACAAAATAATGCAAGATGCAAATGAATGATAGGCACAGTATTTAGCGGGGTCATATCTTAGTGGAAGAGGATTTCGGAGGGGTCGGGGTTCTAGGAGCTCCAGGTACCCTTTTTCTAGCAGCGTTTTCAAGACTTGAGAAAGACTCATGTAAAAATGATGGAAATCTCGGGCTTGGGGCCGAGTTGAAGTGGTTGGTTTTTGGCTATTATCAGTAAAATGGTTTTTGATGGAAGTGGTGACAATGTTTACTTTTGAGCATTTCGTAGTTGTGTTACCACTGATCGTAGCATTGGAAATGCAACAACATTCTTCTGTATAGGCTCATTACCTTCCACAATGATCCCTTGTCTGATGGCATCCTCGATTTGAACCTTAATTTCATGGAGGTCCTTAAAGTTGAATAGTGGGAGGACTATCATTTTCTGTAATAACCTTTCATAAAAATTTCTAACAACGAAAAGGACTTGCTCTTTCTCTGGAGGTCTGTTTGCCATCATAGCTGTTTTTGCCCTCCATCGAGTAACAAACTCTAAGAAGCCCTCCTTCGATTCCTAACATGTTACCTCAAGATCACGAGTTGTGACATCGATCTGCGTGTTATAAGAATATTGGGCAACGAAGGATTCGGTCAACTCCTGCCAACTTTATTTCACAGAGTCCTCCAATTTAGCATACCAGATAGCAGTTATTCCAGACATGGTTCAGCCGAATAGCGTTAACTTCTGAACTCGATTCAAACCCATTGGTCTCAAGATGTCAGAAAACAGGAGCAGGATGCACCATTGGATTTCCAAAGCCATCGAAACGGTCAATATGCAGCATCTTAAACCGCTCTGGCAAAGTGACTGCAAATTCAATGTAACCATCCTCTATATCTGGAATAGAGTTGACCCCCTATGCCTTTTTGAATAGCTTTTCCAGCTTGTTTATTTTGAGCGTGGTCAAGTCAACCTCAAATTCGAACGGTGCCTCCGTTTGATAAACCTGAGCTCTAGAGAGCTGTGCTACTGGAATGGGTTCTGTCTGGCTTGGGATAACCAGAACACCTTTGGTTTGTGGATCCTAAGTCATAGCAGCATTAACAGCGGTGCCTGGAATATGAATAGCCACATTAGGTGCATGAGAAGCAGAAGTCGCAGCCGGTTACTGTTGTCGTTGCTGCAACTTATTAGTGACCTCAGTTTGTCAGGTAATATCCTGTTGGAGCGAATCTACTGTTTGCTAAAGACAGATCAATTAATCCTCTAGATTTGTCGGAGGCTGAGCCATAATAAGAGTAGATGCTTGAGATGAGCTAAACAAAGGTGACCTAACTGGTGAATATTGGAACAGCAGAACTGGTGAACCCCATCTGACCCTTCTTCGCCTTACCACTAGCGGTAGTGGAGCAAACACTGGCTACCTTTGAACTAAATTTCTGACCTGACGAAGTTTATCGACACGAATTCAGAGTACCTGGGGGATATCAGAGCCTTCTGAAGTTATGGTTCCAGGACTACCTAGCAAAAGAGAAAACAGACAGCACTTCAGCCTAATTTCACTAAAACAGATATGATCACAGCCGAGTGACTATACTCCCCACTTAATTCTGTCCCAAAATAGATACCAACTGTACCACTGATATGAACATTCCTATACAGTTTCACTGTAAAACACATACCAGTTAAAGAGAGCCAAAACACCCCTATGAGAGGGGGAGGGTTACCCTGTCCTAGTTTTTGTGATGAACTAGGGTTTCACTACTTCAACCAAGCGATTTCACGCAATCCTGCATACAGGTGAGCATCCTGTCCTAAGTTAGAACAGTCACTATAGTTTACTATATGCAACTGGGCCAAATGGTCAAAGAGGGTACCTCAGCAAGACTACCTAATATACCTCTCACACCTAACATCGAGAAGTGAAAGGAGGATCAAACGATACAGCGGTAGTCCAGATCCAAGGGTTATGTTCCCAACATGACAGAGCCCACAACCGGTCAGCCTTTTGGCAAGCTTTTAGGCAAGCCTCCAGCAAACTGTCCAAGAATAACAGATGGCAAACACAGTGACTTAAGCGCACCAATGCAAATGCAAATGCAAAGAACATATAAGTGTAAATAAAATTTCACATCATGAAGTTCAAGTCAAGTTCTCTAAATTTCCCTAGCAAAGTCGCCAGAAACTGTAGTTTTCTTTTCGTGCTCCTTTCGGATACGATAGCCCTACAGTTCGGACTCCCATGGTTCTGAATCTGATCTCACAAGTGCAATGTGAAATAGATAAATACAAAAGAGTCCAAGTCCAGCAAATCTTTTGGAAAATCGGTTTTGAATTACAATGCCAAAAATGGACTGCTTTGCCAAATACAGAGTCGCCACCTAAATGTTTTTTGGGAAATTTAGAAAACCCGAGACATGTTCCAAAAGCCACTTATCCATCATCACCAAAGTGTCTCGGCTTGGAAACTTAGGTACGAGAGGAGAAGGTCATGAATTGAGCACCCCACTTGCCCAATCAAAGATCGGCCTCTACTAATCATGATTTGATTCATATTTACATTATATGCTCTTGTTCTGGTTATTAGGCTAACATTACTATGTGTTGCACACAAGTACAGACTAATTTGCAAAAATTGAAACACTTTGATTTCATGTTTGTTTGAAAAGTGTTTCGAATATGTACCACTTGAAAAAGTGATCTCATATGCACATTTGATCAAATTATCCCAATTTAAGCAATTAGCCTTCATCCACAGGCATTCAAGAGTTATATCAATTAAACACTTAGCCTCATGGTAATCGTGCTAGACATGGCAACAATCACACTCACGCAATATGCTAAAGCAAATAAAAGTTTATCCCAATTCCCGAGGTGATAGAAAAATGTATGATCCTAACTAATGAAAGATGCCTAATACAACACGTGCAAAAATGTGGTTTAAACACGTATTTAATGAAGTAATAAATGACAATGCTTGTTAGAATGATAAGCCGAGCCTTGATTCATGCAAGACAAATGGATGCAAACATAGGAAATGCTAAAAGAAACATGATGTTCTAAACTACCCATCATAAGCAAGTAAATAAAAGGGAAAAAGACGTGGGATTGGAAGACATACACGATATTACATGTTTGCGCTCATGCAAGAGGGTCCGAATAAATAAATTAGCTAAGTTACTTATCTAATTATTGCAAACCAAATGAAATAAATTAACTACACTAGCTAATTATTACAAATTGGGAATCGAACTAAGTAATTAACTATTACAAGTTCATCACTTTAAGTACAACATACTACTATAACAACATAATTTAAACAGGCCCTAAAATGCTAGGGATGGCTCATGCATGAATGCGGATTTCTACCCGAAAATGCCTCTGTTTGGCTACCAAAATGTTTCTGCTTTGCAGTCAGAGAATTGCACTTTTTTTCACCTGTGCCTCTGCTCTATTCTGCAGGAAAAAGAAAACTGCCTAGCTGAAAAACAAAAGTGGCCGGCAGGCCAGAAGTGGTGGCTGGCCGCTGTAGACACCCCATTTTTGACCATCCTCAAGACTTGGACGTCACCGTTTGAACACTCGGTGATGATCCATGATTGTGTTCGTCTCAAGTTCCCGGAGGTCTCGGCTGCGCGCCTTGTCTCAGGACCTCCTGACTCGACTGCTTCGTGTACAGTTTTGGCACCAAACACCTGTGTTTTTGCCTTGAAGGGCAGGGTAGGGCTTGTGGGCCATCCCCACACCTCACCAGCCAGGGCTTGAGGCCACCGGCCCTATTTTCTTGCCACCGGCCATTGGTGATGGCCGGTCGGCATTATTGGTGGTCGGTCGGCACATTTTGTGGTCGGTCGGCCATCTTTGTTGGCCAATTGGCTCTTTTTCTGGCCGAGACCTCTTCTTGGGGAGGCTTGACCCTTTTGACCCCCCTGTTCTAACTTCTTAAGGAAGCTTGAACCTTTTGAACCCTTGGTTCTAGCTTCTTGAGGAAGCTTGAACCTTTTGACCCTTGGTTCTAGCTTCTCCAAGAAGCTTAACCCTTTTTAGCTTCTCCAAGAAGCTTGAACCTTTTTAGCTTCTTGAAGAAGCTTGCACCTTTCTAGCTTCCAAGAGAAGCTTGCACCTCTTGAACCTTTTGCCGAGCTTCTCCAAGAAGCTTGCCTCTTTTGTCTAGCTTCTCCAAGAAGCTTGGCCTTCTTGACCCCTTTGCTTAGCTTCCCTTGGAAGCTTGCCCCTTTTGACCCTTTTTGTGTTTGCTTCACTAAGAAGCTTAGCACCTTGTCTTGCTCTATATATAGAGAGCCTCTCTACCATTTTCAAGGGTTAGAAAAATTTGATATATAGAATATATATCACTCTCTCCCTATATCTCTCTCTCTCTCTACATTTGTATCTGTTAGAGTGTTCCAAAGTGAGTGATTCTTAGCCTATTGCACCACACCTCACAACCACACCTCTCCATTACCAACCTAAGCTTCTTGGAGGGTCTTGAGAGGTCCTAAGGAGCTGCATTTTTGGTCCCTAAGCTGCTGGAATCGCAGCCTTGAAGAAGTTCACCAAGGGTGAGTTTTTAAGTCTTAAATCACCCTTTCTTGCACACTTTTTTAGCATGTCTTGAAGATTGTTTTAGGCTTTGTCATAAACATAAAAAAGTCTTGTTTTTGAGTGCTTTAAATAGTTGTTTAAGGTCACTTTGTCGTTTGGGATTTTTTGACCCCTCTTAGGCCTTGTTTGGCCCCATTTTGTGCTATTTTTGGTGAGCTCCGGGACCACCTTGTCTGGGCCTCCTCACCACTGAAATCTTGAGGGATTTCAATGGTGAGGATGGTGGTTTAAGGTCCTAAGAAGGAGAGGGCCATCCCCTCTCCTTGTTGTCTTCAAAAAGTCCCATTTTAGCCTCATGTGTGAGCACCATTTTTAAGTTCATGTTGGCCATGTCTTAAGTGTTATTTGTGCTTATTTTTCCATGATATAGCACTGTTTTTAATTGGTTTAGACACACCATGCATGCTTAGCATACTTGTCTTGTAATGCCATGAAATTGCCTTAACATGTATCTAGCATTTGGACCACTATGCTTACTTGTTTTGGCTTAGCTTTGTGAAGCTTTTATGCTTGTTTTGACATGCTTAAGGACTATTTTGGGTCATTTGAGTCATCCATGCTTTGCTTAGTATAGCTACCATGCAACCTCTCTTGTATACCTTAAGCGTTGACCCCTCTAGCATGCCATCCTTGCTTTGTTTCAGTGGTTTGGAACCATTTTTCATGCCATTTCAGTCCTCATGGTGTGCCTATATGCTTGCATTTGATGTCTCTTTAATGCTTTATAAGGTTGTCATCTCATGCTCCATGTTTGGCCTCTTTTGTATGCTTGTATGTTTAGACCATTTAGATGCCATCTAGGTGTGTCTTTGGTCTTGTTTAGATCTACATTGGGGCTGTTTGGGGTCCCCTTGGCCCTTTGGGGTTTGGTTGGCATGGCCATGGTTTGAGCCCTTTGATTGGTCTCAAGCTTTGGGCTTGTTTATATGCTTTGATTGCTTGGTTTAATTGGTTTGGCACCATATTCTTGCATGTTTTCAGAGTTTAATATGCATGCCATATGCCCATGTTGTTCCTCTTTTAAGTGTGCTTAAAAGTTATCTCTATGTGCCTAAGTGTTGGACATTGCATGCATGCCTATTTGTATGTGTTTTGGCTTCCATTCTTGAGCATGTTGGCCACTGTTTTGGGCCTAGTTGAGGGCTGTCCAAATTAGTTTAAGTCCACTCTTTACATGTTGTTACATGCCTTACACTTTGCATGCTTTGATTGCATCATGTCTTCCATGACCACTAGCTCGCATACTTGTTCATTATTTGCTTGTTTGCATTGCCATGTTGCATACTTAGTTAACATGCCTAGGTTGCATTGCATTTGGCATGCATGCCTTGCCTCTTGATCAAGTGATAGAGGTTGGGCTTTATATGTTTATTTGGTTTGCATGACATTTGAAATCAAAGTGCATACTTGGTTTCTTTGGGCCATCACGCATCGAAATGCGCGATTGGTGGTCCGAGAATCAAGAAACATACCCCTTTGAGTCAAAAGCATGATAAGGGATGTGTTGATGCACACATTTGCTTGAAAATTCCATGTCATACACTACTTGCCCTCTGCTGCTGTCAATTGCAGGTTCTGCAGGAAGTTTTGGCCGGTCGGCTGCATATAGTGCCGACCGGCCATCCATTGTCGGCCGATGGATTAATTTGTGGCCGGTGGTCATTTCCCTTGGCCGGTGGCCATTCCCCTTAGCCGATGGTGTTCCACAGCACTCAGAGAAGCAATCCTGGGACTTTGGCAATTTTTAGAGGAGCAGGGCAGTGTAAACAGAGGCAACAGTGCAATGGCAGCGAGTTTCCGGGCGAAGCCAATCCAAGCATGCGTGCATCCCTCTTCCCGAGGCCATTTTACTGCTTTAAATAGCTTAATTAATTTGTTAATTAGTTAAGGGTTTGTAATATTTAATTAGTTAGGGTAGTTAATTATTTATTCGGTCTGTATATTTATTTGGTCCCTCCGAGTGAGGGCGTATTTGTAATAAGTGTGCGTGGGTGTGTGCATGTCTTCCAACCCCACGTCTTTCTTCCCTTTTATTTACCTGCTTATGATGGTAGATTAGGGCATGTTTAAATTAGCATACCTTATGCTATGCATGCGTGCATCCATACATTTGTCTCACATGCATCGGGCTCGGCACATCATACAAACTGCATCGTACTTCAACTCCAAATTGAATACATGTTATTTGTAGCATTCCATATACCATGTTTAGGATAGCTGAGCCTGTCTAAGATTGCATCCTTGCTTGTGTTGCATTAGCCACTTAACATGAACTAGGATCATGCATTTGATTACTAACTAGTTTCTGTTTTGGCTTGGAGTACTAGGTAAGCTTTTATGCTTTAGCATATCGCATGCGTGTGAATGTTGCCATAATAGCATGATTACCATGAGGCTAGTTGCATATGTGATATAACTGCTTGAATGCCTGTGGATGGAGGTCAAATCACTTAAGTTGGAACAATGCATGAAAACTGTGAGTTCTTTTTTAAGCCCACTAAATAGTGGCAAAACCGTCTTTTCTAAAGACCACTTGAGGGTGGCAAAACCTGCATTTTAGCCTGCTTGCGAGTAGCAAACCATTTTCAAAACAAACATGAAATGTTTTGTTCCAACTTAGGCGATTTGGTCTATACTTGTTTGCTGTGCGCATAACATAGTAATTCTAGGCTAATAACCGGAATAAGAACACATAATGTTTTCAAAATTAGATATCACGGTTAGTAGAGGCCGATCTTCGGATCGGGCGAGAGGGGGTGCTCATAGCTGACCTTCCCCAATCGTACCCAAGTTCCCGAGCCGAGGCAACTTTGGTGATGACGGACACGTGGCCTTTGGCACCGAGTCAGGGTTTCCTAAATTTCCCCATTAAAAAATATTTAGGTGGCGACTCTGTATCTGGCAAAGCAGTCCATGTTTGGCACTTCTTTTCAAAATCTGTTTTTTTCTCAAAACGATTTGCCAGAGTTGGACTCTTTGGTTCAGATTTAGAACCGTGACAATTCGAGTCCGAACTGTAGTAGACCCACAAACGAACAGAACGGGGGTTCATCCCCCCGGGGCGTTCGGGGACGTCTACAGCCGCCCACTAAAGGTGGCCTGCCGCCCAGTAAAGATGGTCTGCCGCCCACTAATGTTGGGTTTCTCCTGCTGCAACAGACAACAAACAAAGCACACAAATAGAGCATCCTCAAGGGATGTTTGTCCACCATACCCCTCTTTATCATCAAACAGCTCAAAGGGGTGGCAGGCTCGATTCGCAAGCCATCAATCGGCGCAAATTCATTGCGTGATGACTTATTAACCAAGGGATACAATTTCAATAAATGTACAATTTAAAGACTCACGAACCTCCTCCCTATCATGATATGGATCAAAGGAAGTGGTTGGCGTTGAAACTTGAACCATTTTCATCACTAGTTAATATGTAATGCTTTTAGACTCAATGGGTTCAATTAACGTCCTATTAAACTCAAACCATTTTATACTTCATTGATTACCACTTTTAAATACTTTTTCGTTCATTAGTCATTTTGTCCAAAATGAAGATTAAGTCCACTAAAGGAGGGAAGTGTCAAACAAAGGGTTGTTTTGGGCATGAGAGAGATGTCATACCGCTGGTAATGAACCTTCGACGAGATTAAACCATTAAGCACAAGGTCACCTCCCAAACTTAAACAAACAATCAGTTTGAAACGACTCTCAAGGCAAAGGAAAAATCCAATAAATAAGAGAAGTACAGAGATGATTAGAGATGAACACAAGTATGGAAAGTTTGAAATAAATGCTATCGACTCAAATAGGTTGGTGTCTAATGCCTAAAACACCAAACCTATGAGGACTATTACACTACAAGCATGCTAAACAAAGCTCAAATGAAGCTAACAGCCTAAAACAGTCCCAAAACAGTCAAAAATAGCACTGAAATTCATATGGAAAGGCATGAAAAAGTTAGCTACAACAACGGAGAAATTAAGCTAGTAAATAAGCATAAGGAAGGATGGCTAACCCCTCCATTTTTTGGAACTTCAAAACTACTTTTTCAGCCTTTGAAAACCTCTGAAAATCAGTGGAAAAAAGCTCAAAAAAAGTTGATAACAAGGTGGGAAACACAAGGGGAAAGGCCTAGAAAGCAAGGGTCAAAGAGGGTTAGTCCACTCCTCTACCCATAATGACCTCAAACCACAAGTTTCAGCCCACCAATATAGGTAAAAAAATAGTACAAAAACAGAAATAAATGATAGTAAATGAATAAGGGAAAGAAGCTTGGATTTATACCTCTTGAAGAGGAATGACCCTTTGAATCACAAACCACTAATTTCACACCCTCAAAAGCTTAAAATGCAAGCTTAAACAACTCAGCCAAGAACCCTCAAGGTTTGGTTTAGAGAGAGAGAGAGAGAGAGAAATGTAGAGAGAGAGAAATATTTTCCAAAACTTTTGCTTCTCAAATTTTTCTAACCCTAATTTTTTAGGGAGAGTCCCCTATATATAGAAATATATTAGACCATCTCAGAAATATTCATACAGACACAGCTGGTGCAATGCATGCATCTGTATAGATAGCTAGCAAAGCTGGCAAAAGATTTGAGATTTTTACACAAGTGGGCGGCAAGCCACTAGGATGGTTAGGCTTGAAAAACTACTATTTTGGTCCAAAAACAAAGCACAAGACTTATAGGTTTTTGAGGCTCAAAATCGAGGTTTCGTGCTGAAGAATTCGAGTATTTGGACAAGCATACACATTCATCATTGGGTGATCAATCGGTAGCGCCCAAGTCTTAAGAGCGGTCAAAAATGAGGGTGTCTACAAGTGGTCGCCGCCCACCCCCTTGCCTGGGACCTGTTGAGTTAGAACACAACGGCTATACAAAAGTGAATCTTTATTTAGATGCAAAGATACACTCAAGTATACAAGAAGACTCTCGGGGACACCTCACTCTTGGAATCACTCACACTCAAGCACTTGACTCCACTCTTGATTGTTGTGTCTTGTACCTTCCAAATGAGGTCACTTCCCTTTATATAGTCATCCACCTCCTCGATGGATGGCTAGGATCATTTTGATCCAAGAGCTATTATTAACCCTCTAGAATATTCTAGCATATACTCATACTTTCCCATATTCTAGAACTCTCTAAACTATTCTAGTATATAATAGTATTTTCTATACTTCTAAAATATTTTAGAACCTTCCAGAACCTTCTAGATTTCTCTAGATTTCTACAAGCTTCTCTAACGTTCCGGAATCTTCTACAATGTTCTAGAATCTTCTGGATTTCTTTAGATCTTTCTAAAGTCTTTTAGATCTTTCCAGAGTCTTCTAGATTATTCAACATATGAAATTAATAGCCTAGATAATTCTAGAAAAGTCAATGATGACTCTTAACACTCCCCCTCAGCATTGACTCCTTTATTTAATTCTTCTTTTGTAGTTAAGCCGAGTTGCTTCAGAAGATCTACAAACTTTGAAGCTCCAAGTCCTTTAGTAAACAAGTCTGCTACTTGGTCATCTATTCTGATTGATTTCATCTCTATCTCTTGTTAGAGCACTTTCTCTCGAATGAAATGGTAATGTACCTCCACGTGCTTTGTTCTTGCATGAAACACTGGATTCTCAGCCAAACGTATTGCTGACTAAATGTCACAGTGCAACAATACTCCATAGTCAACTTGCTGGTGTAGATCCTTCATTAATTGCATAAGCCATGTGCTTTCTTGAGCTGCCATTGTTGTTGCTCTGTATTCAGCCTCTGTAGTAGCTAATGATACTGTAGGTTATCTCTTACTACACCAAGAGATTGCTCCTAAACCAAGGCTGAATACGTACCCAGTAGTCAACCTCTGTGTGTCATGATCTCCTACATAATTGGCATCACAGTAGCCATTACCTTGCATGCTTCGCCTTTTTTCTATGAAAGACCGAAGTCAATTGTACCCTTCACATATCGGAGTATTTGGCGAACTGCTTCTAGATAAGGTTTCTTTGGCTTTTGCATATACCGGCTTACTACACCAACTGCATATGTAATGTTTGGCCGAGTGAGGGTAAGGTAGATCAAACTACATACTAGTTGCTGATACATAGTTGCATCCTCTAAGGCTTTACCTTCTTCTAAACATAACTTGGCATTCATCTCCATTAGTGTAGAAACTGGCTTGCACTCGAGCATCCCATACCTCTACAGCAAATTTTTAACATATTTCTGCTGGCAGAGGAATAAGCCTTTGTTAACCCGAGAAAATGCTTGAGTTCTCCAAGCCCTTTCATTTGAAATCGTATTGACAAGTTCTCTCTTGTCCTTTGGATCTCTTCTTTATCATCTCCTGTGATGATTAAGTCATCCACACATACTAGCACCATAGCTAGTTTCTCATCTTGAGACTTGACAAACAGGCTCGAGTCTACTGGTGCCACCGAGTACCCACTTTGTACTATAAATTTTGTTATTTTTCCATACCATGCCCTCGACACTTTTTTTAAGCCATACAAGGCTTTGTTTAATTTGCAAACATAAGTTGGATAGACTTTGTTTTCAAACCCCTCGGGTTTCTCCATATATATATCTCAATCTATCTCACCATGCAAAAAAGCATTCTTTACGCCCATCTGCCACAGCTTCCAAGACTTGCTGGCTACAAGTGCTATTAGTACTCGCACCGTTATGATCTTTGCTACTGAACTAAATGTTTAATCATAGTCCAATCCGTATTGCTGTGAGAAGCCTCGAGCCACTAGAAGTGCTTTGTACCTTTCTATCGATCCATCTAGATAAGTTTTTACTTTGTACACCCACTTGCATGATATCGGCTTTACGTCCTTGGGCTTAGGAACTAGCTCCCATATTTGATTATGTTTGAGAGCTTGAATCTCTTCCTTTAGTGCCTGCTGCCATGCTTTACTTTGGGATGCTTTTTCAAACGTCGTTGACTCTGTAATGCTATCTTCTTCAGTTAGAGCAGCATTTGCATACTTCAAATTAGGCTTAAATTGTCTTTCCGACCTTCTAAGTTTTGGTCCAATCTCTTCAACCCCTTCTTGTTGGCTCAGGTGAACTTCTTCTAGACTCTTGTGATAGACACCTGTTTTCCACGAACTTAAAGATCTTTTTGGTGTCTTTGACAGGTCAGGCTCTAGTCCATCATCACTTTGTGTAGATACTGGCTCCTTGATGATTTCTAAACTAGGAGGTGCCTCTTCCTCTTGTCTTTGCTCCCTCAGCTTTTCTTGTAACTGATCTTCTAAATTTCTGGAGTCTAGCAATAGTACATCTTGTAAAGACCACCAATATGAGGCTTTGTCAAATACAACATTCCCTGAAGTATAGCAACGGCCAGTCGTGGGGTTATAACATTGCCACCCTTTTCTTTGACTGTCATAGCCCACGAAGATGCAACGAATTGCCTTCTTATCGAACTTGCTACATAGATGATTTGGCACAAATACGTAGCAGACACATCCGAATACTCGAAAGTGACTTACTGTGGGCTTTGTGTGCCATAACTTTTGGAAGGGTGAGACCAATCACAAACCTGCCTACGGTAGCCTATTGATCACATGAGTTGTTGTCTTCATACATTCAACCCAAAATTTGCTAGGCACATTCTTACAATGTAGCATGCTCCTACAAGTCTGTGCAAGATGCCTATTCTTTCTTTCAACCACTCCATTCTGTTGTGGAGTACCTGAGCAAGTAAACTGATGTCGAATTTGGCATTCTCTAAGATAGTTAGAGAACTTATCTGATGAATATTCTCCTCCATTATCTGTTTGCAAGCATCGAATTTTCTTTCCAAGCTCGCTTTCAACCTTCTTATGAAATTCTTTGAACTTGGCTAGAACTTCAGACTTCTCTTTCATAAAATACACGCACACATACCTTGAGTAGTCCTCAACGAAGGTCACCATGTAGCGCATTCCGCTGATTGATGCATGCTTTACCGGTCTGAAGACATCGAAGTGGATAAGCTCTGAGGGTTCCTTAGCTCTATACTTTGAATCTTCATATGGTAACTGATTTGCCTTACCATACTGACATCTAGCACAAATTGTATCTTCTCGAATATCCAGTTGAGGAAGGCCCTTGAGTATAAACTTCTTCATCATTATTTTTAGCTTATGATAGTTCACATGACCCAAGCGTGCATGCCAAAGGTCTGCAATTTCATTCTTTTGAGTCTTATCTACGTAGACTGATTCTACTAACATTACGTAGATAAACTCCAACCGTCTTCCCTCCATAATGGGAGTTCCTGATAACTTAACCTTCTAGTAAACCTTCACATTCTCTGGGCCGAATAACACATAGTTGCCAGAGGATGTGAGTTGTGAGACTGATAACAGATTCTTCTTCATCCCTAGCACGTAATAGACATCCTGCAGATGTATTTGGTTAGAGTTGAAGCAAGGAGTAATGATTGTCTTACCAACATGGGTGATCGACAGCCTTATATTATTAGCGGTCACTACTACCCGGCCTCCTGTGTACTCAGACATGCTGGACAACTTCTCCTCATCACCAGTCATGTGGTTAGAGCATCCTGAATCAACGATCCAATCATTGTTGTAGTTGATTGCTCCAGTTTTAGACTCTACTACAAGAGTCGATTCATTAGGCTCAGACACAACCGTACACACAACCACTTCACTAATGGTTAAATTGTGTTGTTCTTGCGCTTCTCGTACATCAAAGTCTGTTTCTTCAGAGCAACATGTCTCATTAGAATCGAACACTGCAAATGATGCTTGTAAGTCCCATTCTTCCTCACTGTTGTCTTGGTGACTTTTGGATGTCACCAAGTTACCTTCTTCTTGCCTTCTCTTTGAATGACAATCTTTTATGTAGTGACCTCTCTTTCCACATTTGTAGCACTCTATGTTACGCTGCATGGTGCTGAGGTAGTTGATCATAGTTATTGCTGCCAGATTGAGCTCCCCTTGTTTAAGAGCTCCCATCCTACTGCTGTGATTTGGCACGTTCTTAATTTTTCTTTGGCCATGTAGAGTTAGGCTGTCTTGGTCCACCACGTCTTGGTCCACCCCTTCTATTGTTATTACTGAAGAGTGTCTTCTCTTTAATCTTCAATGAAACCCCAGCCATTTGCTTGCATAGGCTTTCTTGATTGGCCAATAAATTCTCTAACTCTATAAGAGATGGTTGAATTGGCCAACCCCTTATAGCTGTGATGAATGCATTATTCTCAGGCCTTGACCTATATATAATGATCCTCCTCATTCTTTCCTCATTAATATTTTCTTTAGGATCTAGATTTGAAATTTCATGTCATAGATCCTTAATTTTTGTGAGATATTCCCTTATGGACTTACTTCCTTGAGTAGTAGACATTAACTCATTTTCTAGAAATTAGAGATGGGCATCATTTGTTTTTGAAAACAATGATGTAAAGGTGTCCTATGTGTAACAAGCCCGCGAGGGGACCTCGCTACAGCTCAGACTCGATTTTTGGCACGGTTCTTAATCTAAACCAAAGAGTCCAAATCCGGCAAATCGTTTTGAGAAAACAGATTTTTGAAAGAAGTGCCAAACATGGACTGCTTTGCCAGATACAGAGTCGCCACCTAAATATTTTATTTTTGAGAAATTTAGGAAACCCTGACTCGTGCCTAAGGCCACGTGTCTGTCATCACCAAAGTTGCCTCGGCTCGGGAACTTGGGTATGATTGGGGAAGGTCACTTCGTGAGCACCCCCGTTCGCCCAATCAAAGATCGGCCTCTACTAACCATGATATCTAGTTTTGAAAACGTTATGTGTTCTTATTCCGGTTATTAGCCTAGATTTACTATGTGATGCGCACAGCATACAAGTATAGACTGGATCGCCTGAATTGGAACAACACATCTTATGTTTGTTTTGAAACGGTTTGCTACTCGCAAGTAGGCTTAAAATGCAGATTTTGCCACCCTCGGGTGGGCTTAGAAAAGATGGTTTTGCCACTGTCTAGTGGGCTTAAAACTCACAGTGAATGAATTGTTCCAATCCAGACAACCCAACCTTCACCCACAGGCATTCAAGCAGTTATATCACATAAGCACATAGTCTCATGGTAAGCATGCTATCATGGCAGTCACTCACACGCATGCAAGGATGCTAAAGCATAAAACTTACCGAGTACTCCAAGCCAAAACAGAAGCTAATTAGAAATCCATGCATGATCGTAATTATACAGAAATGCCTAATGCAACACATGCAAAAATGCAACTATAGCAGGCATGGCTATTCTAAACATGGCATATGAAATGCTATAACTAACAAGTATTCAACTCGGAATTAAAGTACAATGCAGTTAGTATGATGCGCCGAGTCTGGTGTATGCAAAACAGATGAATGAATGCAAACATACTATCATACTATATGCTAATTGAAATATGCCCTAATCTAACCATCATAAGCTGGTAAATAAAAGGGAGAAAGACGTGGGGTTGGAAGACATACATCATACACACGCACACTTATTACAACATTGCCCTCGCGCAGAGGGTCCGAATAAATAATATACAGTCCCAAATAAATAGTTACAGTCCGAATAATTACAAAATCCTAATTAATTAACAAATTAAACTAGGAAAACTGTAAACTAGCATGCAAGCTAGGGACTGCCTCGACTCTGCTCCGGATGATGGATGATGCATGTTCGGGTTGCTTGGCACGGAAATCCATTGCGACGCCCCGATTAGCCTCTGTTTACAGTTCATGCTCGGAATATTGTGCAAAGCTCTGAAAGGCTGTTGATTCTTGATTTGCTGCAACAGAGAGCAAGAAAGGGGCATGGCAATGTATTTTCACATATGTATGCTTACCTCGATCCTCGTGCCACCAACCACGCATCTCGATGCATGATGGCCGAGGGGTCGAATTGCACGACTCAATATGAAATGAATGCACATGAAAACACAACAAGACCAAGACTCCATCATGGATAATCCAGAGTGTCGGTGACTGGGAATTTAGACACGTTCCGTCACTCGAAGTACGAAACGTCCCTCGTTTCCCGTGCTCGAGCTAACTCCTATCCCAAGCACAATGCAATATGCATGACATGCATGAATGCAACTAATATATAACCTAACATATACAATGCTATGGAATGGCATACACGATGCACGAGGTAACATGGCATACACGATGCACTAGCATACAACCTAGCATACACAATGCTATGAAATGAAATGGCATACACAATGCATAATAGACTTACACCAACACAAGTGGACCTCAGCCACACTCACATAGGAGGCCATTAGATGAAAATGAGACACTCGAGATGCGTGCATGTAGACGTCCCCGAACGCCCCGGGAGGGTTAAGTCCCGTTCTGTTCATTTGGGCTCACTACAGTTCAAGGACTCGATTGTCACGGTTCTAAATCTTGAACCAAAGAGTCCAAATCTGGCAAATCGTTTTTGAGAAAACAGATTTTTGAAAGAAGTGCCAAACATGGACTGCTTTGCCAGATACAGAGTCGCCACCTAAATATTTTTTATGGGGAAATTTAAGAAACCCTGACTCGGTGCCAAAGGCCACGTGTCCGTCATCACCAAAGTTGCCTCGGCTCGGGAACTTGGGTACGATTGGGGAAGGTCACTTCGTGAGCACCCCCGCTCGCCCGGTCAAAGACCGGCCTCTACTAACCATGATATCTTATTTTGAAAACCTTGTGTGTTCTTATTCCGGTTATTAGCCTAGGTTACTATGTGATGCACACAGCATACAAGTATAGACTGAGTCGCCTGAATTGGAACAAAACATTTCATGTTTGTTTGTTTAAAAGATGGTTTGCTACTCGCAAGTAGGCTTAAAATGCAGATTTTGCCACCCTCAGGTGGGCTTAGAAAATATGATTTTGCCACTATCTAGTGGGCTTAAAACAAACAATCAATGCATTGTCCCAATTCAAATAACCCAACCTTCACCCACAGGCATTCAGGCAGTTATATCACATAAGCACATAGCCTCATGGTAAGCATGTTATTCATGGCAGTCACTCACACGCATGCAAGGATGCTAAAGCATAAAACTCACCGAGTACTCCAAGCCAAAACAGAAGCTCATTAGAAATCCATGCATGATCCTAGATACACAAAATTGCCTAATGCAACACATGCAAAGATGCAAACTATAGCAGGCTCGGCTATTCTAAACATGGCATATGGAATGCTACAACTAACACGTATTCAATTTGGAATCGAAATACAATGCAGTTAGTATGGTGCGCCGAGCCCGGTGCGTGCAAAACAGATAAATGATGCAAACATGCTGTCATACTGTATGCTAATTGAAATATGCCCTAATCTAACCATCATAAGCAGGTAAATAAAAGGGAAGAAAGACATAGGGTTGGAAGACATACATCACACTCACCCACACTTATTACAATCAGTCCCAAATAATGTACAAATTCCTAATTAATTAACAAATTAACTAAGAAAGCTGTAAAACTGGCATGCAAGTCAGGGACTGCCTTGATTCCGCTCCGGGTGATGAATGATGCATGTTCGGGCTGCTTTGCGCGGAAATCCACTGGAACGCCCCAATTAGCCTCTGTTTTGCGATGATTCTTGAAAAGCGCGCCAAGCCTCGGAAGACTGCTGATTCTCGATATGCTGCAACAGAGAGCAGGAAATGGGCATAGCAATGTATTTTCACAAATGTATGCATGCCTCGATCCTCGTGCCACCAATCACGCATCTCGATGCATGATGGCCGAGGAGCCGAATTGCACAACTCAATATAGAATGAATGCATATGAACACTACAACAAAACCTAACTCCATCATGGATAATCCAGAGTGTCGGTGACTTGGGAATTGAGACACGTTCCGTCACTCGGAGTACGGAACGTACCTCGTTTCCCGTGCCCGGGCTAACTCCTATCCCGAACACGATGCAATATGCATGATATGCGTGAAATGCAACTAAGATACAATCCTAACATACACAATGTTATGGAATGGCATACACGCTACACGAGGTGATACACAACCGAGCATACACAATGCTACGGATGAAATGGCATACGCAATGCAATATGGGCTTACACCAACATGAGAGAGCCTCAGCCACACTCACATAGGAGGCCATAAGATGAAAACAAGACACCTCGAAATGCGTGCATGCGTGCACGCAAACCGAGGACGGGCCCTCAGGCACCGAAATGCCACTCTAATGAGACATGGCAAAGACATGAAATATGGTATGCTAACATGCAAAAATCAGTGGCAAAATGAGGGGCAAAACAGCCCCGAAACGAGGCGAAATGGCACCCGATGCATGGAATCACTCCCGAAACATGGATTTTGGCACATGAAATGGCCTATAGCTATACAATACATCCATAATTTGAAAATGTAATGAAGAGACAGATTCAAGGCAGCCCAAAAATAAGCATTTTTACAGTACAAAACATGGCCAAACAGCAATCACAAGTAGGGCTAAAATGGCATACAAAAATAGCTCCGCAAGGGAGGCAATGAAGCAAGTAGTACATGCAATGCCCAAAAAAAAAAATACCCTTCTAAAACACTGAAGAGGGACCAAAAATATGAACATTTACAGTAGATGACAAGCCCCAAATCAGTATATAAACATGGCAAATAATTCATGCAAGAAATGAGCCAACGAAAGGGGAAAGAAGTAACTGATATAAGGGGGTCTCAAACAAGTGAGGGACCTTCAACAATGTTGAAGAGGGTCCCAAAATATGGCATTTTACAGTAGATGATCAAGCCCAAATCAGTATGCAAATATGCTCAAAATGCCATGCAAAATCAAGGCCATAAGAGGGTATAATATGAAGTACACAAAAAATTCATCAAATAGCCAAAGACCCTGAATGAAACATGACAAGGGTGTCAAAATATGGCCACTTTCAGTTCTGATCATGGCTGAAAACAGAAGCTAAAATGAGCCAACAAAGCATGCAAAAATAGGGACCAAAGAGGGGCAACGAAGCAAGTCATACATGGAGGTCCCAAACCAGGTTAAGCCCTTCTTCAATGTTGAAGAGGGGCTCAAAATAAGCCTACTTACAGTTCATGTCATGCTCAAAAACAGATCACACATAGGCTAGAAATACTATGCAAAACAATGGCATACAAGAGGGTATTGAAACAAGTGCACAATGGGGGGCTCAAACAGGGTTGAGCCCTTAAACGAACATGAAAAATGGCTCAAAAAAATGACCCTTTTAGTTTGGGTCAGATCCCAAAACAGCAAGCAAATAGGCTAGAAAAATGTGACAAAAATGAGCTACAAAAGAGGGAAAATGGTCTTACCCTTGAAGCCCACTTCTTTGCTGCCTTTTGGACCAAGGAATGATGTCTCTAAGCCTCTGAAAAACCTCTCCTTGCTGCTGAGATGGAGTAGTGGTGGTGGTGCTTGGTGGTGATGAAGAAAAGGGGTTGGACTTGGGTGTTTTTGAGCTTGGAGATAGAGAGGGGGAGAGACAATGTATGTAGGAGCTCCAAGGGTTTTTTTCAATCCTTAAACACAGCTGGGAGCTGCTGTTATATAGGCAAAAAGAGGGGGAAAATGGGGGGGAAAAAGGGGGGGAAAACTAGTCAAGTTTCCCCCCAAAATGGCCAAACCCTCGGACATGGGTGTAATGGAAAACAAAATTCACATCTAGGTCACCCTTGGGGAGGGGGGCATGGCCGGCTAGTTTAAAGGGGCAAAAAGGTCATTTCACAAAATAGGTGGCCGGCCGGCTAGATTTTCTGGCCGGCCAGCTACTTTTTGGGCAAAAAAATGGGTTTCCGGAAAGAAAAGTGGCCGGTGGGTGATTGGGAAGTCCAATGGTGGCCATTCAAGTGTCCAAATTGAAGCCCTGGAAGTTATCTTTCCAATGGCGCAAACCTTGCATCAAAATTCCTCCTGTGGAAAAAGTTATGCCAGTTTCCGTGAAGTCGCGCAGATTCGGTCCCAACCGGAGTGATGCCCTACTTCAATCAACCATATCTCCCCCGTCTGGGATTGACTTTAGGAGATTCTTGAGTGAAAAATGAAGCCCCAGAAGTAAGCTTTCCAATGGTGGTGGCCTCATATCTTAATTCCTCTTGTACAAAGAGTTACGCCCGTTTCGGTGAAGCCGCGCAGACTTTCTCCTTCCCGGATTCATGCTGAACCACTTTTGACCAAACAAAAAGTTGGTTGTCAGAACAATTGCTGGCCTCCCACCCTCCTACAAGCTTTCTAATAATGAAAATAAGGCCTCCACCAAAAATGAGCCCAAACCGATGCGAAATGAAGGTTCGGGGGCCGAAACGCGCAGTTCGGGACCCCGAAAACTGACTGTTGGGCACCGGGAGTGGTATTCGACCACGAAGTTGGTCTCTCGGACCCCAGTGTCCCTCAAAAGGGAGTAAATAAGATGCATGCTAAAAATCGGAGCAAACGGAGGTAGTTAGGCGGTCCCGAACCGAGGCACACGGCCTGACGGCTCTGAAAACCGGGAACCGGGCTCCGAAATGGGAAAAATGGCCTGCGACCACGAAACGTAGCCTACGGCCACTGAGAGATGATCTACGAGACCTCTCCCTCCCCTCAGGAAGAGAAAACAGAGAAAACCGAGCTTGGTTCGCAAACCGAGGCAAGGCACAAAAAAGTCCGGAAGTTCGGAGGCAAGGCTCACGGCCGAGACTCCGCAACCTCAGAACGAGCACAGTATACAACATCACCAAGCGCTCAATCAGTGACGTCTGAGTCTTAAGGTCGGTCAAAAATGGGGTGTCTACAGTGCACACGTGCACGCGAACCGAGGACCGACCCTAAGGCACGAATGCCACTCTACCAAAGCATGGCAAGGCATGGAATATGGCATACTAGCATGCAAATTTCAGTACCAAAATGTGATGCAAAACAGCCCCAAAACATGGAAACATGGCACCCGATGCATGAAACGAGACTCGAAACTCGAAACTAGGCGCATGGAATGACTTATAGCTATACAAAGCATGCATTATTTGAACATGAAGTATGAAGACAGAATCAAGACAGTCCCAAAAAAAGCATATTTCCAATTTTAAGCAAGGCCAAAAGGTGAACACAAGTAGGGCTAAGCTAACATGCAAAAATGGCCTCGAAAGAGAGGTAAAGAAGCGGGTAACAGCTTCTGGCCCTAAATGGCAAAGAGCCCTTCAACAAAGTTGAAGAGAGACTCAAAATGAAGCACTTTACAGTATACGTCAAGCCACGAAAATAAACACAAGCAGGCCTAAAAGATTATGCAAGAAAAAGGCCAAAAGAGGGACAAAGAAGCAAGTGATGGCTGCTGTCCTCACACAGAGGAGGGCCCTTCAACAATGTTGAAGAGGGGCCCAAAACATGATATTTTACAGTTTATGACCAAGCCCAAAATAGTGTACAAGAAAGCTTAAAATACTATACAAAATAAGGCATAAAAAAGAGCTTTAACACAAAGAGCAAAAGGGAAGCCTCAAACAGTGAAATACCCCTGATCAAACATGAAGAGTGGGTCAAAATATGACTATTTACAGTTCGGACCAGAGCCCAAAAATACAAGCACAAGGAGGTAAAAAAGCATGCAAAAATAGGGCCAAAAGAGAGATAAAGAGGCAAGTGAAAGATGGAAGCCTCAAACAGTGAAGAGCCCTTCAACAATGTTGAAGAAGGACTCAAAACAAGCCTCTTTTCAGTTTATGACCAAGCTCAAAACAGTTTAAAAATAGGCCTAAAATACTATGCAAGAAAGAGACATAAATGAGAGCTAAAGAGGCAAGTGGTAGTATGAAGCCTCAAACAGGGAAGAACCCTTAATCAAACATGAAAAAGACCTCAAAACATGACTATTTTCAGTTAGGGTCGGAGCCCGAAAATGTAAGCAAGTATGGCTTAGATATAGAACAAAATAAAGCACGAAAGAGGGAGAATAGGGACTCACCCTTGTAGACCAATGAACCAACAACTCTTGGCCTGAGAAGTAGTGCTCCTAGCCTCTGGAAAGAGCCTCCAAGCTGCTGGAATGGAGTGTGGATTGGTTGGCTTGGAGATGGAGTAGAATGGGTGTAGGATTTGAGAGGTTTTGAGGGTTGGAGTGTAGAGAGAGAGAGATACAATGTAGGGGACTTAAACCAAACTTTTCTAACCCTCCAAAAGGGAGCTGGAGGGCCTGGTTATATAGGCAAAAGAGTGGGGGAAAAGGGGGGGAAATGAAATTCAAATTTTCCCCCAAAAAGTTAGCCCCCCGGATACAAAATCTGGGGGGAAACAGAGGGCATTTTTGTAAAGTACCTGGAGAGAGGATCATGGCTGGCTGGTTTTCTAGGGTTTAGGTGGCCGGCTAGCCTCAACCATGGCCGGCCGGCCAAGGGTCAAAAGGTTCAATGAAGATTGCTGGCCGGCCACCTCAAATTAGTGGCCTCCCATGTGTGCACAACACAACTATGTGGTCAAAAACTGGAAGAAGTGAACCAGGAGAGAGAAAAATCCATTTTTTAGAGGGGTTCAAAAGGGTCAGAAGCAATTACTGGCCGGCCATATCATATTGGTGGCCTCCCAGGTGTGTACAACACAAATATGTGGTTTTGGGCTAGAAAAAGTGGCCCAAGGGTGGTCAACATTGGCTTTCTAGTGAGAAAAACGGGCAACGGAGGGCGATGAAGGAATAAAACTGGTTGTCAGAACAATTACTGGCCTCCCACCCTTCTACGACCTTCCTAACAATGAAACAGAGGTCCCCACCAAAAATGAACCAAAACCGATGCAAAATGAAGGTTCGAGGGCCAAAACGCGCAGCCCGGGGCCCCGAAAACTGACTGTTAAGCACCGGAGGTGGCGTTTGACCACGAAGTTGGTCTCTCAAGCCACAGTGTCCCTAAAAAGGGGGGAAATAACGTATGTACCAAAAACCGGAGCAAACGGAGGTGGTTAAGCGGTCCCGAACCGAGGCACACGGCCGACGGCTCCGAAAACCGGGAACCAGGCTCCGAAATGGGAAAAAATGGCCTACGACCACGAAACGTAGCCTATGGCCACTGAGAGATGATCTACGAGACCTCTCCCTCCCTTCGAGAAGAGAAAACAGAGAAAATCGAGCCTGGTTCGCAAACCGAGGCAAGGCACGAAAGAGTCCGAAAGTCCGGAGGCAAGGCTCGCAGCCGAGACTCTGAAACCTCTAAATGGGCACGTCATGCAACATCACCAAGCGCTCAATCGGTGACGTCTGAGTCTTAAGGTCGGTCAAAAATGGGGTGTCTACACTATGCTGCCTTAGGTGTGTCATCATTCCTGATGCCCCCGAGCAACTCATCCTTTGTGGTTGTCTTGAGCACGTACATTGCCTTTCCAGCCTTGATCTTTCATTTACGGAGTGCCTCGACATTTTCCGTGAAAGGTGGTGCAGTCTCATTTCCATTAACAATCTCCCACAAATCCTGCCCTTCAAGATAGGACTTGATGCGACTCTACCAATTCTGGTAGTTGTTGTTGTTGAGTCTTGTGACTCTACTCATTGTGTTCACAAGATCTACCATCGTGACTTGGTGTGATCCTCCTGCACTTTCACCAAGTAAGTGTGGTCTCTAATCCACAAGCTTCACAGGCTTAAGTTATGCACGATTAACTCAAGAAAACGGTCCTTGATCGCCTTGCTCTGATACCAAATTGTTGAGTTAGAACACAACAGCTATACAAAAGTGAATCTTTATTTAGATGCAAAGATACACTCAAGTATACAAGAAGACTCTCGAGGACACCTCACTCTTGGAATCACTCACACTCAAGCACTTGACTCCACTCTTGATTGTTGTGTCTTGTACCTTCCAAATGAGGTCACTTCCCTTTATATAGTCATTCACCTCCTCGATGGATGGCTAGAATCATTTTGATTCAAGGGCTATTATTAACCCTCTAGAATATTCTAGCATATACTCATACTTTCCCATATTCTAGAACTCTCTAAATATTCTAGTATATAATAGTACTTTCTATACTTTTAAAATATTTTAAAACCTTCCAGAACCTTCTAGATTTCTCTAGATTTCTACAAGCTTCTCTAACGTTCCAGAATCTTCTACGATGTTCTAGAATCTTCTGGATTTCTTTAGATCTTTCTAGAGTCTTCTAGATCTTTCCGGAGTCTTCTAGATTATTCAACATATGCAATTAATAGCTTAGATAATTCTAGAAAAGTCAATGATGACTCTTAACAAAACCACCATCTCCACTACATCCAATGCAACCTATTAGACGTAGACAACACTCTCACACTCAAAGCTCTCCCCTTTCACTGACCTGACCCACATCTTCTGGGTCGCCTGGGTTAATCGACCTACCGAACCCGAGTGCTGCGATGCCAACGGAACCATGTTCCGCAATGTCCTTATGGCGATGATCCCAAACCCCACCAATCTCCTCCACATCTGCCTCCAAACTGGCCACAAGCATTATACATTGGACCCTTCGCAACATGTCGCCAGTACCCTCCACACGACCCACCATTCATGGAGGAGATACCCAGACTCGCCGCCCCCAATTTCTACCACATCCTCGAAGACATGCTCTTCAATGCGGTGGCCACAAACAAACAAGGCTTCACTTGGTCAGCGCTAATCTTTGGGTTCTCCCCAGGTAACCAGGGGCTAAACCAAACGACCCTCAAGCTTGTCAAAATTCAATTAGTATGTTGGACACCATGAATAAGAGCAAAGAGCTTGGGTTCTTGGGGTTCAAGAACACCAAGAAGTCATTTGTTTATTGGATTGAGAAACTGGAAGTTTACAAAATTGTTCAATAGAAGAGCAGATGATTGATGAACCATGAATGCCGTATTGGACTTTGCAAGTGCTCATGCAAGAAAAATGAATTGTTGGATATATAAATAAAAAATAAGGCACTTGTTAATATTGAAAATATAATTAAAAATATCTTAAAAATAAAATTTAAAATGTAATTTAAAATTCATAAAACGTATTTTAAATTTAGTGATAAGTATCTTTGTCCATTTTCTGATTTCTTTTTTTTTTTTTTTTTTTTTAAATGTTCCAAGGTACTAATGAACTATAATTTGTTGAATGGTAATGCAGTTTTAGAACAAAAACTTGATGGAAGGCAAGGATAGAAAAAATGAAAATATATATATATATATATTAAGGAAAAGAGGGTTTCTAATGAGAAGAGTCATGTGAAGTTCGAAACCCTCATACTATTTTTCTAGATTTCTTATTTTTTATATAATTAAAAAAATTCTATTAGTTAGCTTTTATTGAATCATTTTTATATAAAAAAAAAAATCTTATTATGTCTTGATTTACACATTTTAAAAGGAAATTTAATTAATCTATTTAAAATTTTGAAAAAGAAAGTTAACTAATCAGTTTTCAAATTTAAATTTTTGTACCACTAAAATGTAGGAATCAATTCACATCTTCCATAGATTTTTTTCTCTTGGTGTTTCAAAGTTTTATATGCATCAACATTTCAATCTATACATCTACATTATAACAAAGAGACATTTTACTAATAAAGACAATGATACCTCCAAAGTTACATCCGAAAGTTTTAAATTGTAGTAAGTAAATAAAAATATTAAAAAAATTACTAGTTGTTTTCCTATTCTAAAAAATTTCATAACCAATTAACCTATCCCATCAAAAGATTTTTACAAGATCATTGACCCATGATTCCTATAATTTTATTCCCTTTCTTAATATATTTTAGGTGGGTAATTTTGTTTCCGTAAACTCCCAAACTATAATTCCATACCCTAAGGTAGGATTTTATACTTCTTTTTCTTTTTTTCTTTTTTTGTTAGATGATAAAGGATTCAAAACTCCTTTCAAATATTGATGATGTGTTTGATTCATGTGTTTGGGTTGGGATTTTGAAAAGAAAAATAAAAAGGTGTGTGAAATTAGATAAAATATAGTTATATTTCATTCACATTTCATCTACTATCTTTTTTTCTTTTTTCTTTTTTTCTTTTTTTATGTTTTCAAATTTCTACCTAAATCCATGAATCAAACATAACATAAAGTTGGGTACATTACTGTGGGTGTTGATTTCTGACTACACAACCAAACGAAGAACTCAGCTGGAGAGCACCGGCAGAATAGACTAAGCCCGAACAACCTGTCACAGAAAGATAGGAATCCGACGGTGGTTCGTCCACCCAGGGGCACTCCGACACTCAAGTTAGTAATCAAATATCTCTTAAAGATAGCAAATAATGCTTAACTCACAAGAAAGAACTTACTATTCCTGGCCTATCACACATACTTGAGACCCACGAGGGTGCCCTGCTTTTATAGGAAGCACTGACCTGATCCCTGTAGAAGCCTCTCTTCAGTGGACTCAGGCTCAATACTCATCTTAGACTCTCAGCTAGATAGGGATAAACTCCCTAAGAGTTATATCTTTATCCAGACTGAGATCCTTCACTGTTCTAGGACTTTTGTCCCTTATCTGTTCATATCAAATTCCAGTATCTCCGCAGATAACCTCGGCCTATCCAAGATCACCTCGGCATCAGGACCAGGCCATGCGGCACCTCGGCTGACACTTCGGCGTTACCTTGACCACGTGCTGTCATTCACAAAATATGTCCTCACAACTACCCCCTAAGTTCTATTACCTCGATATCCTGATATGATGGAACCTACATCATTTGTTCAAATATTGTGTCAGCTAAAAATTCATTCCATCTCCATGATAGAGATCATTACTCGTCGACTTCAAGTACCCAGCACTTAACTGTCCATCTTTATCAATGATCAAGAACCAAGAACCATGTTCTTTGAGTTCCTTAACGGAGATCATTCCTTTAGCCGAAGTTTTTGCTTCATTAAATCAATAACTCCAAGAGTTTTAACTACGCATGAGCTATCACGCTTGGTTTACTCAACCATTTCCTCCACGTGTCCATTCCTTATTGGTTCGCACCTGACACACGCTATCAAGTTGCGTCGTTTCTACGCACGCCACCTAACAAGCACGTCGTCCAAGGCATTTAATTATGTTTTACTGCCTCTTCGCATTTTAATAAAACTCTCTCTCTCTCTCTCTCTCTCTCTCTCTCTCTCTGTGCCTCTTCACTTTTGCAAAATTGATTTCTCTCTTTGCACTCCAATTTTCGCAAGACTCCCAAACCACCGTTGCCACTTCTTTGAGCTTTCTGCAACTGTTCTGTCCACCACCTCCGGCGGACCATCCATCATTCTGTCCTACTTGTAATCATCGTCTGACTCCGGCGAACTTCTTTCGAACCTTATTCAGTAAGCTCACAACTTCTTTCTCTCTAATTTCAGTCTTTTATGTTTGATTTGTTTATACTCTGCCATCTGTGCACATTGTGTGTTGTTATTCTACATCTGTTTTTGTTATACTTTGTCTCTATCTCCATGCTTTGATCATCACTTCTTGCTTCTTTGAATTTTTGTTGTGCTTTGAGTTGCATTACTAAAATGTCAATTATGTTTCCTGTACAATGCTCTGCACACACTCACTCAGTACTCTATGATTTTTCTCATTCTTGAGTCCTTGTTGCTTTTTTGATTCTGAATCATGCTCTTTTTTCTATTTGTCTTGTTGTATTTCCAGATTTTTGCCTTCAATTCTTGTTTTTGTAGTTTCTAGGTTTGGGATTTGCCTTAGAACCTTGTTCTTTAGGAAAATCGAAACGAATTCCTCTTAGATCTTCAAAAACCGTGACACCAGTGCCTGTTTAGGTTTTAGTTGAGGTCTTTAAACCTATATCAATCATTCTGTTGCCCAACCCCTTCTTGCCGAGATAATGGGTATATTTAGGTGAAAGGTAGACACCCCAGAAAAACTAGAGCATTTTAGGCGGGAGTTCTCTATCCCAACCAACGTCCATTTGAGGTTAGCTAGGGAGGAGAACTCTATTATGCCTGATGGAGACTCCATGCCCTTCCCTGTTGTTGCATTCATTGAATACAGACTTCAGTTTCCCCTAGATACTCTCTTCCGAGAAATCCTTCACTATTACAAACTCAACCCCATGCAGCTTGCCATAAACTCATATAGGGTTATCAGTGGCATAATCGAACTAGCACACCAAGAAAAGGCTAGGATCACATTAGCCGATATCCAATTCTGCTATACCATGTGTGGCCTTAAATCTGAAAAAGGCTACATATACTACCTTAACCCCAGATCCACCTCCTTCAAACTAATAGCCGACCTCCCAGACTCCAACAAGGGTGCTGGAGATGATTACTTCATCGTCTTAAGTAACTGGGAGTTTGGTCCTGATGATGATCTTCATCTCTATCCTCTGTGCCAAGTAGTTTTTAAAGAGGGTGAGGGTAAGACTTAGTCATCTTACTGTAATTCCATTTTGGTTAAGGCTTGCCAACTCATTCATTTCTACTAATGTTTGCTCTTTATTTTTTGCAGTTCTTCCTCAGCCAGCCAAGGGATTTCGGTAATCATACGTCCCCAGTCGAGATCTAAAAAAGCTCTTGGATCTCCCTGTGCAAAGGTGCAAGGCCCCTCTGCTGTTGAATTATATACCCACATACAAGTCGGCTTTGCCTGACGTCTCTCGGAGGAGTAAAACTCCACCGTCTGCCTCAACCCCTCCAGTCACTTCTTTACCAAGAGCTGATCAGGCTTCCTCTTCAGATCTCATTGAGTTTTCGTCAACCTCTGCCCCCAACTTATCCCAATATCCCAGCGTTGATGCCATCGTCGTGTCCCAACAAACGTACCAACAGGTAAAACTCGTAGCCGTAAAGGCCAAGACCCTGAGGTGTCGGCTTACGATCTACCAAACCCACTCATTGCACTTCTAGCAATTCACTTAGGTACCAAAGTTACCGTCGCTGCAACCGCCCACGACATTTTGCAGTAAGCCTGTCGTGGAAGACCTCTTGGCCGACCTTCCAGGAATTGTTACCATTCGGTCTTCACCTTCTCAATCCCAAACTAAACCAAAGCCAAAAAGGATAAAGAGGACTGAGGCAAAAGCCTCTGCCACCCAAGTTGATACTGATGATACACTGTCAATCTCAAAATTAGCCGAGGTTGAGAAAAGTACCTCCAATGCTGAAAAGAGGCCTGCCGAGGACAAGCCGACCGATACCTCACGATCAAAGAAGCCAAGGTCCCAAGCAGCCGCAAGCCTAAGTGCTTTTAAAGCCGATGAACCCTAGGCTCTTGCCATCACAATTGGGGACCAACCAATCAGGGCCGGTGACAGTGCCATTGACAATATCGAGGTCAGCGTCGCTCTTTCCACCGCTATTCTTCTGCCAACTAATCTAAATCGTATGGCTGAGATCACCGGGTATGAAAACTTTGCTTTAATGATGTAGCACTCTGTTCTGGTAAGTCTTCAACTCTTGTCTTTTCTGAATTTATACTTCAAGTTCTCATACTGTGAAATTTTACTAACTTGTTCATTCTTTTTCTTCTAGGCAATCCAGCATGCTCATTCCTTTGCAATGAAAGCCGAGGACTTGAAGAAAGAATTGGTCCACAAGATCAAAGAGGCTGCTAGCTTCCTCACCTCCTTAAATAACGCCGAGGCAAAAATGAAGATGCTTCTAGATCAGGCCAAGGCTGATAAACAAGCTCAAGATCAAGCCGAGGAAAAGGCAGAGGCTGCTGAAGCAGTGGCCGATGTACTCAGGGCCAAGGCCAAAGAGTCCGAAGCAAAAATTGCCAAAGCCAAGGCGGAGCTGCGAAAGGCCTTGGTGACCAAGGCGGCCGAAATCAAGGCAGTTGACAAAAAAGCCTACGCCGAAGGCCAAGTATGTGACGCCTATAAGGAACAAGTAAACCAAGCCTACAACCAAGGTTTTTATCTCGGCTGGACAGCTACTCTGAACAAGCTGTCCATCCCAATGGATTCCAATCTCTACGATATCGACAAACTCCAAGTATCCTTCCCTCTGCCTCCCAAAGGATCGGGCAACAAGGCTGAGGAAGAGGAGGTCGAATCCGACGATGCCGAAGAAGAGGAGGGTATTACTAAGGGAGCCAAGTCCCTAACATTGAATGATCAAGTCCTGGACTTGACTCATGATGAGGAGGAGGACTTGGTTTCCAAGGGTGCCTCACCCAAATAAACAACTTCTGAGGCCGAGGTCCATGCAGCCGAGAAGAGCTTAGACCAGACTTTGCTAGAAATTGATGCCAAGATAACGGCGGAGAAGGAAGCCACATTGCTAACTGAGGTTGACACAACGCCAACAGCCAAGGTTAAGCAATCTGAGACCAGTGCCCATGTTTCCAACACTTAGGATTTTCTTTTATTTTACTTTGAACTTTTTCGTTTCCAGTTGTAACTTCTCTTTTGTAGCTTAGACAAGTAATTTCTTAGGCCAAGCCGAAGTGCCTCTTTGTATCTGAACAAATTTCTTGCTAAATGTATGCCCTTTCTTCTAAGTGTTGAATGTATGCCTTCTTCCCTTCTATGCATGTTTCTATACTTAGAATATTTTTTGCACTTATTCAAAGTACACCTTAATTATGTAATCACTTCGGGGTACAATACCTTGGATATACCTTTACTGTTTGTCTCAACCAACATTTGGAATACCTCGGCTAACACTTAAAAATATTTCGAAATATTTTTACAAGTGCTATTTCTTTAAACTTATTCAGTCAGGTATTGCCCCTTTACTTCCGCTTGTTGTCTTCTATCAAGACCTCACTCTTTCAACCTTTCCAAGCTTGGAAACCTGGTTGGTCATCTCATGTAATATGTACCTCGAATATTGTTTTCCTAATCACCTCGACAAACTCCAGCTTGTAAATTTTTCTGAAATTTCAACAAGTGTTAAGCCCATGTTAACTTGTAAATTTTCTCTAAAAAATTTCAACAAGTCCCAAGCTCTCAAGCTTATTTATCATTCCTACTTCTTGCCCTCTAATGTGAGCCTAAGTTCCACTTAAGTTCACATTATACGTTTATGATCTTTTGCCGAAGTCAGATTCAAACAAAGACTAGCCGAGGTTCAACCTTGGTTTCTCTATGAATCGACTTTAGTTCCACTCGGCCAACATGGCAAGCCTATGTTAATTCAACTTAGTTTAACTCTATTATATGCAAGTATAATTCAACTCTTCCATATAATAAGTATAAGTTATTCGTCATGCTTCATTTAGAAACATCGCCAACTTAGTTCAACTTTATTATATGCAAGTATAATTTAACTCTGCCATATAATAAGTCTAAGTTATTCGTCATGTTTCATTCAGAAACATCACCAACTTAGTTCAACTATATTATATGCAAATATAATTCAACTCTGCCATATAATAAGTCTAAGTTATTCATCATGTTTCATTCAGAAACATCGTCATAGGACTGAGTCCTATCGCACAAATTTAAAAATCTTAAAAATCAAACTAGCATGTTATTATTACTTCGGCTAATAAAATTATGACATAAACTTCGAAAAACAAAAAACTAATGATAAAAAAACTTCAAGTTGCAAGTGTTCCAGGGTCTTGGCAACTCTTTGCCCTCAGTGTCTTCAAGCCGATATGCCCCATTGCCAACAATCGAGATGATTCTATAAGGCCCCTCCCAGTTTGGGCCAAGTTTTCCCTCCCTAAGATCCTTCTTGTTGCCGATGACCTTTCTTAGGACGAGGTCCCCAACCTTAAACTCTCTTGGGTTGACCTTCTTATTATAAGCCCTAGCAAGTTGTTATTGGTATGGCTCCAGCCGAATTGCTGCTCTCTCTCTTTTCTCCTCTAGCAGGTCCAGATCTCAAGCCAAGAATGCCTCATTAGTCCCATTCTCTACTCCCTAGGCTCTGATCCCAGGGATGCCGACTTTCAGTGGGATAACTACTTCAGTGCCATAAGCCATGGCAATTAGAGACTCCCCAGTTGATCTTTTCGACGGAGTCCGATATGCCCATAGTACATTAGGCAACTCTTCCACCCATTTTTCCTTTGCTGCTTCTAACCTCTTTTTTATCCCATCCAAGATAGTCTTATTAGATGCTTTTGCCTGACCATTGCTCTAAGGGTAACTTGGAGTATAGTAGTAGTTCTTGATTTTGTACTTTGCACAGAAGCTTTTGATTAGCTTACTGTCAAACTGTGTACCATTGTCTACTATTATTTCCCTTGGAATCCCAAACCTAGTGACGATGTTCTTCCATATGAAGTTCTTCACAACAATATCTCGAATCTTCGCAAGGGTTCAGCTTCTACCCACTTTGTGAAGTAATCAGTTGCTACCAGCAAAAACTTCCTTTGCCCAGTTGCTTGGGGCAGTTGTCCAACAAGATCCATGCCCCACTGGCAAATGGCCAAGGGCTAGATACTGGGTTCAAATCTACTGCTGGTTGATGTATCAAAGGTGCAAACCTTTGACACTTTTCGCACTTTCTGACATAGGCTTCAGCATGTAGGGCCATTAGTACCCTTGAGTAATGGCCCTACGAACAAATGATTTGCCCCCAACATGGCTTCCACATACTCCTTCATGTATTTCATACAAGAAGTCTTCAACCTATGAGGGATGCACCCATCTCAAAATGGAACCAGTGAAGGATCTCCTGTAGAGATGGTCATCTGCTGTTAGGCTAAACCTGGCCGACTTCAATCTAGTCTTATGTGCCTCTTTTCAATCGTCTGGCAGCTTGCCATCCCTAAGGAACATCACTATTGCATCCATCCAACTTGGACCCCGTCTCCGCACACATTACTTCATACTCTGTGATCAGTGGTTCCACACTTGGGCCTGACAAATAATCAACCATTATTGTCCTTGCCTCCCCTGATTTCATTGCACTAGCCAGGTTAGCCAAGGCATCGGCATGACTGTTATCATCTCGGCTAACCTACTGTAGCCGGCAAATCCTGAAACAAGGCTAGCAGTCTAACAACTTCTTTGACATAGGCTATCATTCTTTCATCTCGGACTACAAACTCGATTGTTGCTTGATTCACAATAAGTTGGGAGTCACAGAAGACTACCACCTTATCGGCTTCTATTACTACTGCTAATTTCAACCCTGCAATCAATGTCTCATACTCTGCTTCATTGTTTGAGGCCTTAAACCCCAAACGAATAGAATGTTCTAACATTCGCCCATCTGGCGATACCAACACTACTCCTACCCCCCGCTCCTTGATGGTTTGAACTTCCATTAACAAACAAGCAGAAGGAGTTGCTGATATAAATGTTGCAGGGCTTTAGTTTCTCTTCTTTCTTTTATTTTACTTGAGTGGGGTTCTTGGGCCCCAGTTGGGTTTCTTCTTGCTTCCCTAGGCATCCCAAACCTCAGCTCACCAAAGTCTGACGCGAAATGGCACCAGGGGTGAACTCGGCCACAAAATCGGTTAGAACCTAGCCCTTAATTGCTGTTTTGGGCCTAAACTCTAAGTCATATTAGCCCAACACTACTGCCCATCTGCCTACCCTGCCTGTTAGATCTCCTTGCTGCAATAGAGACTTCAAAGGATGCTCAGACAGTACCACAATCTTGTGGGCTTGGAAGTAGTGATTCAGTTTTTTCAAAGGCATCACCATGCTAGTATCAACTTTTCCAGAGGTAAGTACCTAGTCTCTGCACTTGCTAGGGTTTTACTCACGTAGTATACTGCCTTTTGTTCTCCTTTCTTTTCTCTAATTATCACTGCACTCACTGCGTGCTCTGAAATTGCCAAGCATAGGAACAATTCTTCTCTAGGAATTGGATTTGACAGAACTGGAGTTGTTATCAGGTAATTTTTTAAGTCGGCCAAGGCGACTTCGCACTCCTCTGTCCACAAAAAAATCTGTGGCCTTCTTTAACAAACTAAAAAATAGTTTACACTTATCAAAACTTCGGCTAATAAACCTGTTCAGGGTTGCGGCCCTTCTAGTCAACATCTGCACTTGTTTTACGGATGTCAGGCTTTTCAAGTTAAGGATGGCCTTGATTTGATCTGAACTTGCTTCAATGCCCCTTCTGGTGACCAAGTATCCCAGAAACTTTCCAGACTCGACTCCAAATGTGCATTTCGAAGCATTGAGTCGGAGCCGATATATTCTCAGAATATCAAAAACCACCTTCAAGTCAGCTAAATGATTCCCAGGTTCTTTGGTCTTCACGATCATGTCATCAATGTACACTTCTATTGTTTGCCAATCAGATGTCTAAACATTTTGGTCACTAACCTCTGATAGGTTGCTCTCACATTTTTTAACCCAAAAGACATCACTCTATAGCAGTACAGCCCTTTTGAGATGACAAATGCAGTCTTCTCCTCATCAGGGGAATACATTGATATCTGGTGTTATCCCTTGTAAGCATCTAGGAAGCTCATCTTTCCATGCCCTGAAGTAATATCTACTAATTGATCAATTTTAGGCAGTGGAAAACTATCCTTGGGGCAAGCCTTATTCAAGCTGGTGAAATCGACACAAACCCTTCACTTACCGTTCTTCTTTTTTACTATCACAGTGTTGGACAACCAAGTAGGGTAGTTCACCTCACGAATGGCTTTGGCTTCCAGTAGTTTGTCCACTTTTTTCCTCAATTGCTTCAACATGCATCAACGTCGGCCTCCTCGCTCACTGGATGACTGGTTTAGCCGACCTATCTACATTGAACATATGGCATGTGACCTCAAGGTCAATGCTTGGAATCTCATATGGCATCCACACAAATACTTCTATGTTGGCCCATAAGAAAGCTTCCAACTCCCTTTCCTCATCCTCGGCCAAGCCTGAGCCGAGAAGGAAGAAACGCTCTTCATCCCCTTCTTAGACCAGAATTTTCTTCAAGGCTTCATCACTCTTCTCGGCTGGTTCTTTGCCGACATCATCTATAACTTCCATGTCTTCGTCTTCAATTTCTGTTATTTCTATCTCTCGCACGTTGCAGGTGGATTTCATTGCTTCCATAGAGTAACTTTTTGCTTGCACCTGACCTCCTCTAACTTCCTCAATTCCATGTTCTGTTGGGAACCGCAACAGTTGGTGCAGCGTTGAGGGAACAGCCCTCATTGCGTGCAACCATGGCCTTCCCAAGATAACATTGTAAGGGGAGGGGGTGTCAATTACTGTAAACTCTATGCTTACCTTCCTGGTGACTGCCTACACCTTCCTGGTGTCAATTACTGTAAACTCTACCCCAAATCATCTCGATGAAAGCCAAGCTCCTTGTAACATCGGACACACATGATGTCACAAGTGCTACCTTGGTCGATCAGAATGCGCCTTACCTAGCATTCCCTAATCTTGAGGGTTACTACCAGAGCATCGTTGTGTGGATGTTGTACCATGTTTAAGTCTGCCTCAGTAAAGGACACCATTGGCCCTTGGCACTAATTTTTCCTAGGCCTCTTTTGCTGGACCTGATACACATGTTGTAAGTGTCTCACCCTCTAAGTCTCTCCACGCACCTCGTTCTCATTGACCCTCGAATTAATCACATTGATCACTCGAGGTCCATCTACTTGTTGTTGTGGTGGTGGTGGAGGTGGTACTGCCGGTGCCTAGGGCAATCTTACTTGCTCTTCCCTCATTCTGGCCTCATCTACCAAGTCTCTCAAGTGACCCTACCTGACCAGATCTTCCAAATGCATCTTCAGGGCTCTGCACCCCTGAGTCAAGTGCCCATCCTCATTGTGGTAGGTGCAGTGCTTCCCAAGGCTTCTCCCCATAAATTCGCCAGAAACCTTCTCCGGCGCTCTACAATATGGCTAGTTCCTGATCCTTTCCAGAACTTTATAAACCGGGATCCAAAACACAGTGGTGACTACCTATGCAGCCCTCAACCCTATTTCTTGCCTGTTAAATCCAATATTACTTCGGCAAGCCATTTCTCTTCTCCTGCTTCGGCGCCTTCGTTCCCGGCGTATCCTCTTCTGCTCTGGCATATTTCTCGATCTTTGCCATGAGCTCCTCTATACTTTTTCGTAGAGTCTTTGCGAGCGACTTCCGAAGTGTGCAATCATCCTCTAGGCCATTCTTAAAAGACAAGACCGCCAGCTCCCGTTTGCATCCCGATATTCGGTTGAACACCTCATAATACATTTTGGCATAAGCCTTGAGGTTTTCACCCTCGCCAATTTTCAGAGCCATCAAGAAGTCTACTCTCAGTCGCTGCAACTTGTTTGTAACAAACTTGGCCAAAACATCTCTGTTAGGCCTTCTCAACTCTTCACGATTCCTTTCAGCAACTTATGAAACCAATCCGAAGCGATTTCCCCAAAGGATGAAGGGAACACCTTGCACATCAATAGTTCGTTCCCGGTATACAGGGCCATTGAATTCAAATATAAGTTGACATGAAAGTTCGGATCGGATTTACCATCATAAATCTGGAACCTCGGCATATGGAACCTTTTTGGGGCCTCAAACCTATCCAACTCCACTGAGAATGGCGTTCTCGGCTTCACGGGGGATGTAACCTCGGTATTCTGCCGCTTCCTCTGAAGATAGTCTCTCAAATCCTCATTAGTCCGACCAAGAGCTCGACTGTCAACGGATTTCAGCCTTTTTGGTGCGCTACTTTCGGTGTTGTTATGTGTCCTCTTGGACTTCTTTTTATTCACCGTGTCAAAACAAAGTTCCTTCCCTTGAACATGCCAATATTCCTTGACATAAGCTCCCTTGGTACGGGGAGTCCTCTGAGACTCTCCTCTCATTGACTCTGCTCGCCCGGCATCCCGTAAAGGCCGATGTGAGCATTCCCTCACCTTGTAATGCTGAGGGACCGCTGGAATTACTTTTTGCCACCCTTTTTGGACGTCATTCTTGACCGTTGGAATTGGCGTGCCCTTCAACGAGAACGGTGGTTACATGACATTGTTCTATATCATGAAGTTGACAACCGATTGTAGGTCTGCCAACTTGATGGCCATTCCCTTCATCTCATCGTCTCTCCTCAAGCATCTATCTTTCTATACCTGGAGGTCGCTCTCGTTGTAATACTCATCTCGGCCTGCTTTCTTCGGGGCGTTACCCTCATTGCCGACGTCCTTCTGCACAAGATTCGGATCCTATGTTCCTTTATCACGAATTTCTTTCTCGATGTTAGGATCGGGATTCTTACCACTCCCACATGAGACATCGTCTCCGATCTTTTCTTTCTGCCTGTCATTGGCCATCTATTCTTCTTCATTCCCACAGACGGTGTCCAACTGTGGGTGTTGATTTCCGACCACACAACCAAATGGGGAACTCAGCTGGAAAGTACCGGCAGAATAGACTAAACTCGAACAACCTGTCACAGAAAAATATGAATCCGGCGGTGGTTCATCCACCCGGGGGCACTTCGACGCTCAAGTCAGTAATCAAATAGTGCTTAACTCACAAGAAAAAACTTACTGTTCCCAGCCTATCACACATACCTGAGACCCACAGAGGTGCCCTTCTTTTATAGCTAGCACCGACCTGATCCCTGTAGAAGCCTCTATTTAGTGGACTTAGGCTCAATGCTCATCTTGGACTCTCTGCTAGATAGGGATAAACTCCCTAAGAGCTTTATCTTTATCCAGACTGAGATCCTTCACTATTCTAGGACTCTTATCCCTTATCCGCTCATATCGGATTCCGGTATCTCTGTAGATAACCTCAGCCTATCCAAGATCACCTCGGCGTCAAGACCAGGCCACGTGGCACCTCGGCTGACACTTCAGCATCACGTTGGCCACATGCTATCATTCACAAAATATGTCCCCACAATTACTTTTCAAATTTCTTTATTTTTTTCTAAAAATTTTGAATTAATATTACATTTTAAAGTTATGTATTACAAACTCTTATCATACATGTCTCTCCATATAATAATTTTTGAAATTTGTTTTAGTTACTATCTCAAAGATTAGTGATAAAGTAAAAAAAAAAAAATGTGTAGGTCTTAAAGTAAAAAATTTATATTAGAATTTGTTCAAATGTAATTCTCTTAATATTTATAAACATTTTTTATTGATTGATAAAAAGCACTGTAAACATGAACATTATTTTTTTTTATGATATTGAGTTATTAAATATGATGTAGTATTATAGGTCTAAACCAAGAATTGTTGGAAAAAATTGACTCAAACTAGATTTTCTAGGCTCGTTTTTAATATTTAATCTAATATTAGAACTCCCAAACTAGCTCATACTAGTCACGAATCGATAAAAATAATTTTTAATGATCAAGACAATTTTTAATAATTAGGTGAATGTCATATTGGCAGAAATATTGAGTCGACTAATTTCTAACTCACTTCTAATGCTTAATCAAATAACATAAGTCAATCCTAATCTATTTTCATGCAAGAGTTATGACATAAGACAATTTACAATTTTAAGTAGTCAAATTTTAAACTTTACAAACTAAGAAAAAATTAGTATATTAACAAATGTAATTTACTACTATCATATGCCAAATTAAAATTATGATATTTATAAAATGAAATGTATTTATATTTTATCATAAATATAATTTTTGTAATTTTTTCTTTAATTTTTACCAATTAGATTGTGACTTGCAATTTTTTATTAAAAACTTATAACACATAATTAATGACATCAAAACAAAAACATTTTCTTGATAAAAATGAATAAAATTTACTCCCTCCAGCCCAATTTGTTTGTTCATTGGTTGGGGAATAAACTATTTCAGTAATTTTTTGACTTTTTTATAAAAAGATGTGCAGAAAAGTAAAGAGAGTGATATGACAATTTATAATGACTTTTTGACTTTTTAACTAAAATTGAAGGTTGCCAAACAATGTAGATTATCATTACGTTTTAATTCAAATTTTGAAATGTTTTTTCTACCCTTGTCCTTCTACTTGAATTTTAAAATGTGTTTATAATAATTTACAATGGGTAATTTTGAAAATCTAACAAAATTTAATATCTCAAAATAGAAAGTAAAAAAATATTTTAGGACAAACAAAAATGAAAAAGTGGACCAACAAAAGAGGATGGAGGGAGTAATTGATTATAAATTATTTTTAATACATATTTTAAATAAATTTAATATTATTATTTTAATTTAAAAACTAATTTTTTATTATTTATTATTACCTGTGCATGGCATGGGTACTAAGAATATATTTGATAATGAAGGGGTTGAAGGGAAAATTAGAAAAGTAAGAAAAAAAAAAATCAACAATATCAAAATTGAAAACGGTGAAAATGATTTATAAATAAAATTTTATACCAAAAAAAAAAAATCATTTTGTCTAAGGTCTCGTTTGGTAACACAATATTTTAATTTAAAAATTAAAAAGTCACTAAAAAAACCAATAAATACTAAAAAGCCAAATATTTTTTTTTCCAATCACTCTATTTTTTACACAATTTTTTTTAGGGAAAATCGGTCTGGGGTCCCTCTTCCACTTTTCATAATGGATGAGATCCATAAAATTATTTTTTAATGTCTAAAGTCCCTCCCATCTATCACAGAAAAATTCAGCCCCCTTTTGTCTACTCCCACACACACACACAGACATGTACATACATACATACAGAGAGAGAACAGTTTGAAGAATTAGATCGATCATGGAGTCGTGATCGAGTATCGGAGGAGAGAGAGAGAAAGTGGTGGTGAAGAACGATACGGCGGAGTGAGGTTTTGCTTCTCGTTGAAACCTCTCTCTCTCACTCAAGGTTCCTCTGTTCAGAAGAATATACCCCAATATATAAAGGGAATATATATATATATATAATATATACAGCCTTGATGGCCTTGTTGCTTGATTCAATTGACAACCCAGTACGCAACATTGAGACCACATCTCATATCGTTATTGTTCAACTATCATAGTCTTATATATGTTGGTAGACATGCGATCTCATTCATCATCTGCAAATCTACTTTGTTTCTCTCATGTGGGGGTTTTGTTATCATCGAAACGGTCCTCTCTCTCTACCTCGCATTTCATCGAATCGAACATTTGGCCCTCATCGACCCAGCTCTTATTTTAATCTCAAGGTAATGTATACCATGGAATACATATAAATATATGAATGTATTTATTTATACAGAAAGACATATTTGTTTGGTTGGTTACATAGACCTTTTTTTTTCAAAAGTATTTTGTGTTGCTTGTTGTAGCTTCCGGGATCAGGTGTCGGAAAACATGTATTTGAACTGTGAAGAACTGTGAATGAGGTTGCAGAGAATTTTTCAAATTTCTCTGGAGTGGTAATTTTGTGAGAAGAACTGCGAAGTCAGAGAAATTTTCAAATTTCTCTGGAGTGGTAATTTTGTGGGAAGAACTGTGAAGGCAAAGAAATTTTAAATTTCTCTGGAGTGGTAATTTTGTGAGAATGCCTGTGAATTCAAAGAAATTTTCAAATTGCTTACTCTCAAATTGAACTTTGATGCAGGTGATGAAGCTTGGTTTCACCAGCAAACACTGGCTGATGGCTTCTTGTGATTTCCACTGGGAACACACTCTACTTCTGGAATTTTGAAGATAAAACTGTGATAGTGATGGAAATTCCTATGTTATGCTGGAGTCCAGATATTACAAACCAGAGAAATTCTCAATTGTTATTTTTAATAAACCAGAAAAATTCTCAATTGATATTTCAATGACAAACCAGAGAAATTCTCAGATTATTTCAGAATTTCTCTGGTCCTGGTAAGTTGCCATTGTTATCCCTTCTAATGTTGCTTACATATTACAATGTGGAATTTTTCCAGTTGAATTTAGTTGAAGAATGTTGCTTACCTAATGAATCACAATGATTTGGGTGTGAGTTTACTGTTATGATTGTTTATTTTCTCTTCCTTCCTCAAATCAGAGAAATTCTGAGAATAATACTTTCCAGAAAAATTTAGGCCAGAGAAATTTAAAATTTCTCTGGTTCAGAATTTCTCTGGACCAAATTTCTCTGGACTGAAATTTCTTTGGACTGAAATTTCTCTAGATCAAGGTTGAGGGACCTTAGACATTATGAAAATATTGTTGATGGACCTTAGACATTATGAAAATATTTAGTGTCCTTTATGCTTTAAAATCATAATACCAAGGACCTGAAAAAAAATACCCATTTTTTTTATAAAAAATTAAAAATTCATCCTAATTATATAAATTTTTTTTATCTCATATTTTAGTTAAAAAATTAAAAAATTACTAAAAAAATATAGTTGCCAAACCACCCTTGGTAGAAAAATAAAATAAAATAAAAATAAAAATAAAAATAAAAAATTAACACTATGTTTAAGATCCTAGAAGATAAAAGAAAATAAATGATTGCTTAAGTTATAAGAAAAAAGAAAATAAATGATTGTGATTTCTCTCCTTCTTGTTTGGTTAGATTTCATAAGAGAAAAAAAAAATAAACTATTTTATGTTATATTTGCAAAAGCCCTTGTGCTGAATATGAAAAGTCCTTGAGGACATGGGTGTCAATCATTTTATTTCTTTTATTTTTATAAGAACAAAATTAGTATTATGACAATATAAGAATCTGTTGATTTCTTTTCTCTCAAAATTTCTCCACTTTTGGGAAGATTGACAATGAGGGTTATAAGAAAAGAGTCTGGATCCTCTGCTGTGTTATCTTGCGGCTTTCGCTGCCATGGTCGAAAACGACGTTGTTTTGGTGGGGTTTTTTTTTTTTTTTTTTCCTTGTTTTCTTCTCTCATTTGAAAAGGCTGTTATGATTTTAACGGCCTCGTTTGAAAATAGACTATTTTAGTAACTTTTTGGCTTTTTTAGCTAAAATATGAGGTAAAAAAAAACTAGTATATTTGGGGTGACTTTTTAGCTTTTTACGAAAAAAAAGTGCAAAAAGTAGAGAGAAAATGGAATTTTTGACTTTTTGGTACATATTATAAGTTTTTTGAATTTTTTAGTAACTTTTTGGCTTTTAAACTAAAACAACTACTGGCCAAACGAGACCTCTAAAAGTCTGAACGTAACTCATTTCCCTTCCACTTTTCTCACAAAACAAAACAAACAAACACCTCAAACCCAAACATCTATATATGTACACACACACGTATATATACATATGTATATATATAGGATCATAGATTCAGTGAAAAGCTCTATTGTCCCAAATGGAGATAGAAGATTCAACGGAGTCCATATATATAGGATCTTGAGAAGAACAAGAGAATAGAACAATGGAGTAAATGGGGACTGTGAGAACCCAAATATAAAAAATAAAATAAATAATTAAATAATAATAATTTTACAAACCTCAAATATTTTACTTGTAAATCTTAAGGTGCAAATCAAATATTACTAAACAATCTTTTAATTAATTTTAAACATAAAATAAATTTATGGTGAAAGTCTTTAATTTAGATGTAAGATTTATTTTTTTTTTTTAAATGGAGAAGATTGTGTAACTTGAACTCTAAACCACAAAATTAATAAATAAGGCTCTTACCATTTGAGTTGCATGTAACTTATATATACATTTTGTATATTATTTATTTATTTGACCTACACATGCTTTGGGTGTACCCAACCACTAGTATTAAATAAAATATACACAAAATCCTACCTTCTTATTTATTCATCACAGCAACCATGAGAGAGAGAGAGAGTAAAGAGAGATTTGAGAGAAACTTTTGGCAACATTGGTGGTCAACAACTCTAAGGTATTGTCCTATTTTATTATATCTATTTATTGTGATGGTTCATATGTGTAATCTACTTGTTGTTGGGAAGGAATAGGAGAAACGGGTGTGTTGTTTGGGTGCCAAGTCAGTGATTGGTGATGAGAAATAATTGGTGTAATTTTTAATTCTAAAATTCTGTACAGAACCACAAACTTTAAAAATCAAGAAACCATATCAAACAAATGCATTTTGAACTAAAATTTTTACAGTAGATTAATTACATATTGAATTGCATATCTGAATTTTCTCATAATTTTTGGGAGTCAAAATCTATATTAACTAGTGCGTTCAAATCTGTCCAGAAAACTGATTTAAAACAGTAACTTCGGAAGTATCGTTCTCTTTGGATATAAATCCCAAAATTATCAAATCAACGTCATTAGAACCAGTTACGAGTCTAATTTCTTAAATTTTTGGCCTTGCGTTGATTGCTTGTGTATACTAAGAGAACCATTAATTTCTTTAAAGTGCTGCAGAAAATAACATGTTTTGGCATAATTAATTGTAAATAATTATTTTGATAAACAAATTAAGTAAAACCAATTGGGTTTGAAACTTAGGATATATTAGTGGATATCTAGAGGGTTTTGGAATTTTTCGAACAGTGTGGAGTGGGTTTTGTAATTTCCAAAGTTAGCGAATAGATTGGAAAACTTGTTTAACACTCTGTTTTATCTTGAAGTTACTTTTAATTAAATTTCGATCTAAACCCATGTCTTGGGTAATTTTAGACCTCGAAGAACATGAGCTTAGGTAATATTTAAGAGTAACGGTGAGTTGGATTGAGCTGTGTTAGTGCGCTTTAGTTTGAGGTTACTTAGTTCCTATTTTTTAGTATTTTTAAATTAGTAGTGACGTATAATTTTCATACTTGGTTTAGGGCACTAGTTGGACTTTTATACTCTATTCGAGGATTACATTATTCCGTTTCCAAGTGAGTAGTTTCATGCTACATATTTTTATAAATGTTCCCCTACCCTGAGCTGTTGGAAAATTTAATTGTTGTTTCAGGACTAAACTGTTTTGATAAATTATTATATTATCAATGGAATCAAATTATTTCTAAAACATGTGTGAACTTGACATACTGTAAACTATTTGTTTTAGTCTCATGTTTATAATGGTGAACTATTTTGTTTTGTGAAACTAATGTGTATCGATTATTAGGACCATCTGCATATTTTAGTCTAGGAATATTATTCCACTGTGTGTGGTAACTCTGGCCACTAAGGAAGAGATCCGAGTTGGGCCGTGATGACTCTAGTGCTAAACGATTATAAGGAAAAGACCTAGGTTAAGCTAGGTGACCTTCAATCGGATCGTCTTAGAGAAAATGCCCGAGTTGCCACCCTGAGGATGACTCTTAGTTCTGTATTGGATCCAATGGGGCTTATAGCCTTGAGAACTGTGTCGCATGTTCCTTGTAATTATCACGACCCAAACCCGCCCCTATGGGTTTAGTATCGTAACCGGCCAGTAATCCGTGATTACCAAAGGCCTACTTAACAGTAACACAGAGTAAAGGGGCTGGCGGAAGCCAAAACAGTAAATAAAAGGTGTCCAATGAGCTGTAACAGTCTGAATGCGAAAAGACCTTTTTATAAACATGCCACATAGATAACCAAAACATATGTACATGCGACATAAACACAAACATCCATGTCAGGGACTAAGTCCCTAACTAACTGTACAGTCAAGTCTTAACATTTATTACAGAACAGAGACAAAAGGGGGGAAATCTAAAACACCCCAAAACAGCCTTGGCTTTGACGCACTCGGAACCTCGAGGTGAGGCACAATAGTTGGCTTTGACAAAACAGGAGCTAACCCGACGCTCCTAACTCCGGTCCGGTGCCTGGAGACCTACATATATGTATATAAACAGTGAGCTAAAGCCTAGTGAATAACAGTAATGTAAAGAGGTTAAGAATGAGTCACTTAGAAACCATAGCAGTCATATGTGGTACATCACATAGCAAAACAGTATAGTAGGTCTTAGCAGACCGAACAGTCAGTTGATGGCCATCGTAACAGTAACAGTAGTGGTTCCAAACATGGAAACCGACAGAGATCTCTGTGACTTGTTCCCACTGGATCCTGTCTTCTTCCAGAATGAAGGTAACTCGAGTTTAGAGGACTAAACTCTTTTTAAGGAGGGGAGATTGTAACAACCCTCACACTGTTTACCGATAGATTACTGGTTAATTACCGATTACTGCTAAACTGAGACTGATCATGACAAGTAATTGAACTGACAAAAATACTAAACTGACTACCAGGAATCTAAAACTGAATCGATTGACTGTATCTGTTTAAATGCATTGTCTATCTGTTTGTTTGTTTAATTATCTGTTCAGTTTTTATGTTTAAACTGTTAATTGAAGGCCTTATCAGCGGCCAAATCAGAAATTGATTGATGTTTAGGATCATTGGAATTTATGTGAAATTATGGCATATTTATCTGAAAATTGATTTGGTATGTTTTAATTAGATTAAATTAGATTAAATATCGATGAATTGCACAAATTAGACTTAATTGCAAAATGCCACTTAGTGGCCACTACCTCACACATTTGGAGGCTTGCACACATTGAACCAAAACATTTCCTCAGCCTAATTTCTTGAGAGCAACCGAACTAGAGTGAGAGAGAGAGAGTCTTGAGAGAAGATTGCTCATCTAGAGAATTGGCTTGAAAGACTTGAAGGAATTGTAGGAGATTTGCCTAATTGAACTTCTACACTTGTAATTGAGGACCTAGGCAAGGAATTAAACCTCTCATTGTTGTATTTAAGATTGTTCTTACATGATTCATGTCAAATTTAGTGGATTGAGTCATGAAATAGCTTCATATGTTGAGTTGAGTTAGAATTCATGCATGCATGTTTACATCCTTGCATTTGGAAGTTGATTTCATGGAATTTGGTACATGCATGTTCATCTTATTGGTATGGACCATGATTTCATCTTGATTTTGTAAGGTTTAGCTCATTAGAGCATGAAGTTGGAGCTTTGAATTGGTTCAAACTCTTGCATGTTACACATTTACCATGTCCTTGAAATATTGTTTGAAATCATGTTAAATCGATCTTCCCTTGGGCCTTGATTTTACAAATTGAGCTTTGAATCATGTTATTCTATGTATCTACAAGTGTTTTCCAAGAAATGGGCCCAAAGGAATTGATTTTGATGCATTTGTGCTTGAATTTGAGCTTGGAGGTGCAATCTGGGTTTTTCAGACTTTGCACTCCCGCTCGAGCGAGGAAAGTGGCGCTCGAGCGGGGAATTCGAGCATCCAGTACTTTGCACTGTTTTACAGTACGCTCGAGCAGGTAATTGGCGCTCGAGCGGGACCTTGTGTCTTACACTCGAGCGGCAATCGAGCGCTCTATCGAGCATGATTTTCACCTATCCAGTACTTTTGACATGTTTTGCAGACCGCTCGAGCGGGGTAAGTGACGCTCGAGCGGGAACCTTTGTCTGCATGACCGCTCGAGCGGAGTGAGTTACGCTCGAGCGGAACTCTGTTTTTCTGAAAATTCTGAAAATGCTTTTAAAAGTGCATCTTTGCATCCTCATCCCATCCTAGGCATTCTTAGGCCTAGTTTAGAGCATCTTAATGAGGATATAGATGTAGAACACACCGAGACAAATTAGGGATTAAGTTATTATCTTGCCCAACTACATAGCTTAGTGTGTGTTCAATCTGTAACTATGTAGGGTTGGCTTCCGGAGACGCGCTCTAGCTTACTGTAGCCCAGAACTCTGTGAGTAACAATTGTGTAAAGATATGTTCAAAATGATTATCTTCTTAATACTGAACTGAACTGATATTGTTTACTGAATGAATGTATGTCCTATATTCGGAACTGTACTGTGGCATCCTTAGCACCTACTGTTTACTGTTACTATTATAGAGATCTCTGTCGGTCCCCTCGTGGAACCACTACTGTTTACTGATTGATGGCCATCATTACTGTTCGGTCTTTAAGACCTACTGCTTACTGTACTGTTATGCTAATGGATGAACCACATATGACTGATTGACTGAAAGACTGAAAGACTGAAATACTGATTTAATGAACTGTTTCATTACTGTAAGGACATTCATTCTAAACCTCTTTACGCATTATGTTATTCACTGGGCTTAGCTCACTGCTCATATATATATATGTAGGTGTACAGGCACTGGATCGGAGCTAGGAGCGTGGGGTAGACTTCCCTTTTTGTCAAGCCAACCACTGTGCCTCACTGCGAGGTTCCGAGCCTGCCAAGCTATGGCTTAGGGGTGTTTTAAATTCCCCCCGCCTGTCTCTGTAACTGTCTTGTTTACTGTATAGACTGATAACACTGTACTGTACTGTTTAATAGGGGTTAGACCACTGTCCTGTTCTGACTGATTGTATATATATATTGTGCATACTGTTCTGTACTGGTTTCATATGTGTATGGAAAGTCTTTTTGCATACAGACTCTCACAGCTCATTGGACATTATTTTATTACTGTATTGGCTTCCACCATGCCCCTGTACTCTGTATTACTGTATTACTGTTAACCAGGCCTTCGGTAATCTCGGATTACTGGCCGGTTACGGTGCTAAACCCATAGAGGCGGGTTTGGGCTATGACAATTAAGATGCCTTAAACTAGGCCTAGGAATATCTAAGATGAAATGAGGATACAAAGATGCACTTTAAAACACTTTTCAAAATTTTCAGAAAACAGGGGTCTCGCTCGAGCGAGCTTGTCAAAACAGTGGGGTCGCTCGAGCGTGGACTTCCTCGCTTGAGCGGTCTGTAAAAATGCAAAAAGTGCTGGATGTTAAAAATCTCCGCTCGATGCTCGCTCGAGCGTGAGACACAATCCTCACTCGAGCGTAGGTCTCGTCGCTCGAACGTGCATTTGTGTGCACCAAAAACCTGAGAGCTTGCAATCTATGCTCGAGCCAGCATTCCTTCACTCGAGCAGAGCTCTAAACAAAAGGCGGTCGCTCGAGCGTGAAATCCTTCGCTCGAGCGTGAAAGCCAAAATCTGGGATTTCCAGATTTGTCTCCCAAGCTCAAACCAAGCATTCAACACCTCAAAACTCAACCTTTTGGGCCCATTTTCTGGAAAACACTTGAAAACCAACAATATAACATGTTTTGAAGATCAATTTGTAAAATCAAAGCCCAAGGGTGAGTCAATTGAACACCAATTTTAAATAAACTTCAAGAACAAGATGTACATTTAACATGCATGTATTCAATTGAATTCAAAGCTTCTAACACATGATCAAATGAGTCAATCCTTCCAAAAACATGATGAATTCATGAACTACAACTAGAAAATGGACATGCATATGAGGATTTTATGAAAACAACCTCAAATTCCAAGAACATGTACATGCATGTATGGAGTGAGTTATGCTCGAGCGGAACTCTGTTTTTCTGAAAATTCTGAAAATGCTTTTAAAAGTGCATCTTTGCATCCTCATCCCATCCTAGGCATTCTTAGGCCTAGTTTAAGACATCTTAATGAGGATATAGATGTAGAACACACCGAGACATAATAGGAAGTTAATTATTGTACTTCCCCAACTGTTAAACTTAGAGTGTGCTCAATTTGTTAACTGTTTAGGGTTGGCACTCGGGGACGCGCTCTAGCATACTGTAGCCCAATCTCTGTGAGTAACGATTGTGTAAAGATATGTTCAAATGGTTATCTTTTGAATACTGAACTGAACTGTTTATTGAACTGATATTATTTACTGAATAGATGTATGTCCTGTATTCTGAACTGTATTGTGGCATCCTTAGCACTTACTGTTTACCGTTACTGTTACAGAGCTCTGTCGGTTCCCTTGTGGAATCATACTGTTTACTGAATAACTGGCCATCATTACTGTTCGGTCCTTTTGAACCTACTGTTTACAGTTATGCTAATGGATGTACCACATATGACTGAATGACTGTTCTGACTGAAAGACTGAAATACTGTTTAATGAACTGTTTTCATTACTGTAAGGACATTACATTCTTAACCTCTTTATACATTATGTTATTCACTGGGCTTTAGCTCACTGCTCATATATATATATATATATATATATGTAGGTGTACAGGCACCGGATCAAAGCTAGAAGCGTCGGAGTAAGCTCCAGTTTTGTCAAGCCAGCCTATGTGCCTCACTGCGAGGTTCCGAGTTGCCATGCTATGGCTTGGGGTGTTTTTGTGTCCCCCATCGGTCTCCTTACTGTTTTGTACCACTGTATAGACTGTCTACTGTTTTACTGTACTGTTATCGAGGGATTAGGTCCCCGTACTGAATGTTTGTATATGATTGTATAGACTGTACTGTTTTGAACTGTATGAATGCATGAAAAATGTTTTTGGCATACAGATTTTCACAGCTCAATGGACACTAGTTACTTACTGTATTGGCTTCCGCCAGGCCCTGTACTCTGTTTAACTGTATTACTGCTCAGCAGGCCTTCGGTAATCTCGGATTACTGGCCAGTTACGGTACTAAACCCATAGGGCCGGGTTTGGGTCGTGACAGAGTGGTATCAGAGCGATGCTTAACCACGAGTTATACCGCACACACGTGTCCCAATGAGCTATAGGGTGTCCTAGAAAAGCAATTAGGGCATCTCATGAACTTGAAAAGTGTGTGCTTATGACTGACTGATTATATGTTAAAATGTTAACCTGTTTAATTATACAACCGCTTATAATGATAACTGTTATAACTGTTTATAGAATAATGGATAATGCAAGCACTGCAAATGAAACTGAATCCTCATCAACTGAGGCCAGAATGGCCAGAATGGAACAAATGATGGGACTGATAATTGAAAGACTAGACCAACAACAGAACCAACAGCCCCCACCTCCTCCTCCGGTACAGCCGGAACCGAATGTGAATGTAAATGATGGGGATATAATTGCTCTTACCCAGAAGTTCAGCAAAATGAAACCGCCATCCTTCCAGGGAGGCCTTGAACCGTTGAAAGCTGAAGCTTGGGTACTTGAAACTGAAAAGCTATTTGAAGTGTTTCCGTGCTCCGAGGCACATAAAGTACTGTTGGCCACCTTTACTCTGCAAGAAGAAGCTAGAAGGTGGTGGATGCTTATCCGAGATGAAAATACTGTTATGACTTGGGCTCAATTCAAAGGAGCCTTCTTTGAGAAGTACTTCCCTCAATGTGTCAAGGATAGAAAAGTGACAGAATTTGAACAACTGAAACAGGGCACAATGTCTGTTGCCGAATATGAGACGAAGTTCACCGAGCTTGCTAGGTATGCACCGCATATGGTGGACACCGACTACAAAAAGGCCAGGAAGTTTGAAGGCGGCCTGAATGTTGCTATCCTTGACAGAGTCAACATGTTGAAATTGCCAACTTATGTGAATGTTCTTGACCGGGCCTTGATGGCCGAATCAAATATTGAAGCACTGAAACAAACTGAACCACCAACAACTGAATGGCGTGGTAAAAGACAGGGTTTCAAATTCAAGAAAGGCAAGCACAACCCTTCCAACAAGAAACAGAATACGGGGTCAACAACTAGCCCCAGCCAAGGGAGTGGATTCATTCCACCCTGCTCTACATGTGGCAACAAGCACAAAGGAGTTTGTCACAACATAACGGGAGCCTGCTTCAGATGTGGCAAGGTGGGCCACAGAATTAAGGACTGCCCTTCTGCTCCACCAGCTAGTAGTAAAGCTACACCGAGCGCAGCAGCATCAAATGTAGCACCAAAGCCTAACCCCAAAGCTACCGGGAAAGAGCCGATGAGGCAGGGCCGAGTATTTGCCCTAGTACCGGGAGACGTGCAAAATACTGAGACCGTGGTGTCAGGTATCCTCTCTATTTGTACACAAAATGCATATGTACTGATTGATTCGGGGTCTACACATTCTTATGTGTCGCATGCTTTTTCACGGAAATTGAATAGACCCCTAGAACCTATGAATTATCTGCTAGCTGTATCATCACCTGTTGGGGGATCTATGACATGTGCATATATGTATCCTGCTTGTGAAATTATTGTTGGGGATATGCATCTGTTTATTGATTTACTGCCATTGAACATCGACCATTTTGATGTTATATTGGGGATGGACTGGTTAACGAAATATCATGCCACTATAGACTGTGTAACAAAACAAGTAGTTTTCCGTCCGCCTGGTTTGCCTGAATTTGTGTTTAATGGGAGTGGAGTAGTACCTCCTCCGTATTTGATTTCTTCAGTGAAAACTGTTAAATTAATTAGAAAGGGGTGTAAAGGATATCTGTGTTCTGTGCTGACTGTGTCTACTGATGATGGTGTTAAAACTGATGTGAATTGTATTCCTATAGTCAGCGAATTCCCAGATGTATTTCCAGATGATCTGCCAGGGGATTTGATTGACAGGGAGATTGAATTTACCGTTGATGTGATTCCGGGAACACAGCCAGTGTCTAAAGCTCCTTACAGAATGGCTCCAACTGAACTGAAGGAGTTGAAAGTGCAATTGCAGGAACTGTTAGACAAAAGGTTCATCAGGCCTAGTACTTCACCGTGGGGTGCACCTGTTCTGTTTGTAAAGAAGAAAGATGGCTCACTGAGACTGTGCATTGATTACCGTGAATTGAATAAGGTAACTGTGAAAAATAAATACCCATTACCGCGTATTGATGATTTATTTGACCAGTTACAGGGTGCACAAGTATTTTCAAAGATTGATCTCAGATCGGGGTATCATCAATTGAAAGTTAAACCAGAAGACATTGATAAAACTGCTTTTAGAACAAGGTATGGACATTACGAATTCTTAGTTATGCCTTTTGGAGTTACCAATGCACCTGCAGCATTTATGGACCTCATGAACAGAATTTTTAAACCGTACCTTGATGATTTTATTGTAGTATTTATTGATGACATACTGATTTATTCTAAGACTGTTGAAGAACATGAGCATCATCTGAGACTTGCCCTGCAAACCCTAAGAGAACAGAAACTGTATGGTAAACTGTCTAAATGTGAGTTTTGGCTTGATCATGTTATGTTTTTAGGGCATGTTGTTAGCAAAGATGGAATTTCTGTTGATCCACAGAAAATTGAAGCTGTAGTGAACTGGCCTAGACCAACAAATGTGACTGAAGTCCGAAGCTTTTTAGGATTGGCTGGATATTACAGACGATTTGTCAAAGATTTCTCCAAAATTGCTTTACCATTGACTCAACTGACACAGAAAGGGATACCATTTGACTGGACTGACCAGAGGGAATCAGCGTTCTAAGAGTTGAAAACCCGATTGGTGACTGCACCTGTCCTTACTCTACCTTCAGGTACGGATGGTTATACTATATTTAGTGATGCTTCTCATAAGGGTTTGGGATGTGTTTTAATGCAGAATGGGAGAGTAATTGCCTATGCTTCCCGACAACTGAGGCCTCATGAAAAGAACTACCCAACCCATGACCTGGAACTTGCTGCAGTAGTTTTTGCACTGAAAATCTGGCGTCACTATCTGTATGGGGCAACATGTGAAGTATATACCGACCACAAGAGTCTGAAGTATTTCTTCACCCAGAAAGAATTGAACATGAGACAGCGAAGGTGGCTAGAACTGATTAAAGACTATGACCTACAGATTTTGTACCATCCGGGAAAAGCCAACACCGTTGCCGATGCTTTGAGCCGAAAATCGATTGGGAACTTAGCCTGTTTGCTGACTGGACAGAAGGAGTTGCTTTGTGACCTTGAAAAGTCTGAGATTGAAATTGTTTTGAAGGAACAAGGTGGAACCTTAGCTGCTATTTCTGCTCAACCAGCATTGATCGAAGAGATTAAAGAGAAACAGCAACTGGATGACTTCTTGAAGAAGATCATCGAAGAAAGAGAATCTAAACCGAAACCGGGATTCAAATTTGAAAATGATGTACTGAAATTCCAGGAAAGACTATGTGTACCGAATGATTCTGAACTGAAAAGAAGAGTTTTGCATGAGGGCCACAATTCAAAATTTTCTATCCCTCCGGGGAATACGAAAATGTACCAGGATTTGAAATTGAATTTCTGGTGGCCGGGAATGAAGAAAGAAATTGCCGACTTTGTGTCCAAATGTCTTCATTGCCAACAAGTCAAAGCTGAACATCAACGACCTGCTGGATTATTGCAACCCTTACCCATACCAGAGTGGAAATGGGAGCATATCACGATGGATTTTATCGTTGGGTTACCTCGCTCCAGGAAAGGTATGGATTCAATTTGGGTTATTGTTGATAGACTGACCAAATCTGCTCACTTCTTACCTGTTAAAACAATTTATAATGCGGACAAACTGGCTATACTCTATATTGATGAAATTGTTAGACTGCACGGAGTGCCTGTGTCTATTGTTTCTGACAGGGATTCGAAGTTTACATCGAGGTTCTGGCAAAGCCTACAGACTGCATTGGGTACTGAATTGAAGCTGAGTAGTGCCTATCATCCTCAGACAGATGGACAGTCAGAAAGGACCATCCAAACCTTAGAGGATCTACTGAGAATGTGTGTCCTTGATTTTCAAGGAAATTGGGAAAGTCATTTGCCATTGGCTGAATTCGCCTACAACAACAGCTACCATTCGAGTATTGGTATGGCGCCTTTCGAGGCATTGTATGGCAGAAAGTGTAGATCTCCAATTTGCTGGGCAGAAGTTGGAGATGGGCCGTTGCTTGGGCCCGAAATTGTTTATGAAACGATTGAAAAGATTAAACTGATACAACAGAGACTGAAAACTGCACAGAGTAGGCAGAAGAGTTATGCAGATATTAGAAGACGAGACCGAGAATATGAAGTGGGTGATCACGTTTTTGTGAAAGTGACACCAATGAAAGGCCAGACTCGTTTTGGAGTCAAAGGCAAGTTAGCACCGCGGTATGTCGGACCGTATCAGATTATTGAGAAAATCAATCCGGTGGCGTATCAAGTTGCACTTCCTCCTGAAATGGAGCATATGCATAACGTCTTCCACATCTCTATGTTGAGAGATTATCTTCGGGATCCATTCCATGTGATTGAGCCTACTCGGATAGTGTTGAGTGATGACTACACTTACGAGGAACGGCCTATACAGATTGTAAACCGACGGATCAAGAAACTGAGAAACAAAGAGATTCCGCTAGTGAAAGTTGATTGGCAGAACCATGGTGGTGTGTATGCCACTTGGGAAAGAGAAGATGACATGGCTAAAAGACACCCAGAACTGTTTCCACTGAATCCGGTTTTCTTCCAGAATGAAGGTAACTCGAGTTTAGAGGACTAAACTCCTTATAAGGAGGGGAGACTGTAACAACCCTCGTACTGATTACCGATAAACTACTGAATTAGCTACTGATTACTGCTAAACTGAACTGATAATGACTGATAATTGAATTAACTGAAGTACTGAATGGACTGATTGAAATCGAAACTGAAATTGAATAAGTATATCTATTGTATTGCATTTCTATCTGTTTGATTGATCATTTATCTGTTCGTGTTTTATGTTTAAACTACTAATTGAAGGCCTTATCGGCGGCCGAATTAGAAACCGTTTAGTGTTTTGGACTCAGTAGAATATTTGTGATTTAATGGTATATTTATCTGAAAATTGGTTAGGTATGATTAAATTAGATTAAATATTGGTTAAAAACTAAGTTTGGCTTATTTACCATTATGCCACACTTAGTGGCCCACTACTTGGACCTTCTTGAGCCTTGTATACACTTGAAACAAACCTCTTCCTCAGCCAATTTGAGAGCTCAACCGATCTTAGAGAGAGAGAGAAGGAAGAGAATTGATTTTCATCACATTTTGCTTGATTGTGCTTGAAACTTAAGAGAATTGAAGTGTTGACTCCATTATTGATCTCCTAGGCTCTCAATTGAAGACTTAGGTAAGTGAATCCATCTTCTTCTTGTTGTCTTTGAGTTCCATCTTGCATATATCATGGTTATAGAGAAGTTAAGTCATGAATTTGCTCATATATGTTGAATTGGAACTCCATTGTTGCATGCATGCTTGAATTGGTGCATTTTGAAGTTGAATTCATGATAGATTGTACATGCAAGCTCATGTTTTCGTTCAAGCCCATGTTTTCATTTTGTCTTCCAAGTATTGAGCTCAATTGAGCTAGTATTGAAGCTTAAAATTGTTTAAAGTGCATGCATGTCATGTTTGCATGTTGTTCTTGAAAGTTAGTTTGAAAATGAGTTTGATTAAACACCCTTGGGCTTTGATTTCTTAAATTGAGTTTTGAAACATGTTATTCTATGTGTTTAAAAGAGTTTTTCCAGAAAATAGCCCAAGAGGATCGAAAATGTTGCTTTTGAACTTGGTTTTGAGCTTGGGACTCAAATCTGGAATTTCCAGATTTTGGTTGTCCACTCGAGCGGAGGAAGTAGCGCTCGAGCGGAGAAATCGAGCTCCCAGCATCTTGCGCTGTGCATCAGTCCGCTCGAGCGGAGTATTGGGCGCTCGAGCGAAGGACTGGGTGACACGCTCGAGCGGGCGTCGAGTGGAGATTTCACCTATCCAGTACTTTTTGGTCCGCTCGAGCGGGAATGTTGCGCTCGAGCGGGGACCTTTGTTTGCTTGTCCGCTCGAGCGGGGAAACCTGCGCTCGAGCGGGACTCTGTTTCATTGAAAATTCTGCAATTGTGTTCCATGCGCATCTTTGCATCCTCATCCCATCCTAGGCATTCTTAGGCCTAGTTTAAGACATCTTAATGAGGATATAGATGTAGAACACACCGAGACATAATAGGAAGTTAATTATTATACTTCCCCAACTGTTAAACTTAGAGTGTGTTCAATTTGTTAACTGTTTAGGGTTGGCACTCGGGGACGCGCTCTAGCATACTGTAGCCCAATCTCTGTGAGTAACGATTGTGTAAAGATATGTTCAAATGGTTATCTTTTGAATACTGAACTGAACTGTTTATTGAACTGATATTATTTACTGAATGGATGTATGTCCTGTATTCTGAACTGTATTGTGGCATCCTTAACACTTACTGTTTACCGTTACTGTTACAGAGCTCTGTCGGTTCCCTTGTGGAATCATACTGTTTACTGAATGACTGGCCATCATTACTGTTCGGTCCTTTTGAACCTACTGTTTACAGTTATGCTAATGGATGTACCACATATGACTGAATGACTGTTCTGACTGAAAGACTGAAATACTGTTTAATGAACTGTTTTCATTACTGTAAGGACATTACATTCTTAACCTCTTTATACATTATGTTATTCACTGGGCTTTAGCTCACTGCTCATATATATATATATATGTAGGTGTACAGGCACCGGATCAAAGCTAGAAGCGTCGGAGTAAGCTCCAGTTTTGTCAAGCCAGCCTATGTGCCTCACTGCGAGGTTCCGAGTTGCCATGCTATGGCTTGGGGTGTTTTTGTGTCCCCCATCGGTCTCCTTACTGTTTTGTACCACTGTATAGATTGTCTACTGTTTTACTGTACTGTTATCGAGGGATTAGGTCCCCGTACTGAATGTTTGTATACGATTGTATAGACTGTACTGTTTTGAACTGTATGAATGCATGAAAAATGTTTTTGGCATACAGATTTTCACAGCTCAATGGACACTAGTTACTTACTGTATTGGCTTCCGCCAGGCCCTGTACTCTGTTTAACTGTATTACTGCTCAGCAGGCCTTCGGTAATCTCGGATTACTGGCCAGTTACGGTACTAAACCCATAGGGCCGGGTTTGGGTCGTGACAAACATGAACAGATCATTTAATGACTAACAGATAGAAATACAATTTAAACAACATACTCATGTATTCAGTTCAGAATTTCAGTCTATTCAATTACTTATCATGCTCAATTAGAGATTAGCACTAATCAGAGGTGAGGGTTATCACAGTAATTTCTTGGTATCCAGAAAATTATTGGTGTTCATGTTGTAATCCGTTTTAAGTGAAAAATGTCATTTATCATGTTCTTAAGAGACATGAATATTTTAACTGTTGAACTGTGGAACCTTCTTTTTGAAACAGATTGTCTTTACCAAACTGTATATCAATCTAGTTTATGTGATATATATCTTATTTTGGAATTGAACCATGTTTTCAAAACTGTATTTACTATCCATGTTGCTACTCACTGAACTATCAACTGACTTAGTAATTTATTATTTCTAGGTGTTAGAAGGACTTAGAGTGAACTCATGGCGTAGCGGGGACTCAATTGCATAGACCTCTAGGACATTCATTTATTTTGTTTTAGATTGTTATATCAAGTTTATGCATATATCTTTTTATTTTTATTGAGATTCATTTAAGATTATTTTGATACGTGGGCTGTTTATATCCCATAAGTTTGGATGGTATTGATTACGGTTGGTTTTGTCATTTATACTTGTGGTATGTCACTGGATTAAGTTTGGTTATTTATTATCGGAATATTGTATAGTTGCTCAATGTGATTATGGATTCGTGTTTAGGCTTATGTGTGCCTTGGCCTAAGACCCTATGGGTCACCGTCGATCATACCTGGGTTTGGGGTGTGATAGGGACCGTCTAATTCACAGCCGCTTCAGATCTCCGCCGCATCAAATCTCCAATATCTGATCTCCGCTTGCATCGACGCCATTTCTCATATTAGTTTGTCATTGTGTCTCGCGATGGCGATCAAGTTTTGCTAGAACTGAAGCAATTGATGATTGAAGCAATGTTTTGAAAAGGGAAGAACAAAGCTTCAAAATTCACACAAATAAACCAAAATTTAGAGACGTTTGAGAGCTTAGAGAGAAGAAAACAGGAAAACCCAACAAGCAAATCATCACTCAACAGCTTCAATGGTCTTTTTCTTACTTTCAAAGGATTTTTTTTTTTTTATTCTCTATGGCCTCGCTTCATCGCTGTTGCTGTGATGTATGGGTTAGGTTCTCAGCTCAGCTCTCAATGAAAAAAAAAAAAAAAAAAAAAAAAAACTCAAAACGACGTCGTTTTGGACCATGACAGGAAACGCCGCAAGAAAACACAGCAAAGGATCCAGACTCAAGAGAAATAGGTTTCTCTCCGTTTCTCTCCACTTAAATTATCTAAACAAGTAAGAAAAATAAATATCCCTTCATTTTTTATTTCTTTTTTATCTAAATCACTCAATCCAAACATAAAAGAATTGTTAGTGGTGCTTCGGTAATTCAGCTAAACCGAAGGGCTAGTGTTGAATTTCAGAGGAGTACCAAATTCCCAAATTAGTTCCACTTTCTTTCAGAAGTCTGGGGATTTATCCGAAGCCCCTCTCTGCTTGCAATTTCGGAAGATTTCTGATTCTCTCTCTACTTCTCTGTAAGTCTGAGACAACGCTCCTTTCATTCCCAATCTCTTTCTTCGACGAACAGTCACTTACATTCATACATACATATATATATATATAACGATAATCCAATTGTATTTATGTATATATGTGTGTGTGATAGGAACTTGCTCATAGCTACAAAGCAATGGTGCTTACAAATTTCAATGGGACAGGGGTTGGATTTGGTACGCATAACCAACCATATTTACGCTTTATTTATTTACAAGGTTATATCTATACATATATATCTGTATTATTGATTCTACGCATTCTTTGCGGACTGTACCAAGGTTTCGGAATTGGTTGCGGTTTCGGCGTCGGCTGGGGCTTCGGAGGTATGTATGTGTATCATAAGCTCTCTCTCTCTCTCTCTCTCTCTCTCTCTCTCTGCTGTATATTTCATTTTCAATTTGAATTTCTTTAAATTCTCATACATTTCATTTAGGGTTTCATTTTTATGTTTTTTTAGTCACTTGGTGATCGTAGGAATTAAGCACATATCCAATGGAATGCAGTTTATTTAAGTATATTGACAAGATTCTTGGAAAGAAGATATATGCATTTTCCCGATTTTATATTGGATTCAGATTCAGTGCAATATGGCATTTGCCTTAAATTTTATACTTCTGCTGCTGGAAAGAAAGTTGTGTGGTCAAAATATTTAATGTTTTCTCAATGGGTTACAGTTGCAAGAAATGAGAATGAGAATGATGATCATGATCATGATATGATTTTTTGGTTGCTTGAGTTATCACACGATGCTCATAAAAATCTCATGTTACAATTGAAATTCCACTCTTGATTAGGGTATGTGCTTTTTCACTTACATAATTCCAAAACTTATAAATCCCTTTTTTGGATCTTATGCTTGACCTTTTTCCAAAATATGGGACATGAATGACTGCTCAATGTCAAAATGTACGTTTAGGATTTACTAGGTATATTGGTTTCCCTTTCTTCTTCTTCTTTTTTTTTTTTTTTTTTTTTTTTTTGCATATTGAAAACTTGGTGTTTTATTATATGGGGGGTTCTGTTACAATGCCACCAGTTTGGGTATTTTTTATTCCTATCTCTGAAAATACGAAAATTATATTATTAAAGTTATTGGTAGATGTATGCTATGGTGTCTCATCTCTTCTTTTAAGAGAAGCAAGGATTACTAACTCCAGTTGTGCAAAGGATTTTCTAGAATTCTCCCGTATCTAGCTCCGTCTCTTTGTTTCGGATACCCAAATGAAAAATAATGAAGCTTGACTTTAGCTCTTTCGAAAAGAGGAAAATTGAATCATTGGAATGTCAAAGGTTTACCATGTAGTCATGAAGTTAACGTTGTAGGTGTGGGATTGGTGCCAATTGGAGAATATGATTGAAGCTAAATCGAAGTAACAGCTCTTCTACGTCAATTAAAATTTAGAAACACCAAGGGTGCCTATTTCTTAGTTGAAAAAACCTAGTTAATGCTTTCAATTAAGCTCTGGGAAGAATCAGAGAACATTAGAAGTCTTTCCAAAGCATTTTAAAAACCTAGTTAATGCTTTCAATTAGGCTCTGGGAAGAATAACAGAACATTAGAAGTCTTTCCAAAGCATTAGCTAATAGTCTTAATTGGGCATCTATTTCTCTCATACGCATAGGTGGAAGTTTGCCTAGATTTTGCTCTTGAAGAATTCTATCATTGGCATTTCTTGATTGGTTCAAGTGACTAATCTAGGATTCTAATTAATATTCAGTTTTATTCTTTTTCTCAACAATAGTCTAAAGAAATCATAGAGGAAACTCCGTGACTCCTATCCAATTCAAGTTTTTTGACTGTCCAGAGATACCTAAGAAGGACCATTTATAATCAATTTTGTATATAAGGTAATGGGGGTTTGAGGAGAACGTGGCACACAAATCTAAGAAAAAAATATAGCATGTTCAGAAAATGAGTGGCTAAAATAAGGATATTAAGATGGATGAATAGTGTTATAAAAGATAGAACCAAAAATGAATGCATTCATGGAAGTTAGAAATGGCACTAATTATAGATAAGATGAGGGAAGGTCATTTGAGATAATTCCATCACGTGCAACATAGATCAACCTATGCATTGATGAGAAAGAGTAATTTGATCTCGATTGAAGGTGCTAAAAGGACCAGAGGGAACAAGAAAGACATTGATCACAGAGGGAAAAAAGACTTGATTGTGTTGAATTTTACTTGGATATGGTTTTGAACAGAGCGAACTGGAAAAAACAGATCCATGTAACTGATTGCAAATAATGGAAGTTACAACAGTCTCATAATGGTTGTTCGTTGCTGTTCATGCACTAGTTTCTATGAGGGTGACATTGTAGAAGAACTACTATATAGCACACTTCTAGTAAATAGTATGATGGACTGGGAGCACCATTGTGAACTTCTAAAATATATTTGTGGTGCTTGTCGATGCATCATTAAGAATAAATAAATAAATTTAAGTCTATTGTGTGAGAGCCCACTGAATTTGAGCTTCAGATGGTAAATGCATAGAACAACTCTTTAGATTGAGGGAAGTATGAAATGACATTAAAATTTGGTTAGAACTGGACTGGAAAGGGTGCATGTTCAATAGCATTCTATTTGGCTCATTGCTATGAGGGTTGGCTGTTTGATCACTATAAAGGAAAGGGCAGTTGTTAATCCTAGAAAAGCTCTCATACTCTTGTATGCTCTTTCATGGAAAATTATTGGTGAGAATGACTTCAAGGTTAAATCAAGAGAAACAAATGGTTGGAATGATAATTGTGCCTCTTGTTTTTTGTTATATTGGGAGTGATTTATATTCTATTGGAAATTTTCTGTCCTAATATCATTGATTATGATGGGGGTTCAACTTCATGTGCACATCCTTGGGTCCAGTCAATAAATATAACAAAAAAGCTTTTACACCTTATTAGTACTGAAATAGGTCAAACAGGTTGCACTCTCTATCAAGTCTTATAGACCTCGTTTAAACATTCAATTATTTTCTGAGATTTCCGTCTTGGTTTCTTTGCCAGTTCTGATGTGCACGTTGTAGTGGTACTATGAAGTTCTAATATCATTGCCAGCCAGCCTATTTGCTAATTGATGTTGTTAAATTGATGCAGGCATGCCTTTAAATTTCTTGGGTCTTGGTGCAGGTAAACCGTTAGAACTAGTTTTACTCAGCAATTTTGCACTTATATGAGTAATCTCTCTTGTCATTGTTTTAATTATGGACTGAATAACTCGTCAGAGTACTGATTTTTTAAGGTGGAGGCTGTGGAGTTGGACTCGGCATTGGATGGGGATTTGGGACAGCTTTTGGTAGTCAGTATCGGTCATCTAGGGTCACATTTCAAGGAATTGATTTTAACAATGAGGGTCAAACTGATGGTAAGGAGTCCACCAATTCATCAAGAAACCCTCCAAATACTCATGCTGCTCAATAATGTAATATGTCGATGCAATGATTCAATTCCTGTCGTAAGCATGGAGAAAGAAGTCACTGTGCAGCATTTAGACGCGTGGTTTGGAAAAGGTTAGCGGCATTTTGGAAGCTTTTTGTACTTGAATTGGAATTGAAAAGGTGGTATGCTAAACTCTCTGATCCCGTTGAAGTAACGAGACTAGCCAGTTTTTAGTTTTAAATTGTCTATCTCCTCATCACCCAAGTGCAGTTTGGAGAAAAATGGTTGTTTCCTGATTTTCTTCTTTCAGAAATTTTTTGATGGGTGACTATCTATACTATATTTTAGCTAGCTCATTACACCCAATTTTATAAATATTTTTTTTTATTACAACATTATCCCTTTCTAAAATTATCTTGGACAAAAAACATTAAAAAATTGTTAATAGAATTCCTTTTACACCCATCCCATTTATTCCCCCTTTCAACCACCACCGTACTCCTTCACCATTCGCTGCCACCACCCTCTCTCCCTTCTCTCACTCGCTCCACCCCTATGCAACTCCTAATACCTCCACCATAGGAACATAAAAGAAAAAATTAACTAAAAAAATTTAGGAAAATCATAGTGAAGACATATATGATAAGTAAATAGATTTTATACAAAATTTTGATGTTTAGAAATTTGTTATTATTTTCATGTAGTCCGGTTCTATTTGAAAAAAATGGAATCAAAACTCCATTTGACTTTGTTATCAAACATCTTAGCTTGCTCAGATAATTAAGGTTGAACGTGACTAATTTTGCTAAGTTTGGTCTGTATTTGTTTAACTTTGGTTGGCCGAACAAAAGGCCAAACAAAGCTCTAACCCAAAAAAAAAATAAAAATAAAAAAGGTTCCTATGAAAGGATCTTCCAAGTAAATACAATCCCAACGCTCTTCATTTCCTACTCCGTTGCCATCCTCCTCTATAATGATGAAAATGATGGAAAGGAGATAGAAAGAGGAATGCAACAAGAGAGGAAGAGAAGGGGTATAAGGAGAGAATGTAAGATTAGAGATAAGGATATATTTGGTATTATGAGGGTGTAAAAAAATACTATTTAGCTTGTTTGGTTCCAGTTTTTAAAAAACAGTTATTAAAAAATTCTACTTTTTTATTTTTCATATTTTAATGTTTTCAATGAATTTTTTTAATATTTTAAGTAATTTTTTTTAAAAAAAATTTAGACACCTAATATAAACACGCTTAGAAAATATAATAGTTGTGAAAAAAAATTTTAAAAAATATATTAAATATCAAAAAATATGAAAATTTAATATATTTTCCTGATTTTACTCTAAGTTTACGTGATCCACATATTTTAGATGCATTAACTTTGAATATTCAATTAAATGGTTCATTTACAAATATGAAAGAAAAAGTCTATAATATTGCTTTAATTTATCGTGTTCATTATAAATGTATAAAAACTAATTTAAATATTCAAGCCTTGCATAAAAGTCCAAAAGATAAAACTCTGTTAATTCAAAATAGTTATATTGATTCACATATTAATGTTCCCCAAATGATTGAATGGAAAGATATAAATCTCCCTGATCAATGGATAACTACTAATGAAAATTACAAATATAACCAACAACAATCTTCAATTCAAGATATCCAACAATACAATGATGGTTATGTTTGTATTAAATTTAATAGTAGTCAATCCTTTAGACATAGTACATCTCGTGTCCCTACTGAAATTGAGACTGAAGATGAAATATTTAGTACCCCATTATTTCGAAAAAACAATCAAATCCATCTTGGCCAAACTCCAAATAGTAAGCTTAAAGGCATTGATAATTCCACAACTTCTCAAATTAGTAAACCAGTTTATGTCAATCACATTCATTTAACTAATGACGACGAAGAATCCCAAAATTCTCCTACTCAAACTGATTTTGATGTTATACCTCCTGTAATTCAAAACTATATTCAATCATAAAATTCCCCTTCTCTCACTCGCTCCACCCCTAGCTTAAAGGCATTGATAAATTACTTATTGACTTTAGATCCAAAGAAAATAGGATTCAACGACAAGCCTATCGTGCCAAATATGATGCTCTTCATCAATCCAAAATAACTAGACAACGGTATAATTTTATGATTGAATATAGTTTTGAATTACCCCTTTTAGAATATGTTGAAAAATATTACACAAAGGTAAATACAATCAGAAAACATAAATGGAAAACCTCTCCTACAACTTCGGTTAGCTCAAATCACCCTCCGTTAGAAAATATACTTATTGAACATCAAGGTTCTGAAATTCCAGCCTCTCCTTTTAAGTTACCTAGTTCTGACCCTGAAATTAAAAAAGTCATTGAACAAAATAATTACACTAATCAGTGCTTAAAAACAATTGCTAAACAATTAGATAAAATAGAAACTACTTTAGATTCCAATATTACATCTCTTAAACAACCTTTAGATCAACCTCTGCTTAATCTCCCTAGTAATCGTACTAAAAGAGCTAGTTTAGTCACCAATGATCAAACTACTGTCAAAGTTATTAAACAACTTTTCAGTAAATTATCTACCACTAATACAGCCTCTCCTTCTAAGGATAAAGGTATTACTGTTTTAAATCAACAAACTCCTACAGATACTACTTCCAACCAATCTGATGATGATAATACTGATAATAATGCAATTAATCAATTAGCTCAACAATTTAAATCCTCTAAACTTAATAAAATTCATGATCTCAAAGTTAATCCTCAAACTACAAAAAATTGGTATTCTAAACCTACTCCACCTGATCTCCAATTTGAAGAAACTAATATTAGTAATCAATTCTCTGTCTCCGCCAAACGCCTGTACGAATGGAATATTGATGGTCTTAGTGAAGATCAAATCCTCCAAAAATTAAATCATTTATCTATGGTTTCAAATAGTTATCTTTCCAACTATCCCCAATATTCACAACCTGAAATTGTTACCCTCATTACATCTGGTTTTACTGGTATGCTCAAATCTTGGTGGGAAAAATACCTTACTAATGATCAACGCAACTCTATTATCTATGCTAATCAAGTAGATGAAAATGATATGCCTATTTTTGATGAAACTATTGGATGTTGTCACCCTGACGGTATTAATACATTAATCTACACAATTGTTAGACATTTCATAGGAACACCTACTAATATTTATTCTCGCATACATGATCAACTTAGTAATCTTACTTGTCCAACCTTAAGTGATTTTAAATGGTATAAGAATGTTTTTACCTCTAGAGTTATGTTAAGAGAAGACTGTACAAAATCATTTTGGAAAAAAAAATTTATTAATGGTTTACCTAGCTTATTTGCCTATAAAATTAGAGATGTTCTTAGTCAACCTACTGGTGTTATTGAATATAATCATTTAACATATGGTGATATAATTAGCATTATTCAAAAAGAAGGTTTAAAAATGTGTATTGATTTAAAACTTAGTCAAAAAGCTACTAAAGATAAACATAAAGTTAAATATGAATTAGGAAATTTCTGTAAACAATATGGTTTACCTCCTGTTGCACCCTCTCGAAGAAAATCCCACAAATATTCCAAACATAAACATAGATCCAGATATTCTAACAAATATCGCAAAGATTATTCACCCTCTCAATCAAATGATAAATTTTACACTAAACCTAAAAAGAAATATTACAAATCTAAATCACATCCAAAATCTAAATCCCCTAAAGATATTATATGCTATAATTGTGGTCAAAAAGGATGTTATTCTAACAAATGTAAAGAAAAACAAAAACTCAAAGATCGAGTCAACCAACTTCAAATTGATAATGATTCCAAAAATCAATTATATGAAATTTTCCAATTAAATCAATCTATTAGTGATTCCTCTTCTAATCATCCAAATACTTCCTCTGATTCTCCTTCATCTAGTGAATAATAATGTTGAATCAGGATGTAATGATGTTTGTTGTAAACCAATTAAACAAATCTCTGTTCTTACCAAACAAAACCAAGAAGAATCTGCTCTTATCAAATTAATTAGTAAATTAGATGATCCAGAATTAAAACAAAAATATATTGATAAATTAAAATATTGATTACTTTATTCTGACAATAAACCTAAAATAGATAAACCTATAATTAGTCTATCCAAAACTTTAGATAGATTTAAAAATAAACAAAAAGAAGTTACTCTTTAAGATTTACAACAAGAAATCCATCACATTAAACAAACTATTAAAGAATTGCAAAATAAAGATCGCAAATTAGAAGATGAAATTATTACATTAAAACTTAATAAAAGCTTAGACAATTTCCAAACTAATCAAGAAACCCCAAATGAATCTGAACATAATTCTAATTATGATTCTGATCCAACTAATCCTGAAAGATTAATATTTGATAACCGATCCCAAACTGGTAATCTTGATAATAAGAGATTGAATCTAATTAATAAAATCTATATGCAAAAATGGTATTCACAAATTAAGATAGTTATTAATGATTTTGAATTAGAATTAATTGCTCTAATTGATACTGGTGCTGATTTAAACCATGTACAAGAAGGTTTACTCCCTACTAAATATTATGAAAAATGCCATGAGAAATTAACCTCTGCAAATGATAGTCAAATGTATATTAAGTATAAATTACCTAAAGTACATGTCTGTCAAGATAATATATGCTTCAAAACCTCATTTGTTTTAGTTAAAAACATGACTGATAAAATCATTTTAGGTACCCCATTCATATATTTACTTTATCCATTTACTACATGTAGTAACGGAATAACTACTCATATTTTAGGACAACCTGTTACCTTTAAATTTTTATCACCACCAGAAATGTTAGAAATAAACCAATTAAACGATTGTTCTATTTCTCATACTATTAATCGATTAACTAGACAAATCAATTTTCTTAAAGAAGAAATTAATTATAAAAGAATTGATCAACAATTAACTGACCCTGTTATCATTTCTCATATCAATGATTTTAAATTGAAACTTGAATCAACTGTTTGCTCATCTTTACCTACTGCATTTTGGCATAGAAAAAAGCATGTAGTCACCTTGCCATATATTAAAAATTTTAATGAAAGACAAATGCCCACTAAATCTCGACCAATTCAAATGAATCATGAATTACTTGAAATGTGTAAAAAAGAAATTAATGAATTATTAAAAAATAGAATAATTAGTCCAAGTAAATCACCTTGGTCTTATCCTGCTTTTTATGTTAATAAAAATGCTGAATTAGAACGAGGAGTTCCTCGCTTAGTTATTAATTATAAACCATTAAATGTTGTTTTAGAATGGATTCGATATCATATTCCTAATAAAAAAGATTTAATTAAAAGACTTAGTCAAGCTGTTATTTTTAGTAAATTTGATTTGAAAAGTGATTTTTGGCAAATTCAAATTCACCCAAAAGATAGATATAAAACTGCTTTTAATACACCTTTTGGACAATACAAATGGAATGTAATGCCTTTTGGATTAAAAAATGCTCCTAGTGAATTTCAAAATATTATGAATGACATATTTAACCCATTTAGTCATTTTTCTATTGTTTACATTGATGATATATTAATTTTCTCTAAATTACTTAGTGAACATTGGAAACATTTAACTGCATTCTTTTATACAATCAAAAGTCATGGTCTAGTCATATATGCCCCTAAAATTAAATTATTTCAAACTAAAGTTAGATTTTTAGGATATGACATTCACCATAATACTATTCTCCCCATTAGTCGCTCTATTGAGTTTGTGTCTAAATTTCCTGATGAAATTCTTGATAAAACCCAATTACAACGGTTTCTAGGATCACTTAATTACATTGCTGAGTTCTACAAAGACCTTAGGAAAGTCTGTCAACCTCTCTTTGATAGGTTAAAAGATAATCCTCCTCCTTGATTTTCTGTTCATACTGTTATTGTTAAACAAGTCAAGTCCTATGTTAAAACTCTTCCTTGTCTTGGTATTCCTACTGAGAACTCTTTCAAAATTATTCAAACTGATGCTTCTGATATTGGTTATGGTGGCATTCTTCTTCAGAAAGTCACTCCCCATTCATCTGAACAAATTGTTCGATATCATTTTGGTGTCTGGACTAAAGCACAATTAAATTATAGTTCTATTAAAAAAGAAATTTTATCTACTGTTTTATGTATTAGTAAATTTCAAGATGATATTTTAAATCAAAAATTTTTACTCCGTGTTGATTGCAAATCTGCTAAATATGTTTTACAAAAGGATGTTCAAAATCTTACTAGTAAGTAAATTTTTGCTCGCTGACAATCTATTTTAAGTATTTTTTATTTTGATATTGCTTACATACCTGTTAGTCAAAATTCCCTGCCTGATTTTCTTACCCAGGAATTTTTACAGGGGGGTAAGGGATAACTGCACCTGCTACACCATTTATTTCTTACCACAAATCCCGAATTACCCATTTCAAAACCCTAATCAAACAATTGACCTACCGTATTCACCGCCTCAAATTAGCCCGAAAAACCACTAAAAGAGCCCAATTTATCAATTACCATCAGATTCAAGCTCGTCGCAATTTACTTGCTCATAATTACAATTGTTTGAATTATCATCAAAATTGTCTTGATCTTTTGTCTGGTTGTTAATCTCTGCTACAAATTATTGTTTCAATTCTACAGATGTCTCGCCCAAGGCCTCTTTCTCAGGCTTTGGTTCCATCTAGTAAACCTAATCAACAAATTGTTCCTCCTCCTTTGGAGTTAGTTACCCAGTACCACCCAATTGAAATGGTCAACCGTTACCAAGCTCTTGGTAACATTCCCAGACCCAATTATTCCTCTGCTTTGGCTTCTGATCCTTTTGCTTCTTCAAGCCAAGCAGCTTCAGTTACTCCGTTCCCTGCTAATCCAATCAGGTCTTCTCGATCTGACTATGTTAAATCAGCCACCACTAATCTATTCTTCAAAGAACCTAGTCACCCCAAGAGTCAAACTATTCATGAAATCACTAAATCCTATTTTGGCTCTGGATGCCATTTCATTCTTTCACATCCAGAGAAAACATTAACTTATTACAAGGATATCTTGATTCATCACCAATCAGTTTTGATCAAACCCATTTATGATCGAACCTATGCTAGTAAGGTTCTGTATCATTCTATTTATATTCACAATATTGTTTCCTTAGCTGAATGGGGTCCTCCTTATCAGCTTCGTAATTTACTTGGTCACTCTATTCAATACAATTACCATGATTACATTGATGCTTGGTTCAAGATCTTCTTGTACCAAAATGAAACTTTCAGTCACTCCTGGTTCATTTCTTTTGATCAAAAATTCAAGTCGAAATTACCTTCCTGGTTTCTGAGATGGTGGACTCATTATGGCACCATTTCAGATATCCTTCCTGATAATCTACTTGAATTAATCAATTATTTTGCTACTGTTTACCCTTTCACTGCTCATCAAAGATCATTCCCATTATTGTTAATTTTTATATCCAAATATAAAATCCCTTGGATATTTAAATGGCATTATGGAATTGATGGTAACATAATCATCCGTCATCACTCAGTCAAATGGTGGGCTAAGTTCAACTTGCCCCGCATATTTGAAATTGTTCAAGAAGAATTCACATCTGATCAATGTGCTCCTACTCCTGCAATGGTTAAAGCTCAGCAGAACCCAACTGCTGCAATCAGTCAAGGAAGTCAGCCCAGTCTTCCTCCAATCAACCTTAGAAGCCCCTCATCCAGTGGTTCCAAGACCAAAATATCCAAGTCAAAAGTTCAGCCCGATACTGATCACTCCAAGTCCAAGGTTAAGTCTACAGCTCAGTCTAAGACTCAATCAAGGCCCAAATCCAAATCCAAAGCTCAATCAAAGCCCATTTCACCTCCTGCTCAGTCCAAAGTCAAATCCAAAAATAAATCCAAACTATCCAAAGATGAAGTGCTCCAGTTAGTCCGCAAAATTATGAATCAAGATGAAGCCCAGTCAACCAGTTCAGACAATTCAGAAGAAGGTTCAGAAAGTCCACATTCTTCTGAAGAATCAACCAATCAGTATTCAGGTCCAGAGTTTTAGGATGCTCAGGATCCGCTTGCCTAATCAACATTGGATTCTATATAGATACAAATTAGCTTCAATCAATACTCTTTTTAAGAAAAACTGCCAATTTGTATTTATATTGATTCCTCCAATCACATGTTCCATCGAAAGCACGAATAGTAAAAGTTACTATTCACTTTTACTGTTCACTCAATCAACTTTTGTCTAAAGCTGCTCCATTATTCAAGGAATCTGCCGAAAGCATCCGACAGCCCTGCTCAGTCTTCAATGCTGCCAGCTGCTTTCATCAATCAACCAATTCACATGCTGCATAGTTAGAATATTTTCTATAAATTGTAATCAAATGTATTCATTCATCAATTTTTAGTTGTTCAACAAATTAATCTCTCTCTGTACCCTAGTTAAGATCCTTGCAGTTGCTTACGATTGCAATTGTAAGTTATTTTCCGTGTTTTATTTAATTTATTTAAATAATTTTGGTTATTTAAGTGCTATCCAATTTTATGGTTTCCAATTTTAATCATCTTTGATTTCATAATCCATTTTCTTCATTTGCTTGCGGCTTCCAATTCTATATTTTCATATATTTTGATATTTATTAATTTTTTAAAATATTTTTTCTATAAATATTTTACTATTTAGATACATCTAAGTACAGTGCATTTAAAAAAGTAAAAAAATTACTTAAAATTTAAAAAATATTCACTAAAAATAAAAATAAAAAACAAAAAAAATTAATTTTCAAAAAATTAAATTTAGAAAATTGAAATTAAACATACTGATTAAAATTTTTATGGGGATATATTTTGAAAGTGAGTGTAAATGAGGTAAGCAATGGTGTAAATATAATCACCCTTTTCTGATGGGTTGAACTTGCCTCCAATCGTATAAAAGGAACAGGATCGTGCAGTATGGACATATGACCACCACGTTAAATAAAATAAAAATTTGGTCCTATAATTTTAATCATGTGATTTTATCTTTTATTATTATTATTATTAAATTAGAAAAGTACGATTTTGTAAATAGATGTTATTTGTTGAAGATAAATATGATAAAATCATATAGTCACAATTATTAAATCAATTATGATGATGCAGTTAATGTACAACAGGTACCAAGCAGAACGGGTCGGACTGATCCACGCTCCTCGCACCAAAATTTGAGTGATCAACCCACTAATGAACCTGCAGGTAAGTTCAACGGGGAACAGGGAGTCCCTCGGCGAATCCTCCGATGATTAAGTTAGGAAGAGAAGTAGAGCGTTAGAGGGAGATTGGAGATAGAAAAACTTAACCTTATTCTTGTCTTCAACGTTTACTTATATTCTTTGGTCATCATTTTGCTGTCCCTTCCGACTTGTCATCCTGGCCGAAAGTCTGTGCTGTAACTTACCTTGTTCAAGGCAAGGGGGTGCTGTTCCGACAGAGAGGTGTTGTCGTAATAAATGCGGTGATGGGCTGCATTAATGGTGATGTGCAGTGGCAATAACTTTGTAGATCTTTATCTGCTGATGTGGCTTGTCCTTTACCTGCCATATGTCTGAATGTCATTGGCTCTTTATGCCATATGGGATTCCAGCTGTTCTGGACTTCACTAGGTAGGTTATGTATTGGGCTCCAAGTGATGGGCTTGGGTTGTTCATGGTGGGTTATGGCCTTTATGGGCTTACCCACGTCAAATTATATTTTTTTTATGAATACTTTACATGTAAGATGTAAAAATAAACAAATTAAATTATCAAAATAAAATCACATGGACTCTAACTTTACAAGTGAAGATAAGCAAAAACTTATTTACTAGCTCTGACCTAACATTTGGTTGTATGCCAATCTTATAATAGACACATAATTATTGTCTAAAATGTATATATATATATATAAACAAACTAATTATATGGCCTAATAGTAGAATGACAAACTAATAAGATATTAAAAAAATTATAAATAAATAAAACAATCATAAAATAATTACACTACAGATAAAATTTTATTTTGTCAATTATTTCTTTGAAATGTAATTTCATAATAAAATATAGACAGACCTACTAAATTATTTCTGCCAAATAAGCATTTTAGTTTCTGGATCAATGTGCATTTCAATATTGTGCCATTTTGGGAACATGGTAAAAAGCCACGTTTTTGGACAAAATGTCTAAAAACGCGGCTGCCAAAAACGCCAGAAAAGCCATTTGGCAAGTGCCAAAAACGCAGCTGTAAAATTACAAATTAGGGCCTATGAAAAAAAAATAAAAAAATAAATCTCTTATGTTGGGTAAGGGTATTTTGGTCATTTTAATTTGATTTGACACCATAAATAAATATTAAACTAAAAAATAAAAAGCCAGCTTTTTACCAACTTCCCAAATCACTTCCAAAAAAGCTAAAAAGCTTGATAAAAAGCCAAAAGCCAGCTTTTTACCAACTTTCCAAAACAACAAATTGTACGACATCGCGTGAACTAAATTGAATTGATTTGTAGCGATGGGAAATTTTTCACTAGTACAGACAAATTTTTTGTTAAAGTAATGCCAACATCAGGGCGGAGCACATCAAGGCCGGGGTCACGTGCCCCCCTTCCCACCCCCACCCCCACCCCCCACCCCCACCCCCACCCCCACCCCCACTCAGTTTTGAATTTTTTTTTTTTTATAAAATGTATTTTCTTTTTTTCTTAACATGTTCTTTGACTAAGAATTTATTGTATTGTTCATAATAAGTAGTTATTTGATATTTTGAGAATATTATGTAATATTATTTATATAGTAGTTTAAATCAAGGGAGCTTTTTTGATAAATCTACTCTCTAAGAGTTTTATTCCATTCAACCCATATTCTTTTTAACTATTTCATTAGGTCCTATTTGAGATAAGAAAACTAAAATACCATTTTCATCTACTTATGTTCCATTTAGTTCACATTATTTTCTTATGTTTCAATAAGTCCTATAGGTGACATAATTACCAAAATACCCCTAATGTGAATGTTCACACCGTCAATGTGAATGTTCATATCGTCAATGTGTAGGGGTCCGGCCCATGTCGATCCTCATGGGTGCCCGAAAAAATTCAAGTCGGGCCGGGGCGGGCTCGGCCCGTTGACAATGTGAATATTCACATTGACATGTTAACATTCACATTAATAGGAGTGTAAAATTGGCCCGCGTCCCGTGGCGGCGCGAAACCCGCCCGCAGTCCATGGGCAGCCCGGGGCGGGCCCGGTCCGGCCCGTTGACAATATGAATATTCACATTGACATGTTAACATTCACATTGATAAGAGTATAAAATTGGCCCGCGGCCCAGGGCGAGCCCGGCCCGGCCCGTTGACAATGTGAATATTCACATTGATATGTTAACATTCACATTAATATGAGTGTAAAATTAGCTCGCGCCTCATGGCTGCCCAAAACCCGCCCATGGCCGAGGGGCGGCCCGGGGCGAGCCCGGCCCAGCCTGTTGACAATGTGAATATTCACATTGACATGTTAACATTCATATTAATAAGAGTATAAAATTGGCCAGCGGCCCAGGGCGGGCCCGACCCGACCCGTTGACAATGTGAATATTCACATTGAGATGTTAACATTCACATTGATAAAAGTATAAAATTGGCCCGCGGCTCATGAGCGCCCAAAAGCCTGCCCGCGGCTCAAGGTGGGCCCGACCGGGCCCGTTGACAATGTAAATATTCACATTGACATGTTAACATTCACATTGATAGGAGTGTAAAATTAGCCCGCGCCTCATGGCTACCCGAAACCCGCCCACGACCTGTGGGCGGCTCGGGGCAGGCCTGGTCATTTTTTTTTAATTCTTTTTAATTCTTTCTACCAAAATTTTATTATTTTCCACAAAAAAAGACACTAGGCCTTGGCGCGGACTAGGCCTCGAACCGAGCCTTGAATAGGCCTGAACTGGGCCAATGGGTCGAGCCGGGCTTCAAAGTGATGGCCCCGGCCCTAGCCTAGGGTCTCGGACTAGGCTCGAGCCTGGGCCCAAACAAGCCTTTCCCGGGCCGGCCCACGGGCCAAAAAGTTAGGCCCAGGCCCTAGCCCTAGCACAAGGGTATTCAGGCTTTGGACGAGCCGATGGATCGAGCCTCGAGTCGGGCCAGTAGGCCTGGCCCTGGGCCTAGCCTCGAGCTTAGGTCGGGCTTGGGCGGGCCTGGCCATTTTTTTTTAATTCTTTTTAATTTTTTCTACCAAAATTTTATTATTTTTCACAAAAAAATACATTGCGCCTCGGGCGGGCTGGGCCTCGGACCGAGCCTTGAATGGGCCTTAAGCGGGCCGATGGGCCGGGTCGGGCCGGGCTTCAAAGTGATGGCCTAGGCCCTAACTTAGGGTCTCGGACATGCTCAGGCCCGGACCGAAACGAGCCTGCCCTAGGCCGCGGGCCAATTCTACATTCCTATCAATGTGCATGTTAACATGTCAATGTGAATATTCACATTGTCAACAAGCTGGGTTGGGCCTACCCCGGGCCGCGGGCAAGCTTCGGGCAGCGGGCAAATTTTACACTCCTATCAATGTTAATATTAACATGTCAATGTGAATATTCACATTGTCACGGGTCGGGCCAAGCCCACCTCGGGCTGCGGTCGGGCTTCAGGCCGCCCACGGGCTGCGGGTCAATTTTACACTCTTATCAATGTGAATGTTAATATGTCAATGTGAATATTCACATTGTCAACGGGCCGAGTCGAGCCCGCCCTAGGCCGCTAGCCAATTTTATACTCTTATCAATGTGAATGTTAACATGTCAATGTAAATATTCACATTGTCAACAGGCCAGGCCGGGCCGGGCCCGCCTACGGGCCGTGGGCGGGTTTCGGGCAACCACGAGGCGCGGGCTAATTTTACACTTCTATCAATGTGAATGTTAACATGTCAATGTGAATATTCACATTGTCAACGGGCCGGGCCGGGCCCGCCCCGAGCCGCGAGCGAGCTTTTGGCCGCCCATGGGCCGCGAGCCAATTTTATACTCCTATTAATGTGAATGTTAACATGTCAATGTGAATATTCACATTGTCAACGGGCCGGGCCCATCCCGGCTCGCAAGCGGGTTTCGGGCCGTCCACAGGCCAATTTTACATTCCTACCAATGTGAATTTTAAAATATGAATGTTCACATCATAAAATTGCTAACCGTTCAAAAAATATTTATAAAGGTATCAAAATTAAATATAAGGGCATAAATGTCCAAGAAAATAGTGTAAATCAAGAAAAATGACTTTATAGAACAAAACTATACATACATGGGACTAAATGGGTTAAAAAATTCCTTCATGGACTTCATGGATATAATAAACTCATTATTTTCAAATAATTGACATACCACTTAATGTGATTTGTGATTTTCTATACTTTTAGTATCATGTAGGTAACGTCATATGATACTTTAAAACTGTTTAATAATTTTTATTCAAAACACATCATTTATGAACAATGTCATCTCTTTAATATTTTTCTGTCAAATAAAATTAAATAGATTTTATAATAATTTGTGCTAGAAGCGATGTGTTTTTATTTTTTAAAATTATGAATTTTGATCCATAATTTTTTGTGCTAAAATTGTAAATTTACTTCTCATCCCACACCGAGCTATTTCACACTATTATAGAATTTTGATTTGTTCTTATTAATAATGAATATGTGATTTTTTATGTTTAAATTTAACTCATAAAATTATTATTATCTTAATTTTACTTATGATTTTTTTTAATAAAAAAATTATAATTAATAATTGTCTCTTCTAACTTAATTTCCCAGTTCCGCCAATGGCCATCACTGTTTATGAATTTGGATACAATTTTATTTCTGAAATTTGATTGAGTGTAAAAAGCTGACTTTTATTTAGCTAAATTATTTTGAAATTTTGTTAAAATTGTGAATAAATATCAATTTGAAACAAAATAAAAAGAACAAAAAATGGCTGTTTTATAAATAAATTAAAAGGAGGGGGGGGGGGGGGAATTCGGTGACGGTGAAATTAGATTTTAAATTTAAGTTAATGGAATGATATTGACTTAAAACTCATTTGAAAACAGGTTATTTTAATAATTTTTTGCTATTTTTTTATTATTTATAAAAAAATGTACAAAAAAATAAAGAAAGTGATGTGATAATTTATAATAAATTTTTGTCTTTTTGACTAAAATATATAATTGACAAACGAGACTTTATTTTAGTATAATTTTATTAATTTTCTAACATTCTATTATTAAAAAAAGGAAAAATCAGCCCATATTATGATAATTGAGAAAAATTACAGCAGAAATTAAGCGAATTTAAACACAAAAACAAGAAGCAAGCTCTCCTTTTTTTTATTATTATTATTATTATTATTATTTGGGGGGATCATTTTATCATGGGTGAATTATAAATACACCCTTAGATTTTGCTTACAATACGAATTATCTTTTGTAGCTTTAAAAATTATATCCTGCCCCTTAAAATTTATAATTTCATAACAAATTATACATTTTATTAATAAATCATAAAATCAATTAACAATTTTTAATAACGTTAGAAATTTAATTTAATTCTTTATTTATGTAATTTTATTATTGACTAAAAAATTAATTAAGAATTTTATTTTTTTAGTTAATTCTGTTTAATAAAAAACTTTGACAAAAAAATATTTGTAATTTTTTAAATCACAATAAATAATCTATAATTAAGGTAAACATCAAATATATATATATATATATCTGTAACTTATCCTTTTATCATTTATATTTGCATTTAAGTCAGAGAGAATGTGGCATGTGTGAGCAACAAACCATTCGTCAAATCCACCTCTCCCCTAATCCAAACAAACTACTGGGGTGGGTGACGCGTGGCATGGCACGTGATAGCAACTACCTCTCCTCTCCAACCAAACGGTCAATGATAGGGGTGGGTGCTCAAAAACACAAATTAGTAGAACCGATAAATCTAACTAATTTGATTTGAAAATTGTTAGTCTGGTTTTCGGCTCCAAAACTTTGATTGCGATTTTGAACCGAAATCAGATCGAGACATACTTATTTTTTATTTTTTATATTTTTATATGAAAAATATATTAAAATATAAAATATTTCTTATGAGATTTAAACACTAGTCATAATTGTAAAATTGATATACTCTAATCAACTTAACCAAACTAATTCTTATTAATTTGTTTAATAACATAAAATACATATCACATTTATTGTTATATAAAATTCCTATAACTATGAACCGAATTGAACTAAACCAGTTTCTATGGTTCCATTTTGGTCCGATTCTACATGTTGACCGTTCAGTTACGGTTTCAATTTGATGGAACCGTAAAAAATGGTTCAATTCCTCATTTATTCTAAAATCGGCCGAATCCAGTCCAATCCTAGTACACCTATTCACTTACCAAACCTGCTTCTACATATATGTCTATTGTTTTATTCATACCCAACAAGATTCCAAATCTCAGCTCGCTCTCTCTCTCCTCTCTCTCTCCCTCTCTCCCCTAAACAAAATGGACAAAAAACAGAGTGTTCACAATTCCACAAGTTGCTGAACACAAATCCAAGGAGGATTGCTGGTTCATCATCAATGGCAGAGTAATCCTCACTTGCCAACACTTCAGTTTCTCGATGATATATATATTTATATATGAATACACTTAAAACATCATAACTACAAATACTTTAACCGGGTAGTTTTTTGGTGTAAATTTGAGTGAATGTTAATGCAGGTATTGGACGTGACAAAGTTTCTAGAAGAACACCCAGGAGGAGAGGAGGTTTTGATCGAATCAGCCGGAAAAGATGCAACAAAGGACTTTGAGGATATAGGACACAGCAAGGCTGCTAAGAACTTGATCCTCAAGTATCAGATAGGGTACCTCCAGGGCTACAACATTCCAGAAGGCAATGACTCCAATGTTGAGATTGCTTCTAACAAGGAATCCAAGCCCAAAGAAATGAAAGCTTTCGTGATCAAGGACGATCCGGTGCCCAAGTATGCGGCTTTTCTCGAGTTCTTCGTGCCTCTGATAGTTGCCGCTGGCTTCTTCAGTTACCGCTACCTCACCGGAGCAGCCCAGTTCAGCTCTTAAAATGATTTTGGATTTTGGAATGGCTATCTCTGCTCTTAAATTACTATGATGATGTAGCATGCATGATGATGTAGAAAACGTGATTTTAAGAAAGATCTATGATAATGTAGTGATTTAGTTTATTGATATGTTAAGAAGGCTTATAATTGCCAATTTTAAGTATATATATATAGCCTAAAGCTTTCATGTCCTGGGACCCTATGCATATATAGGGAAATCCTTGGTCCTCGAATTGCGCTGCCTCGAATAGCTCGAATTTCTGTTCACTAGTCCAGCGGCCGGACGACCGCAGCTGTCAATCCTTTTGCCGAACGACTGGTAGGATGGCCGGCTAGACAACCAAAAAAATGAAATTCAAGCCATTCGAGGCAAGCTCAAATTCGAGGTATGTAGCATTGTTCGCATATATATATATATTCACAGCTTCAAAGTATGTCCTAGATCTAGCAGTGATGTTCACTGATGTTGTATGCATCTCCACCCCCTCTAAAGATGTTGAGGCAAAGGCATCTTTGAACCTATTTTAGTTAGTTGAGTCATCCTTATAGACACAGTTCTCTTCAAGCAGGGTAAGACTATACATACATCTAACACTTCTTGGACCCTACAGTGGTAGAAGTCCTGTATACTGGCTGCCCTTTTTAGGCAAAGGGATCCTTGACAGTTCGATTTCCAGATTCGAATGTGCAACAATTTGGCATGAATATGTTCATACGAAATAATAAAATCAAGTTATTGCCAAAGCAACTTCGATATGAACATTTACAAATAACTCTTACAAAAGTGACTGCCAAGTCAGTGGGTCTTTTCCTTATAGAAAAAGAAATGATGATCACTTTTTCATCTCTAGGATAAGGGAAAATGAAGAATAAGGTGTTCAGTTCCCTAAGGTTGGATTTAACACCCCAAAATTATTTTGTTAAAATTTGTATGCAAAATGGAGCTGATGATGAGTTCAGCCCACCATGACCTACGCCTAACCACTAGCAATGACTCAGGCATACTGTTCCCAATAAAGGTCCACTTGTACATTTGTTAGCTATCAAAACTTCAAGCCAAGAAGTCAAATTCAAGCATAATCCCCATTATTCTTTAACATATGCAAAGGCTGCAAGAGTCGAAACTAGCTTAAAATATCACAGCAGTATAAATTTCGAATAATTAGGAAAGCGCTGTTGACATGTTCTAAGAATCCTGTGTAGAAAAGGCGACAAAGGGAGAGAGGGGGGTAGGGAAGAAGAGACCTAAAACTGACAGCACAACATAATCAACTGAGCACCTGAACTAGGGGAACAATGAAAAGCTCATCAACTTCGAACATCGCTATCTAAGTTAGTAACCCTTGTAGATTATAAGGAGGTTGTTCGATGCCCCACTTACGAGTATATCTTCTCTCCCACTTTGGTTGCTGAATTTACATTCTGACTTTTGTTGCTGCATTTATATTCCACTATACAGACAAAAAAATCTCATTGATGTACTCTTCAAACTAACCAACAGGATTAGTCCAGTAAGACAGCCTTTGCATCTCAGTACGAGGTTAAGAGTTCGATTTTGGAAATTGTATTTGCATTCCGATATACAGATAAAATTGAAACTAACCAACATAAAAAACAGAACCATTGCACCTCTCACTAGGAAGAGGTCAAGGATTCAACTTGGTCCACCACCGTGTAATTCTTCTCTCTCACTTTGAAAGTTGTATTTGTATTCCGATGTACCCAAATAATAATAATAATAACTAAGGGCAGTACAGTGCATTTGAACTACGAGTACTCTATTCAAACTACCTTACACATGATTGAAGCGTTGATACAAACAGTTGATGCCAGCATTTGGAATTTTTGAATCACTCTTCAAGCACCCTTTATGATCACTCATTCAGTTCCCTGTTTCATCATGTCAGTAATTTATCAAAATCAAAAGGAAACGCCATTCATACATGCATATGTGTGTGCCACAAAAGGGGGCTAGGCCCCTTTTCTGTACAAGCATCGAGCAGAAGACCTTTCTCAATAGGCCTAAGACGGAAGTTCGCTCTGTCCCTATTTATTTATCTTCCTAAGTCATGAACTAAATAAATAAAGTCATTATCCCCTGCCCTGCCATAACTGAACTGAGGAAGAACTGGTCAGTGTGTGCCACAAAAATAAGTATACCAAAAAAACAAAAAAAACAAAAGTTCACCCATCGAGTTCAATATGTTATAAACAGGGGCGGAAGGCCCCCTCCGATTTTTTACAACTTATTATTAATTTTATATTTATGTATTCGTAAAATATATAATGGGATGATCTCTTAAATTTATTTTACCTTCTATTCCATTAGTATTTCACAATGTATAATGAAAATGATCTCTAATTATTTTATATTTTAGATAATAACATCAATTTTATTGAGTCGATTTTATTGATATAAGAGATATATATCACTTATTTTTTAACTTTAAAAATAAAATGGTATATATACTTTTTATGAGTAATGCTAGATAACCTAAAACTTCACCCCTAAATTTATTCACAGTGACATGGTAGGGATGGGGTCTTAGTTGATTGATTTTTAAACAATCAACTGACATCTATGTTCAATGTCATTGAGTATAAATTTAAGAGTTATGTTTTAAGGGTTTTAAACATTTTTTACTTCTTATTTATTAGATTATATTAATCAAAAAAATAGCTTAAAACAATGGTTTAACCGATTGTATACTAACATCTAATAGTTCAAAACTTTTAAAAACTAAAAAACTATTTGTTAGATTTATTTAGTTTTCTCATGAAATACTTCGTTCACAACGTTTATATAAGAAATTAAGTTCAATTAGTAATGTACCAAAACTAATTTAGTATTTTTTATGCATATAAAATAGCCCCTTCTGAACAAATTTTTTAGTTCCGCCCTTGGTTATAAATAAATATATTATATATACACATTGGAGACTGTAGCTTAGGAAGGGAAAATCTTGCATGTGGCAATACTTCCCCTGATGTCCTAGTGAGATGCAGGAATTTTGGCTAACTGAACTATTCCATAAATAATTTTAAGCATTAAAGAAAGCTTTGATAATTGACTGAATGATACACTTCACTACTCTTTTCCCTTTGCAGTCACCGAGCGAAACAAAAAGATGGAATGAATAACAGAAGACTATTCAAGGTTCTACATGCTACACCAATAGTTCTATGACTACAAAACACAAATGAAGATTAAGAAAAAATTAACTATATACATCAAAAAAAAAAAAAACTGCAAGTGGCAGAAATGTGGATTTTTCTGCTTTTTAGGAATACAATGTGGACCAAAATCCTCAGATATCCCCTTGGTTCATACGATAATAATACTACAGAATTTACAGGTCAAGAAAATCAAAACTGAGAAAGAAGTGGATGAGGCTATTACCACAGCATCACAGTAAAATTATGACCATCGGCATTCAACATTATATGACATCAAATAGAAGACAAAAACACACCTGCCTTGATCAGCTATCAGCATGAAGAATGTGCAACACTGTTTTGGGACTTGTCCACCCCCACATACTTGCTATCAATGACAAAATGCTGAATGAAGAATCTACTGCTGCTCCTTAAATTGCATGCAAGGCAAATAAAACTGCATGGCGAACCAATACCGAATTAAGACTCCAAAAAACAAAATAACTCAGAGAGAGAAGAAAACATTGAAAAGCATTATATATTCAAAACGTGAGAGGATGAAAGCCAGTATTCCAAAACACATATATGGAATACAAATTATAGTTATTTCACACACAAAAACAAGCACGTACATACAACACGCACACCATCGTCTCTTTTTTAACAGATGGAACCAAAGTAAAAAGAGTGCTTCCCAATTGAATTTTAAGTGAAACTATTTACAATGTGCTATGTCATCACTCATCAGGTCACCTCACAATTTGCTTGACTATCGGTGATGAGACCTAGAAAAAGCTGCTGCTAGCAATCTTAAAAGAGAATTTCTAAAGATGCATCTCATAACTTCCAAGAAAATTTCTCCTTCCAATAAAAACATTCCAAATCCTGCCTATTTTTATTAAGAATAATATATTGTTGAACAAGCATTATTGGGAAGTGTTTGGGTGTGCAACCCCTATGCAACTTGGCGTAAGTTCCCACAAATATACGTAAGTCACCTCACAAAATCACGTAATTTAAACACAAATTCACGTAAGTTAACCCATAAAAATTTGGAAAAATCACAATTTGGCGTTAGTTCTTACAAACATACATAAGACACTTCACAAAATCGCGTAACTTAAACACAAATTCACGTAAGTTAACCCATAAAAATTTGAGAAATCACAACTTGGCATAAGTTTTCACAAACATACGCAAGTCACCTCACGAAATCACGTAACTTAACACAAATTCCCATAAATTAACCCATAAAACATGTGGCAAGTTTTCACAAAAATGTGTAACTTAAGTCACAAAAATACATAAGTAAATGGCATACAGTATGCCTTGCACACTCAAGACTTTTCTTTCCAGGGAAGTCCATGAAAAGCAATCTAATGCAATTGAGATTGGGAACAAACTTAGATTGCCATGCTCAACTGATATATTTCACCTAGAATATGAAGAGTGAGGTTTCCTCCAAAGGAATGCCCCTAGCACTATAACGGAAGCTAATGCACCACGTCATTAACCTATAGTTGGGACAAACATGGTTCAACCCACAAGGAAGCGCATAGGACACGCATCCTAGTACTAGTGATCCGTGTGAATTAAGTTCTATAAAGTGTGGAAAGTTGGCCCTAAGTTGACCGAAGTAGGGCCCTCTAGTAAGATGATAGGCACTACTGATATGGCAGGGGACCACTAGAGGTGGAGGAAGCGAGAGTTGAGCAATCTTGAGAGAAAAAAATAATGGCAATTGAGAAGTCTCGTTCTTTTTCCGGAGGAGCTAAGTTGTCCAAGGGTAATTAGAAAGTAGGAAGCCTCAACGCATGCAAGGAGATCCCCTTATACAGAGAGGATGAACCACTGGGGAACAATTCACTTCTGGATTGGTGGTTCAACCCTCCTTAATTCAATATTATGGAGATATTCCATCCACCATTGTGTCCCATGATCAAACCTCGAGGATCCGCAGTCATATCATGAGGTCTGTAGTGGTAGGTATTATACACTTTGAAAGTTGCATCAAAGGGACTCCAATGATAGGTATGATATGTTCTTCAGAGGGTCATATGTCCTGGTCAATGCCTCTCTCTTGGACTCGTCAAGGTGGATCCACTTGAGGAGGTGGGCTAGACAACCTTGACGATCCTTCAACTTTAGCCTCCAAGCCAGGAGTCCTTTAGTAATCCCGAACAGGGGTTTACTAGGCCTTAATCCCAACCTAAGCGACAATGGGCAATGCTAGGATGCTCATGGTGAGTGAGACACCAATCGGTAGCAGTCTCTAAGTGAGCTAAGCAAGCCGAGTGGGTGCCAGGGGTGTGCTATAGCTCAATGTGTGGGGGGCAAATAGAAGCATGAAGCCAGTGAACCAAAGTCTCTAAGACAAAAGATGAAGCTCACTACACAAAGGAGATTAAGTTTCCATACAATATTAGGATTTAAATTCCTATTTTGAAATAGGGTTTCTAGCCTATAAATATTAAGGTCTTTGCATTGTAATATTAGCTTTGGAATAATATAGTGTGTTTAAGGTTGTGGTTGTTGTGGTGGTTGTGTTAGGGTTGTGGCTCTTTTCTTCTTCTCTATTCTTCTTTTCTCCTCTTCCCTGCAGCATTTTAATCAAGAGGTTTCAACAGTGTTTTTTGGTGAGGAGAATAGAGAAGAACATAAATTAGAGGGAAGAAAGATAATAGAGAGAAGAGAGGAGGAAAGAGAAAAAATGTGAGAAGAGAGCAGAGAGATCGAATTGGAGAGAGAACCATGTAAGAAGAAAGAAAAAAGTGGGTCTTTGAGAAATGTATATGTTGCTTGCTTATGTTGGGAATTGGAAAAAGGATAAACTATAAGAAATGAGAGCAGTGGCACGTGTAATGAATGGGGGCGAGAAAGAGGTATGATAAATTGCTTTCATTTGGAAGTAGGAATAATGAATACATTGAGGCAGACTTTGCTACTTTTGTCTTTAAGTGGGGTAATGAATAGATGTAGAGAAAGTCATTTGTTAAACAACTGAATAATGATATTATATATATATATATATACACATGAGAGAAAAAAATGGCAATTTTTTTTTCAACTGAACCCCTACAAACCAGATCTAGTAAAATAACAGACCAAAATTAACTGGTTTGGTGGGTTTTGGTTGGTTCAGTCGGTTTGATCAGGTTTAATGCCAAGCAGAGGAAGATAAAATGAAAATCTCTCACAGCATCCATCCAGATTTTCATTCAGTTCCATTACGATCCTAAACATCCAAAACCTATTTAAAACACCTGAAAGGAATTCTATGGGTAGATGGTAGGCACAAAATTAAAATATCTAGGTAGCGTTTGGTTTACTTTTCAAACTCAACTCTATTTTTAAATTCATGATTTGGATGAAACATATTAACCAAACATATTTTCAAAATACAACTCAAAATTACTTTCAAAACTCCTTTCTTCTCTTTTTTTTTTTTTTATTATTATTTATCAATCAATCAATCACTTTTTCTCTCTCCTCTCTCCTCTCACATTCTATACATCAATCAATCAAAAAAAAAATTACAAATCATCCCAAAACTATTTTCAAAACTCATAACCAAATAAATTTTCTCTTTTCAAATCATGATTCAAAAATTCAAAACTCAAAACACAACTCCACACTCAACTCACAATTCTAAAACTAAATCAAACGGACAGTATTTGCTTAACTGTCTCATTCCCATCAAACATACATAAATGTAATGCATACTTTACATACACGTGCATATAAGCGATATAAGCAGACTGGCAATAAATTTTTAACAGCTCAATAATTTCAGCTACATTTTACTGAACCTTGCTGACAATTCACATGCTGCATGTAAATAAGCATAATTGCAAATATATTGTGAAATATTATAATCCAATAAAAAGATAACAATCAATCTAGTTACAGAAAACAATATATGGTTAGAGTTCAAGAAAGCTCACCAATCAAGCAAAGAAGAACAATCCAAAAAACCATTTGAATAGGCCGACTATATTGCATTTGATACTGAGACCTTTGAAGCAATCTCTGAATAGCTCCATACCAAGTATAGAGTTGCTTGTCATAGCAATCATCACAACCAGATGAACCATCCAGGCAACTCTTACTTTTTTCGCAACATGCATTAACACCCTGTGCAGAGGAAGCAGGAATATAAGCATTGGCAACATACTACATAAATATGGAAATCAAGAAGTAATACCCTTGTCAATGGCAGAGATTGTGATGTACTGTCAGCTTCTTGGGGATGATCCATATTCTTCAATTTCCTGTACCCATTTTTTGGCCACTTCAGCTTAGATGCGGCCTCCATCGTATTTAGGAACCCTGAAAAACTGGGTATCTTTCGAGGGGATGGCCCAGTGTGTCCAGTGGAACTCTGAGGGAAAGCATCATCAATAACTGCAATCTTCCAGGAACCAATATCAGCACTAGCACTTGCCGTCCTGCGATGCCCAGGCAACTTCTCCTCCATAGCCTCGACTAGATTGCACTCCAGTAAATGATGTGAATTCTTTGAACACTCGTGCGTTAACAGTTTATCAGTCTCTTGTGGGTTAGCCAATAGTTCAGCCTGGACATTAATTTTTGGAGAAGTTTTGTCTGCGTGCATTGCTGGTCCCGAAAGAAACATTGCAAGTTCATGGGATTCTCCTTCATCCAATCGCACCCATGGCAAAGGTGGCTTGCCATCTGAAATGGATAATTCCCGCAATGAACTCTCAGTTTTTGAAATCTGGCACCCAATTGCATTTACGAATTCACAATGCCTCTCTTTGGCATCATCAGCTAAGGTACTATCGTAACTAGACTTGACAGCCCGTTCAAATTCCTCCAACTGCATGAACAGAAGAATAAGCAATTCATCATTCATTATGCAAACATGGGATCAGCCCAAAAACACCCTTTGTTCCCATGACCAAGGACAGACCTAGGGGTGGCAAGCAGGAGCAATCGCCAACCCTATGATTTCAAAAAATCTGCTTATTATACTAGTATTATTAGCTACTAATTATTTCCAAAATATATAGCCTTGCCCCGTTTAGATTTTTACTCATTTTAAATAAATTTCATCTCAATCTACATTTCACTTTCTATGTCCATACATGATACATCCTAATTCATACATTAACATATGATCAAAGTATTTGAATAAAGAGAAAGATTAAAGTTTCAAAATATTGAGAGTGTTAAATAAACACGACAGCAACCATTTAAATTTCTTAATTAAATTGTGTGCACACATAGATGTCATTAACACAAGGAAACAAGCTCATTTATATATATTTTCATTAATTTTTCATTTCTCATGCCGTTACAAATTAATATTGCAGTTTTTTTCCCCCCAAAATTCTTGTTAGTGCATATGTTCGTCCCGTCTAGGTTAGAATCCCGAGTCTATTCCCGCCCACAACCCAACCCAAACCAACAACAACAGAAATATATATATATATATATCATGGAGAGAAGGTGAGGTGGAGATGACCTGCCATTTGGTAGTGCCGATGGCAGTACGAAGGTCCCTACGAAGTTCTTCAGAATTCCACTTACTGGAATCTTTCATTGAGTGAATCCATGTCCTATAAGTCGATTCCATCCTTCATAACATAATAGACAGCAAACCATTAACAAGAAACAATCAATAATCTCTCATTAATATGCAATAAAATCTACACATTCATCTGCATAAACATAAAACCAATCTAAAAATGTGCAAGGCAATCAAAATCAAAACATAAAAACCCTAGGTGGGCAATGAAACGGCACCTGTCGGCGGATTCCTGGACCTCCTCCGCTGCAGAGAAGAACGGATCCTTTTCCCACCGGTCAAAATGCGACGCCATATCCAAATTCACAAGCTTTTCTTACCAAAATCTGTATAATTTGGGGAAAATCTATGAAAGTTTTGAAACTTCCAAAAGATAAATGTCAGAATCTGTCAAAATATCAGCACAAGGCCTCCAGAAACAGCAATACAACAAACCGATGGATCATTGGCTTCAACAATAGGAGGGCCTGGTTTGGTAGAGAATTTTTTTATTTTTTTTATTTTTTATTGTAGTATGAGAGAAATATGTTCATGTCTCTTCTCATAATAGACAGAGAGGGGGTGAGAGGGGGAAATAAATGATTGGCTGCGGAGAAGAGTAGTTTACGTTTTACACCGCATCCATAGATCGAGGTCGATTACGGTTTCGTCAACGGAGCCGTTCGATTACGTTTGTCGTGGCAGTTGGGACTTTCTCCTTGAGGAAAATGAGGGGAGCACTAATTAGTGCTATCATTAATGATGTGGCAGTAGGCTCTATCATGAATGATTTGATATTTTAATTTTGGTATTGTATTTTTTTTTTTATTGAATGTCATGTCATTAGTGGTATTTTAAAGTTCCAAAATTAATGATCTCTATCATGGTTGTTCTCCTTAAAAAATATAAAGAAAAATGAGTGACATCTAAAAAGCGAGTTTTAATGTAGCATTAATTTTTTTTTTTTTTTCTTATGTTTTGTTTTCAATCTTTTTTTTTTTTTTTTTTTTTATATGTGGTGTCAGCTCATTAGAGCTGCTTTAGAGCAGCTCCAATTAGCGCTCTATAGCAAAACTGAAATATAAAAAATGTCTTAAAAATTTTAGGGTAAATTACATTTACACCCTTGAGGTTTGGGTTTAATACATATCACCCTTAATGTTTGAGAAATTATACTAACCCCCTATCATTGTAATTATTTAGACAAAATAAAAGCATTGAGCTCATGCAGTCTCTCTTTTTTTGTTTTGCTTTATTTTCTTTTTGTTTTTTTTTTCCTTTCGTTCACTTTTTTTTTTAATATAATTTCTTTTGTTTTTTTACTAGGAGTTGTTACCTTTTATATAAGTAGGAGTTTATGAAATGAGAGTATTAACCACAAAGATGGAAATGTAATTTCTAAAACGTCTGCGGTGGGTAATAATTAGACCAAATCTCAAGGGGTGTCAATGTAATTTATCTAAAATTTTATTATTATAAAATGTCTTAGTGTAGGACTTGAAAAATCGGTAGTGATTGGTAGCTCGATAGTTGAGGCTCGAGATTTGGCTCGTTGACCCTTTTTTTTTTTTTTTCTTTTCTTTTCTTTTTCTCGTTTTGACCCCTCCTTCTCTATATTTTTTTTTTTGACAGAAGAAGAACGAACCAGGAAGAAGGAAGAAATGAGGAGGAAGGAGGGAGGAGGAGGAGAAGGAGGAGGGAGGGGAGGGAGGGGGCCATAAAAACCGGGTTGAGGAGGAGGGGAAGCTGGGCAGACATCAGCGGTGCTACGACGGAGGAGGAAGCAGAGGCGGCGGCGGGAGCTACGACGACGGCGGGAGCTGGGCGGGGCGACGATGGCCGACGATCCTCTCCCTCTCCCTCTGTTCCTCTTTTCTCCCTCTCCCTCTCTTCCTCTTTTCTCCTTCTCTCTCTTTTTGTTTCGAGCCATTTTTCGAGCTCCATTTTTCGAGCACTCGATCATTATCGCTTGAAAAACGGTAGTGATTGGTAGCTCGAGAGTATTTGTTTTGGGGGGTACGTAATGTTTATGAGTCGTGGCTATGTGCTTAATTAATCACAAATTATATATTTCGTTATGTTTTTTAATTATTCAATACAAAATTATGAATCTCACTATCGATTATAATGCACATAAAAGTATCACGTGGCGTTGTCCCTGAACTAATCAACTCACACCATTCAGTTTCATGTACCGCACCTATGTGAAACATTTTGTAAAAAAATTGATAGAATTTTTTATATTTCTAACATTACTCTTAAAAAAATTAGGGAAATTATATATAAGTGACGTACAAAAAAATATATTTATAAAAAATAATAAATATTATAAATATTAATAATTAAAATCATAATTTTTTATTTTTTAATTAATTTTTTTTTTCTAATGACACTGATGTGTAATTCCTCAAAAAAAAAATAATAAGTCAAACAAAAATTAAAATTTATTTTTTATTCACTTTTTTTTTTATGAATATGAATTTTTTTAATCACTCTAAAAAGTCAAATATTTCTTTTCATTTACGTTACTTTATTATACATTTCACTATAAAAAAAAATTAAAATAAATTTAAACGTTAAATTTTTGGAAATTTTTTTTTAAGGTTCCTAAAATTAAGATTTTGTAAGATAAAGAACATATAATATTTTAATAGTAGTTGAAGTCCCTCAACATTTTTACAGAAAAAAAAAAAAAAAAATCGACTAAACAATTTTGGCCTGAATAAGAAAAATTTCGATCTCAACACAAAGAAATTTCAGAATTTCTCTAACTTGCGTATAAAATTTCTCTGCAAATGTAGTCAAAGAAATGTACTCTAGTGCATTTGATTTTCACTAGACACATTACACACCTGTATGTTGATTTCTTTGACACATATTTTCTCTGAAATTTCTCTTCTATGTTGATCTTCTTTAACTATCACACACTTGTAATCTGACTTGCATATAAAATTTTCCTGCAAATGTAGTCAGCGAAATTTACATTCTCTTCAAATGTAGTCAGAGAAATTTACTTGCAAGTTGATTTCTCTAGCACATTTGATTTTCTTTGAAAGTTTTCTACAGATGTAGTCAGAGAAATTTACTTGCATATGGATTTTTCTGGCACATTTGATTTTCTCTTAAATTTCTCTACCATGTTGATCTTCTTTGGGCATCACACACTTGCATGTCCAGAGAAAATTACAAATTACAAATAAAAGTCTAAAGAAAATTACAAACTTATAAGCATGCTAAACATAGAGAAAATCACAGAGAATTACTAACTAATCCACAAAAATACAGAGAAAAACATATTTGAACACAATTCTAATTAATTTCTCAATCCATACATCTAATCCAAAGAAAATTAAAAATCACAAATAAAAAATAGCAAAAACAAACTTGCTTCAATTTAGCAAAAAAATTTGAACTTCTTGAATACAACCTTGCATTTGTTCACAATAACCCATAACATAACACTTTTTGGGTTTGCTTCAAAAACAGAACACTATTTTCCAATTTGCTTGTCTAATGATATTCACAAACAAATAAAAGACAAGACTCTGAAGCTATCTTAAGCACTCTATGTAAGAATTTTTCCTAAATATGGCTTAATGTGGCTTATGCATGATTATACTAGATTCATCTCATTAAGTAAGATACATGTACATCAATTAGATGGTGACTAATTATTGATGAATGCACCTATATATACAATATATAGAAGACTAATGCTAATGCATTGAATATAATGGATTCATTATGAATGAATCTTAGAGATGCATTATGTATCTATTATGAATATGTAAGATACATTAATCTATCTAATGAATTCATTAATATAAAAGATGCATTATGTATCATGAATGTATAAGATACATTAATCTATTTGATGAAGTTCATTGAATGAATGGATTCTTTGATGGGAAGAATACTAGTATAAATAGTGTAAGGTCCTAAACCATAGTCTCCATCAAAAACTTAAGTTGTCACCACAAGAAGACTCCCATCGCCTAGAGAGAGAGAGAAGTGGTTTGAAGATCTTAGACAAGTAAAGAACTTAAAGATTAAGGTCTTCCATTGAAGGTTTCTCTTTCTTGCAAGAGGATTTCATATTATCATAGATCAAGGTATGTATTTACTTATTTTGTATAGTAGAAATTCATATAATTTTCATGTATAGAATTGAATTCTTAATGGTTTTTAGTTATGTTCCGCAAAGTTTTCTATCAATTTGGTATCAGAGCAAGGTTTTCAATTCTGATGCATGAAATGTATAAGTATGAATTTCATTTTATAATGATGTTTGGTGTAACAAGTGCAAAACCTTGATTTACACTTGTCCAATTTTATTTTATTTTTGGCCAATCTTTTATTCTATTGATATTAAAATAAAAATTGAAAATTATTGAACAAGTGGTAATTAAGTTAATGTTTTATGCACTTATAATGTTTTGTTACACACCTTATGAGTTGAAACATTGTTGATCAGCCCAACGGAGGTTCAACACTATGTATGTTTAAACAACCGAGATGATTAGTATGATAAATATAGCAATAAGTTTTTCTACCCAACGGTGATAAACTTCTCACGTGCTTTAGTTAATAAAATAAAATAAGAGACATTTGAGTTTTTCTGCCCAACGGTGATAAACTCGTTATGGTCTTAATGATTATTTTATTTTATTTTATGTTGTTTATTTTTATTAGTCATCTCATTTACACTACAAGAAAACTGGGTATATGAGACGGAACTATTTGCGACGGCACACTTGCCGTCTCAAAAAGTCACTTTTTGCGACGGCAGAAAATGTCGTCTCAAAAAAGCAGAGTATTTGCGACGGCACCATTTGCCATCTCAAAAATTGCCATCTCAAAAAAGCAGAGCATTTGCGACGGCACTATTTGCCGTCTCAAAAAATACCGTCGCAAATACTCTCATTTTTTGAGACGGAAAATAGTGCCATCGCAAATGCTCTGCTTTTTTGAGACGGCAAATGGTGCCGTCGCAAATACTCTGCTTTTTTGAGACGGCATTTTCTGCCGTCACAAAAAGTGGCTTTTGTGTTTTTTTTTTTTTTAGTGAATATTTTTAAAATTTTAAATATTTTTTTTAGATGTATCTAAAAAATAAAAAATTTATGAAAAAATATTTTTTAAAATTAATAAATACATAAAAATACAAAAAAATGTATTGAATTATTGTATTTTTTTTTATATTTTTGGTATTTAGTGAATTTTTAAAAGATTTTTTTTACAATTTTTTAAATTTTTAGGTATATTTATGTTAGGTGTGTCTAAAAATTTTAAAAAATACTTAAAATATTAAAAAAAATCAGTAAAAACAATATAACACGGAAAACAATAAAGTATAATTTTCTCAAAAGAGTTTTTGGAAAACTCTAACCTAGCATAGTGATTGTGGTTTTGAGATAGCTTCATATATATACAGTCACAAAATGGTTTGAATAAATTCAACGGTATTTTTCTGTCGCAAAAAAAATTAAAAAAAACAATGTCGTCTTACTCTTTTGATATAACATTTCTCTTTTCATTCATTTTTTCATCTTCCTGTCTCTCTGTCTCTATCTCTCTCTCTTCTCTTTATCTCTTTTCATTCATTTCTCTCTATCTCTATCTCTCTCTCTTTCTATGTCTGCCTGTTTCTCTCTCTCTTATTTTCTCTCTGTGTCTCTCGCCTATCTCTCTTCTCTCTATCTCTCTCATCTGTTTTCTCTCTCTGTCTCTCTCCCTCATCTCTCTTATCTCTATCTCTCTCATTTCTTTTTTTCTCTCTCTCTCTCTCTCTCTCTCTCTCTTATCTTTCTATCTCTCTCGCTCATTTCTCTTCTCTTTCTGTCTCTCTCTTTTTTTGTGTCTCTCTCTCGCTCATCTCTTTTCGCTCTATTTCTCTCTTTTTTTTGTCTATCTCTCGCTCATCTCTTGTTTCTCTCTCTTTTTCTATCTTTCCATCTCTCTCTCTCTCTTTCTCTCTCTATTTCTTTTTCTGTCTATCTCTCTGTCCCTGTCTCTCTCTCACTCATCACTCTTCTCTCTCTCTGTGTCTACTTGTCTATTTGTCTATTTCTCCCTCACTATGTTCGCCTTGCTCACTCTCTTACTCCCATCTTCTCTATTTATCGAGCTCCTTCTCGATTTATCGATCCACTATAAGAAAATACACTTTTAGCAACCACTTTGTCTATCTCTCTCTCTCGCTCATCACTCTATCTCTATCTCTATCTCTATCTCTCTCTATCTCTCTTCTTTATCTGTCTCTCTCAAAATTAAAATATTTTTAAAATATTTAAATATTTAAAATATTTAAAAAATTGATTTGAATTAAGTTTTGAACAGAGTTTTGAATTATTTGTCTTCTTTATTTATTGAGCTCCCTATCGATTTATCGATCCACTACAAGAAAATGCTCTTTTTGCTCTCTTTCTATATGTCTCTCTCATCTCTTGTTTATCTCTATTTTTCTATATGTCTCTCTCTATCTATTTCTCTCTCTGCCTCTCTGTCTCTCTGTCTCTCTTTATATCTCTTTCTCTCTTTATCTCTCTCTCGCTCATCACTCTGTCTCTGTCTCTCTCTCTCTCCTCTATCTGTCTCTCACTCATTTCTCTCTCTCACCACCCATCTCCTCTACCACCTTCACCACTACTGCAAACACCATTCCACCACCACCATTACTTCTACTGTCGCCACTTCACCTCTACGACTACCATTACTACTACTATCGCCACCACTCCACTACCACCACTACCACTACTACTACCATTACCTCTCTTTCACCCTTGCCACTCCATTTACACTACCACTACCACAACTTCACCACTAATCTCTTTCGCCATCACCATCACCACCACCATCATCTCTTATCTACCACCTTCACTACTGCTGCCGCTCCTTTTCATCTACCACAAAAAATTAGTTCATGATTTTTAGTAACAAAAAAAATAGGCCGCAGAAAAATATTTTTCATTGACTACAGAAAATTAACTTTTATTTTAGTGGAAAATATTTTTCATTAAAATATATATGAAAGAAATAAATTTTCAACCTTAATAACGAAAAGAAAATAAAAATTATTATTTATTTATTTTTATTATTTAAATATTCATTTACGATGAAATTTTTTATTTATTTTATTTTTTTCCCATCCCGCCCACTCGGTTCCTCCCATTTTTTCCATTCCCGCGCCCCCCAAAATCCCCAATCTCTTTAGAACCAAAAAAAACCCTAAATCTAATCGTCTCCCTCACATCACTCTCTCTCTCTCTCTCTCTCTCTCTCTCTCGTTCATCTCTGCACCGATCACTCTCTCACTCTCTCGTTGTTCATCTCATCGATTCGCACCGATCATCGCACCGCCGATCTACTCACAGGTAAACTCTCTCTCTCTCTCTCTCTCTCTCTCTCTCTCGGCCCGATGGTTGTTTTATATATATATATATATATCTGATATATATATATCAGATATATCTCTGATCTTAGTTGATCACACTGTGTAATCTGAAATCTGATCTTAGTTGTGAAATCTGATATTCATCCAAAGCAAACAATCAGACTTGCGTAAAAGTAACAATTGTAAAAAGTGACTTTTGTGTTTTTTTTAGTGAATATTTTTAAAATTGTAAATATTTTTTTTAGATGCACCTTACTTAGATATATCTAAAAAAAAATTATGAATTTTTTTTAAAAAATTAATAAATACATAAAAATACAAAAAAAATGTATTGAATTATTGTATTTTTGGTATTTAGTGAATTTTTAAAAGATTTTTTTTACAATTTTTTTAATTTTTAGGTGTATTTATGTTAGGTGTGTCTAAAAATTACAAAAAATACTTTAAATATTTATCATTGACCACAAAAAATTAATTTTATTTTAATGGAAAATATTATTCCTACTTCTACCAAATAAAAAAATAATAATAATTTTTTATTCATTAAAATAAATATGAAACAAATAAATTTTTAACCTTAATAAATGAAAAAAAAAAAATCATCAGCTATAAAAATTATTTTAATAATTTTTTATTTTAATAAAAAATTCATTAACTATAACATTTGTGGGTGTGTGTAGGGTTTTGTTTGAGAGAACACACACACACACAACAGAGCCGTCTCTTCTCCTCCTGCTCGCTCTCTCTCTCTCTCTCTCTCTCCATCTAGGGTTTCGCCTTCCTCTCTCTCTCTTTCACACAACGACGGCGCCGATCATCCGTCACCGCCGATCCTCTCTCACCCCCGATCCTCCCTCACCGTCGCTCGTACCTCACTGTCGATCCTCCTCCCTTACCGCCGCTGCTGCCTCCCTCTCTCTCTCTCACAGACGACGTTGACGGTTGCTCGCCCCTCACCACCACTCCTTCCTCGCCGGCGATCTTCCCTCACCGCCGATTTCGAAGGGTATCTCTCTCTCTCTCTCTCTCTCTGTGTCGGGATTTCGGATATTGGGGGTTTTCACACACACACACACACACACATATGTATATATCTGTGAGTGTATATAGGGGGTTTTTGATCTGTTACATATATATATATATATATGATCTGGTTTTTTTCTTGATCTGGTTTTTTTCTTGATCTGTTTTTCCCATACAGATCTGCCTAGGGGAGTTTGTTTTTGGTATTGAAGATCGATTTGTTTTTGTTTTTGTTTTTGCCAATGGGAGTACTAAATATGATTTGTTTTTGTTTCTTCCCATGCTTTGCAGAAATCTAATGTTGTGAGAAAATATTAAGAATGTTATCACTGAGAAAGAAGAGCAGATAGTGACAGCTAAAATAGAAATTTCATTTTAAATCTGTTTGGCTATTTTTCCTTGTTTAAGTAAATATTTACAATGTTTATGTAACAGTTGCCTTTACTCTTATGCTAGTAGTAACATATTTTATTTTATGTTATTTTTTGTGCATTAATGACTGCTTGAAGTAGTGCAGTGTCACAAAATAATCGCATTCACATTACATTTGAAGACCTACCAGCTTCTTTGGAGTTCAGAGAACTTAAGTTTTCACTTATTTGAATTTGAGACCTTTTTCATTTTATTGTTTAAATCTGAAAAGAAAAATTCAGTTTTGGAAAGTATGTTTTCATCTTGTAGTATTTAATTTTCCCTTTACTTTTTACTATGAATTTCAAGGTGGAAGTTCCTTTAAGAATTTCTGCTCAGGTGCATGATGATTTCCATTTTAAGAATATCAGCACTTATAAGTGAGTGTAATTGCTGACATTTTACTTTATTAATTGTGTAGCAATGGCTGAAAAGCTACTCTCAAAGACGTTATGGTAAAACAGTTCATGAAGTTGATGCAGCTTGGGAGATTCTTCATGGCACCATTTACAATTATACGGATGGAATTGCTGTATGTTTTCTTGAACAAATCAATTTCCAGTATCATATCTCTGTTTCAGTATTATTTACTGTCAGAATTTTTGTTTAGACTCTAATTTTTTGTGAGTCAACTTACTCGATATCTTGCATAACAGGAAGGAGTTACTTATTAAAGAAATGAGGAGAGAATAAATCTCTAATTTCAACAAAGTAGTTTTATATTTGTTCCAGTACTAGATAAAACGAGGATATTGAAAAATAAGTGAAGAATACATTTAATTTATGAAGTAATTTACAGCTGTAGGACATTTCTCTTTATGTACAAAAGAATTATAACCTCTTATGACTTTTTAGATCCTTCAACATAATATATATTACTTCCAATTCAGCGCAACAAGATGGTAATTTTTGTCTTAATTCTCTACCCTTCTACATAATATATATTACTTTTTACTCTTAAGGGTCTTGTATTTGTAGCTTTTCATCGAATAAAAGATAATATTGTCGTTGCCTAAAGGCAGGATTGCATTTTTTTTTTTTTTTTTTTTGTAGATGAGGGAGTAGAAATGGGCTGCTCTTTTGAAAGAAAAAAGGGCCTCTAGTGGATTGACAAGCCCTCCCCGTGTCATTGTGAGTATCATGTATATGATATTTTTTAAAATGTTTGTATTGTTTGGACTCAGATGAAATATTCAATTAATTTTGGTCAATAGTGTGACAGTTTTTCAACACCACGTCAACTAAACTATCGATTAATTAAATAAATAGGCTTGAATCTCATCTTATTGGACTAAGGATGCATACCATGAGCCCGTCTAGGCTAGCCCCTTTGGGTAGGGTTTGAGCCAAAGGTCTTAGCCCACAATCCTGCCCTGCCCATAAGAAAACTGCTCATTGGGCTTAGCTTGCGGGCGGGTTTGAACACACCATTTTTGCTACCTAACTTGATGCTGACCTTTACTCCCAACTAGCTCACAAAGATGGGTTAACATTGTCTATCTACTTGTAAAATTTTAATTATATTAGTTGAAAATATCACATGGACAATATCACATGTTATTCCGAGACTACTAAATAATTAATGGCAAAAGATGAATCCTAAGAAACACAACATGGCTTTTAGTCTGCTTAACTAACACTGTTTAATAGTTGGATGATGAAATAATAATTCAAACACTTTTCTTTAGTTATGTAGCCTTTATAAATTCTATTTTGCTTTCTAGCCATCATAGTTGAAGCTATATTCATCAAATATGAATGACTTTTTAAATTTCTATTCAAACTCATGATTTAAATACATATGTATCTGTAAAGTGGAAAGTATTAAGTAAAACATCTCAATTAAACAAGTGCGTTAATTAGGTGGTTGTGTTGCCACATTAGATCATTAGTTTTTTCTTTCCTTTCCAACTTAATGGGATATCATTGTCCAGAGACAATTAGAATTGTTAATTAAAGTTCCTCTTTTTAGCTTCTTTTTTTATTTTTTTTATAATAATAATAATAATAATAATAACAACACTTCACTTGATAGTTATACGACGTGTGACATAAAAATACAATGAAATACAAATTGTGCTGTGTCAACATGGGCTCTACTAATACTGCAACTTTAGTATGAAAAAGGCAGATTTTAGTATACTACAATTTCAGTTATAGCTGGAAAGCAACAATGACCTTGAATATACCCAACACAACACCACTTTAATTAACACCACCACCGTGTTCTAATTTAGTTGGTGTATCATGCATATAACTCCTCATTAATAAAAGCAAGTTTTTACAAGTTTTATTGTTTATGTGTTGTATAGCCTAGTTTAATTTTTGCTTTATGGAAACGACTATCATGGGGATTTATGTATTAGCTTTTATCTCTTCATGATTTTGATGGTATTTGTAATGACCCGGAACCGTGTGTCACAATTATCAGTAATTAATTATGCATTTATATGATTTAATTGAAGATTATCTGTTTGAACTAGGGAAATATCTGTTGGAATTACGACTTCGGGACTGAAATCGATGACCGTAATGGGTTCAGAAAATGAGATTGAACACGCATATGTGATATCGGGAATTTTTAGAGCTATTTGGGAAAATAAATTGAAGACTGAATTTCGTCTGATTCGTTAGGCCATGTTTGGCTCACTTTTTTGGTCCAAATCTATTTATTTGACATATATGATATATATGGATAAAGATGAGGCTTTGACCTCATTTGACTCAACAAAGGGAAAAGAAAAAATCTAGAAAAGAAAGAGAGAAGAGAGAATCGTGAGAAAGAGAGAGACCAAGAGGGAAAGAAGAAGGAAAGGGGAAACCAAGTTTACACTTCTCCATCCAAGTGTTTAAGGTAAGATTTTTATGAAATTAGTTGTTGATCCTTGACATTTAGCATGTTGAGCTCAAGATTATGGCATAATTATGCTTTAGAATCATGGTTTCCATGCATGTTTGGCATATTGAGGGAGGACCTCCATGAATGTTTAGAAATGAAGCTTTTATATACATGTTCATGGGTTTGATCTTGTAAAAGATGCATGTGGGTTTTGAATTGGAGTTTTGATGTTGATTTAAGATGAGTTCAAGTATTTTGGGTTATGGAATTCATGCAATGGAAATTGATTTTGTAAAGTAGAGAATGGAAGCTTGAAGAAGAACCAGAGTTTTGGATTTTTGCATGGTCCGCTCGAGCGGAGGGAATCCCGCTCGAGCGTAGATATCGACCTCCCAACAGTTTTGGACATTTTACAGTCCGCTCGAGCGGACAAAGTGGCGCTCGAGCGGGAAGGCTTATTTCAGGAACTTTTTGAGGAAGTTGTATACTTGATTTTAACATGTTAGTTGCATCATTTAGCATCTTATGAACATGAAATGAACATGAGAGAATGTGATGAAGGATAGGAATGACATGAATTATGTGAATTGATGATGATATATGTTAAGAAATGTGTTATAATGTTGATATTTGCAGGACAGGACGTGAAGACCGTGTAATCGGTATCGGAAACCCTCTGTGAGTAACATTTCTGTAAAGATATGTTATTATGAGTTATGTTTAAAAGTGCTATGTTATGTTATGGTTTTGAAATGATAAATGTTTTCTGTGAACGAATGTCTAGTTTGCGAATCTAGTATGGCATCCATAGTTAGATGAAGTCATGGGGGCGAGAACATGCAGGCCCATGCACTTGAGTCATGGGTGACGGCATGGAAGGACAAGCCCATGACCAGTTACGAGATCTCGGTATGTGTTTAATCGGTGTCCGGGACCGGTTACTCTAGTCGTTAGTCGACACATGTCATGTTCTATGGAGTATGCCATTATGTATGTTCTATGATGATTATGATTATGATTATGACCGATATGCTTTACGGATTTATATGAAATGTTGGAGTTCGTTCACTACCCCTTTACGTTAATGTTACTTGCTGAGCTTTAGCTCATTGTTTGTATTTATGTATTTATAAGTGAGCATTCAGGGAGTCAAGCCTAGGCGGGGTCTTGTCGAGCCGCCGTTTTGAAGCCTAACCAGATGTTTTGAGTGCCTCCGAGCTGGGGCTAGGCCTGGAAAGCCGTACGAGTTTCGTTTTGTTATGTGCATGTGGCATGTGTTGTATATGATCTTTTGTTATATGTGATGTACAGTAAGTGGGTAACTTAACATCATTTTTGGCATGTAATGTATGTTCATATTTATGCACAGCTCTTTGGACTATAGTTTTGTGTTTTTGCTTCCGCGAGCCCCGTTTAATTATGTTTTGTATGGGAAGGCCTGTGGTAATCAAGGATTACTGGCCGGTTACGATGCCAACCTTTTCGGGGCGGGTTCGGGTCGTGACAGTATTTATTGCTTTGTTCTAGATTTTCTTCAAAAAGATTATAATTTGCAATTGTTATCTATTTATTTGTAGGTCAAAAGGATATATTTTGCCGAGGGGAAGATCTGATTTTAGAAGTAAGGAATTTGCAGCTTGATTTTTGAAATAGGCCCAAAATTGAAATCTTATTGGAAATTTTTTATTTTTTTATTTTTTGTAAGAGCATTTAAATAGCCAAGTGTGCTAATTGGTGAATTTCAGATTTTATTTTATTATTTTATTTTTTTTTTAGGATTGGGGTGAATTTTATAATTTAAATATGTTTTTATGAACATGTACAATTTAATTGTTCTTTGTAAAATATTGAATTTGATGGTTTTATTAATTTTTATTTTTATTTTCTGTTATGATGTTTTTGTGAATGGAATGTAAATAATCAGCTCAGAGCATATTTTAGAGAGTGAGAGACGGCACTATCGTTGGAAAAAATAAAAAATTTTAATATTTTTATTAATTTTGTGACAGGTTTTACTTTTTGCGACGGCGTTATACTGTCGCAATCGCAAAAAATAGAAATTTTATTATTTTTTAATACTTTTTGCGACGGCATTATACTGTCGCAAAAAATAGAAAATTTATATTTTTAATACTTTTTGCGACGGCATCACATCGTCGCAAAAAATAGTGTTTTTGCCGTTGCAAAAAAGACGACGGTATTTTTGGCCATCTCAAATAACATTTTTAGCGACGGTAAAACAGGGCCGTCGTAAAAAAGTCAAGAAATTTTAATCGTTATTAGCGACTGCACGGTGCCGTCGCAAAAAGGCAAAAATGCCGTTGCAAAATATTAACGACGACATTAGGCCGTCGCAAAAACTCTTTTGCGACCCCTGCATTTGCGACCCCTTCTTGCCGTCGCAAAAAGTAATTTTGCCGTCGCAAAAAGTATTAGCGACGGTATTTTACCGTGGCAAAAAGTCAATTTTTTTGTAGTGTTACTTTTATGAATTGTTAAAATCTATTGTTATTCGGCCCAACGGAAGGATAACTTGATTTCGTATCTAACTAATTATGTTTTATAGTTAGATATATTTAACTTGTGGTGTTATTTGTTGTTCAAAATTGTGAAATTAAATAAATAGATTTATGAAGAAAACAAATTATATACCAAGAACATATGCTGATAATTACAACTAAATTTCAACAGAAATACACAAAACAATAAAAGGGTAAAGAGACGAAACCGAAGTCTGCACGGAAGCAGTTTCCTTAAAACATATTTTGCCGCCTCACGGTCGAGTGCTTGAGGAAATCCGGCGTCTGTCTCCCAGGATATGACGGTCAAAACCAGCTACGGCAGAAGCACTATCTGTCTAGCTTAGCGAATAAAAACAGTGGCAGCACTCTCTCACAATAGGAACTTTCTGGCAAACTGACTTGTAAAATGGAAGCAAAAATTTCTATATTGAAACTTGACAGGAGGGTCTCAATTTATACATATATAGAGGAGAGAGGAAGAGCCTCCAGCCTTTAAGGCTGGTCATTAAAACACCAAGCATCCATAGCCCCTTTCCAAAATATGAAAAATATGGATGCCCAAAGGATTCACACCCTTTAGCCAAGAAAAATGATTTAAATACTCTTTAAAATCTTATTCATGAATCTAACATCATGAAGCAATTTCTTGGCAATTTCTTGGCAATTTCTTGGCAATTTCTTATTCAAAACCCAATGATTTTTGGCTCACTTGGACCCAACACAAAAAATGGTTAGGACCCACTTTAATATTTAATTAAAGTCACCACACTTTAATATTAAATTAAAGTCACCAAAAAACATTTTTCCAACAATCCCCCACATGAATAAAAATTGACCGAATGACTCAACAAACGGACATCGTTCAACAAAAAAGACTCTGAAAGAGAGTACAACGGACTAACCCCGACAACAGAGAAGGTAGCTTTTGGCTTTGAACCTCTCCCAGTGAAAACCTATCTAGTTTACTGGCTGATCAGTGAATATGACATCTTGAACTGCTCTGCCGTTTATGTAAACTGAGACAATAGATCTCACACGGGAATTACTCCTACCACCATTATGTTCTCACTGGTGTGCCTTGTGTGGCCCTGGACACTAGCCTGGTTCAGCGGGTGGTTTCAAAGAATCTTAGCCTGCCCAATTCTTCTAGAAGCGGCCCCACTTCAAACTCACATAGGTGACTCTACTAAAGTATCCTGCAATACTTAGCTCAACAGCTTAACACATAAGAGTCATTAAAAGCTTAGCTTATCCTTTACACTTGCAGGTATCACTGATAGAAGAAATGGCTGGAGGTTTAACCTCCTCAGTGACATACCACCGTTACACGCAATTAGGTTGTCCCATTGAACCTAGATCTTGGGATCTCCAGTCAACTAGGTTGGGTTTCCATTCCAGTAACTTCCAAAGGCCTTAACCCAATTCCTTTTGACGACGTTTCGACTAACACTCGACTTAACCCTTTGGTTAGCGGATCCGCAATGTTGTCCTTAGACTTTACATAGTCTAAAGAGACAACTCCATTCGAGAGTAGTTGTCGTATGGAATTATGTCTACGACGGATATGTCTAGACTTTCCATTATACATATTACTCTGTGCCCTACCAATTGCAGATTGACAATCACAATGAATACAAATAGCTGGCACAGGGTTAGACCAATGTGGAATATCTTCGATGAAATGGCGAAGCCATTCTGCTTCTTCCGTTGCTTTATCCAAAGCAATAAACTCTAATTCCATCGTTGATATAGATATACACATTTGCTTGGAAGATTTCCAAGACACGGCTGCCCCACCAAGAGTGAACACAAATCCACTAGTGGACTTTGAGTCCTTTATATCTGATATCCAATTCGCGTCACTATATCCTTCAAGCACCGCTGGATATCGAGTATAATGCAGCCCATAATCCCGAGTGTAGCGTAAATACCTTAACACCCGCACAATGCCCTTCCAATGAGAAGCATCAAGATTACTTGTGTATCTACTAAGCCTGCTAACCGAGTAAGCTATATCTGGCCTAGTACAACTCATCAGATACATTAAATTTCCAATTACCCGAGAATATTCTAACCGAGAGACACTCTCTTTATTATTCTTGGTAAAATGTAGACTTAAGTCTACAGGTGTCGATGACACACTCGTATCTGATCCACTAAACTTCTCAAGTATCTTATCAACATAATGAGACTGAGAAAGTACAATTCCGCCAGATGTTCTGGTAATCTTAATTCCCAGAATAACATCTGCAATGCCCATATCCTTCATGTCAAACTTAGAGTCTAACAACTTCTTGGTAGTTTTGATCATTGCATCATTACTACCTATAATGAACATATCATCAACATATAGACACAAAATGACATAACCTCTGTCAGTGTCTTTGACATAAACACACATGTCACATTCGTTGATTCTAAACCCACATGACAACATTACGTTGTCAAACTTCTCATGCCATTGCTTAGGCACTTGCTTCAAACCATACAATGATTTGACAAGTTTACAGACTTTCTTGCTTTGCCCTGGAGCTGAAAACCGTACAGGCTGCTCCATGTAGATTTCTTCATTCAAATCCCTATTTAAGAAAGCTGTCTTTACATCCATCTGGTGTATCTCAAGATTGCGCAAAGCTGCTATCGCAATCACCATGCGAATGGATGTTATCCTAGTTACAGGTGAGTACGTATCAAAGTAATCCAGGCCTTCTCGTTGCCTGTACCCTTTGATAACGAGCCTCGCCTTAAACTTGTCAATTGACCCATCGGCCTTCATCTTTCTTCTAAAAATCCATTTGCAGCCTAAAGGCTTACAACCTGGAGGTAAATCTACCAACTCCCAGGTGTGGTTCTATAACATGGAGTCAATCTTACTTTTGATCGCTTCTTTCCATAAAGGACTCTCAGGAGAAGTCACAGCTTTGTGGAAAGTTTGAGGTTCGTTCTCGACCATATAAGTCAAGAAGTCTGGATCAAAAGACTTGGACATCCTAGCCCTTTTGCTCCTTCAAGGCTAATCAACACCTTGATTCGTAACTTGATCATCAAAATGATCAACATCACTAGCAAGCTCATCAAATTGCTCCAAAGACCTTGGAACACTTGCATGGGTTCGGCAAGGAAAAAAGTCTTCAAAGAAACATGCATTCCTTGGCTCCATGATGGTATTCCTGTGAATGTCTGGAATTTCAGACTTATGAACAAGAAACCGATATGCACTACTATTATGTGCATAATTAATGAATATACAATCCACAGATTTCGGGCCTATCCTAACCCGTTAGGGTGTAGGAATCGCCACAATTGCAAGACACCCCCACATTTGTAAGAATTTATAAGAAGGCTTAACGCCTTTTCATAACTCATACGGGATCTTGTCCACTTCGCTTCAACACAAGTTTCACACTTGTGTTTCGTCAGAACGACCTTGTCGGACTCAAAAACCATGCGAAAACATGTTTACTGAAAAGAGTCCTTAAGACAAGATTCTTACGAAAGTCCAGAACATACAGGACTTCGTTCAAGGTTAGCTCTTTCCTGAGGTTAACATCAGGACCACCTTTCCCTCAACAAATGAGGTAGTAGAGTTTCTCATAAACAACTTCTCACCGTTTGTAACCGGTTCGAAAGTTGTAAACAGCTCCTTCTCGGAGCAGTTGTGGCGTGTAGCCCTAGTAAAGCTAAAAGCCTCTTGCTACCACAGTTGGTAAACAGACCAACTAAATCTCAAGCAAAACATGCTTCAAACATTTAAATAAAATAGCCAATCCATAAGGATTCTATTTAGTCCAAAAGCTTTTCCACGCTTAGGTATTCCTATTCAACACAAAAGTTAGTAATCCAAACATTTTTGTTTTTACATCCCAAATACTATTCATTTGGTTTTATATTTGTTTTCCGCATTGGTATCCCTACAAAGAAAGTTAGTAGCAAACCACAACAAAATACAAACAAATAATCTAAAAATTTAATAAATTAAATGAAACCATCTAGCCAACTTTTAATCATATAAGTAACCAATGCATTAAAATGCCAATTAAATTAAAACTTTAAAATAAAGTTCTATACTCATGGGTTATGAATGAAATTAATTCATAATAAACATTTAAACTAATAACTCCAAATAGATAAGTCAAATTCAAAGTTAATGCACTTAATTAAATAATTCAGATTAATGCACCTAATTAAATAATTCAGATTAATGCACCCAATTAGATAATTTAGATTAATGCACCTAATTAAATAATTCACATTAATGCACCCAATTAGATAATTTAGATTAATGCACCTAATTAAATAATTCACATTAATCATGTACACAATTCATAAAAACTCTATAACTCCAAAATATATTAAATTATGTAATCTAGTTTAGAAAATAATAAGCATGTAACAAATTAAAGCTAGAATAGAATTAGCATGTCAAAATTGCAACATCCATAAATTATATTTTATAACCTTAAAATTCATGCAAATCATGGTAGGGGAATGATGAACCATACCCATAAAACAAGATCATACTAATACAATTAAGTATGCAAATTATGATAGAGCATTCTATCTAAACTAAGCAATTAGAGAGTACCATTGCATAATTTACAATCATTGAAATAGTGAGCAATTCCGCAACAATTCCTAGTAACATTATACAAAACTAACCTAATAGCCTATATAAATCTATTCGATCAATTTCATAGAAAATATATAAAAATCTGTTTTAAGCTTGTTGTTCAAAATTGTGAAATTAAATAAATAGATTTATGAAGAAAACAAATTATATACCAAGAACATATGCTGATAATTACAACTAAATTTCAACAGAAATACACAAAACAATAAAAGGGTAAAGAGACGAAACCGAAGCCTGCACGGAAGCAGTTTCCTTAAAACAGATTTCGCCGCCTCACGGGTCGAGTGCTTGAGGAAACCCGGCGTCTGTCTCCCAGGATACGACGGTCAAAACCAGCTACGGCAGAAGCACTATCTGTCTAGCTTAGCGAACAAAAACAGTGGCAGCACTCTCTCACAATAGGAACTTTCTGGCAAACTGACTTGTAAAATGGAAGCAAAAATTTCTATATTGAAACTTGACAGGAGGGTCTCAATTTATACATGTATAGAGGAGAGAGGAAGAGCCTCCAGCCTTTAAGGCTGGTCATTAAAACACCAAGCATCCATAGCCCCTTTCCAAAATATGAAAAATATGGATGCCCAAAGGATTCACACCCTTTAGCCAAGAAAAATGATTTAAATACTCTTTAAAATCCTATTCATGAATCTAACATCATGAAGCAATTTCTTGGCAATTTCTTATTCAAAACCCAATGATTTTTGGCTCACTTGGACCCAACACAAAAAATGGTTAGGACCCACTTTAATATTTAATTAAAGTCACCACACTTTAATATTAAATTAAAGTCACCAAAAAACATTTTTCCAACATTATTTTCATGAGATATGAAAAGTAGTTTTCTTGATTATATTATGTAATGGATATTATGTGTTTACAGCATTGAATCCTACTGCCATTAATAGTTACTTGTCTGGTATTGAAGTTTTGAGTGGAACTAATTTTAAGAAATGGAAGGAACAAATTGGAATTATTTTGGGAATTATGGATTTAGGACTATGCATTAAGAGAGCCAGCTCCTACAAAGCCTAATGATACAAGTTCTAAGGAACACATGGCTTTATATGAAAAATGGGAACGCTCTAATCGCTTAAGTCTAATGATAATGAAAGGCTCAATTACGCCTGCAATTCAAGGAGCAATTCCTGTTTTTGAAAGTGCAGTAAGCTATATGAAATCTATTGAAGAACAATTCATTGGAACTTCCAAATCCCTTGCTAGTACTCTCATGATTAAAATGATAACAATGAAATATGATGGTTTGAGTGGTGTTCGTGAACATATCTTAAAGATAAATGACATGGCCTCTCAATTAAAGGGAAATGGACATGGAAATTTCTGAAGGTTTTCTTGTTCATTTCATTATGACTTCTTTTCCTGCACAATTTGGTCCTTTTAAGATCAATTATAATACGCAGAAAGATAAGTGGAAGATGAGCGAGTTAATTGCCATGCGTGTTCAAGAAGAAGAGAGACTTAAAGCTGAAAAGCCTGATATGGCTCACCTTACCACTTTGGGTCCAACCAAAAAGATTTTCAAGAAAGGCAAAAGTAAGAAAAAGAAGAATGCAAATAACGAAACTCACAAGGCTAATGAAGAAAATAAGATTCGATGAAATTTCTATCGAAAGAAAGGTCACATAAGAAAGGACTGTCTAGGTTTTAAAAGTTGGTTGGACAAGAAAGGTAACACTCAATGCTTTGTGTCTTATGAATCCCTTTTGGTAGATGTTCCACCAAATTCTTGGTGGATTGACACTAGTGCAAGTATTCACATAACAAATTCCATGCAGGTATACCTTACAAGTCGGAAACTAAATAAAGGAGAACGAACCATTACGGTTGGGAATGAAATAGAAGTGGACGCTGAGGCTATTGGCACCCTCCGTCTAATTTTAGACTCTGGTTTCATTTTAGATTTAGTAAACACAGTTTATGTTCCTGTTTTTACTAGAAACCTAATTTCTGTTTCACAACTTGATTCCTGTGGTTATGAATTTAAGTTTGGAAATAATAAAGTCTCCTTATTCCACAATTCTCATATGATTGGTTCTGGTATTTTATATGGTAATCTTTATTCATTGAATTTAGATTCCACTTATGTACAATCTCTTTTATCCTTTAATGTAAACAACTTGGTAAATAAAAAGAGAAAGCGAGTGAATAAAAATTCATCTATGTTGTGGCATAAGCGCTTGGGCCACATATCAAGAAAAAGGATGGAACGTCTTATTAAAGACGGAATTTTAAGTTCACTTGATTTTTCTGATTTTAGTACTTGTGTGAATTGCATTAAAGGAAAATACACAAAGACAAAGAAAAAGGGTGCTACTAGGACTATTGAATTATTAGACACAATTCATACTGATATATGTAGTCCTTTTACTGTTCCAACTATTTCTGGACATAAATATTTTATTACTTTTATTGATGACTCTTCTAGGTATACTTATGTGTATCTTATTCGTGAAAAATCAGAAGCACTGGATATGTTCAAACTCTATAAAGCTGAAGTTGAAAATCAACTTGGCAGACGAATTAAAAGTGTAAGATCTGATAGAGGTGGTGAATATTATGGTAGATTCACTGAGTCGGGTCAAAATCCAAGTGCTTTTGCTTTATTTTTGGCTGAGAATGGTATTGTTGCTAACTACACAATGCCTGGTACACCTGAGCAAATGGGTGTAGCTGAGCGACGAAACCGTACTCTTTTGGACATGATGAGAAGTATGATGAGTAACTCTTCTTTGCCAGATTACTTGTGGGGTGAAGCTTTAAAAACTGCTGTATATGTTCTTAATAGGGTTCCTAGTAAGGCTGTGCCTATAACTCCTTATGAGTTGTGGGTTGGTAGGAAACCTAATTTGAATTATTTACATGTATGGGGTTGTCCTGCTGAAGCAAAAATTTTCAACCCACAAAGAAAGAAATTAGACCCTAGAACTATAAGTTGTTATTTCATTGGATATCCTGAGAGATCAAAGGGTTTTAGATTCTATTGTCCCACTCATAGCACAAGAATTGTTGAAACTAGAAATGCTGTGTTCTTAGAGGATGAAAACATTAGTGGGAGTATGAATCTCAAAAATATTTCTTTGGAGGAAAATCATGATTTTACACCTTCCACGATTATCCAAGAAAATGTTGTACCTGAACCTATTGGTACACAAGAGATTTCTCACATTGGAAAAGAAGTTGTCCCAGTTGCAGAACAACCTTTACGCAGATCACAAAGAGAAAAGAAACCAGTCATATCAGATGACTATGAGGTTTACCTAAATAAGTGTGATATAGGCTTGGAGAACGATCCTGTTTCTTATGCCCAAGCCATAAAAAATAGAAATGCAACTCAATGGTTAAATGCCATGACAGATGAGTTAAAATCCATGAAAGACAACAATGTCTGGGATCTTGTAGAATTGCCTAAGGGAGCCAAAACTGTTGGATACAAATGGGTTTTTAAAACCAAGCGTGATCCTAAAGGCAATGTCGAAAGATACAAGGCCAGATTAGTTGCTAAAGGATACACTCAAAAAGAAGGGATAGACTATAAGGAAACTTATTCTCCTGTTTCTAATAAAGATTCCTTGAGAACAGTCATGGCCTTAGTAGCTCATTATGATTTAGAGTTACATCAAATGGACGTTAAAACAGCCTTTTTGAATGGTGACTTGCATAAAGTGGTCTACATGGACCAACCTGAAGGTTTTCAGGATGAAAGCAAGGAAAATATGGTTTGTAGGCTTAAGAAGTCCATATATGGTCTAAAGCAGGCATCTCAACAATGGTATCTTAAATTTCATGAAGTTCTCACCAAATTTGATTTTAAGGATAATGTGGTTGATCAATGTGTCTACCTTAAAATCAGTGGGAGCACTATCTGCATTATAGTTTTGTATGTTGATGACATATTGCTTGCTAGCAATAATTTGGGAATGATACACGAGACAAAGAAATTTCTTACGAGAAATTTTGAAATAAAAGATCTTGGTGAAGCCTCTTTTGTCATTGGGATAGAAATTCACCGAGATAGGTCTCGTGGTATTTTAGGATTGTCCCAAAGAACCTATATCGAAAAGGTTCTTAAAAGGTTCAACATGCAGAACTGTTCAAGTAGTGTTGCCCCTATAGTTAAGGGTGATAAATTTAGTGAATTTCAGTGTCCCAAAAATAATTTAGAAAGGGAACAAATGAAAGAAATTCCTTATGCCTCTGCAGTTGGGAGCATTATGTATGCTCAAGTTTGTACACGTCCTGACATAACATTTGTAGTTGGTATGCTGGGTCGATACCAAAGCAATCCCGGACTTGATCATTGGAAAGCAGTTAAGAAAGTGTTGCGATATTTACAAGGCACTAAGGATTACATGCTCACTTATCAAAGAACAGACAACCTTGAAGTGGTTGGTTATTCAGATGCTGATTTTGCTGGATGTAAAGACACTCGAAAGTCCACTTCTGGGTACATTTTTATGCTTGCTAATGAACCCATTTCATGGAAGAGTCATAAGCAGACTCTGACAGCTTCTTCTACTATGGAGGCAGAGTTCATAGCATGTTATGAAGCCACATGTCATGCAGTATGGCTAGAGAATTTCATATCTGGATCACAACTTGTCGATTCAATTTCGAAGCCCTTACAGATTTAATGTGATAATGATGCTGCTGTGCGGTTCTCCAATAATAACAAAACTTCAGGAGGATCAAAGCATATTGATATCAAGTATCTAGTTGTTAAAGAAAGGGTTCTGAATCAGACTGTTTCCATCTCTCATATTGGTACTACACTCATGTTAGCAAATCCTTTACCTAAAGGTCTCACACCTAAGCTCTTTCAAGAACATGTTGCGCGCATGGGCTTAGTAGAAAGTTTATCATGTTTAGACTTGAAATGAGTGTATTATGTTCGTGATAAATGTTATGTTAGTAATGATTATGTTTGTTGTTTTCATTCTTCATACTTGTGCACAATTTAGAAGAAGATGTAAACAACGGGACCGTTATAGATGAATTAGCATTAATCACCATTATGTTGCTAATGTCATCTCTGTGATTTAAGATTCACTTATTCATGTTGATGGTAAATATTAACACTATAACCATTGTACAGTCTTGATCAATGTGTAAATCACTGACTACAATGATTTGGTGCTAATAATTTCATTGAATAGAATCTAATGGTGATGGTGCAATCTTCTAGTGGGAGAACGTTGGCCATTTTATGATAATCTAGTGACGTAATATAATCATGCAAGCCAAGTGGGAGATTGTAAGAATTTTTCCTAAATATGGCTTAATGTGGCTTATGCATGATTATACTAGATTCATCTCATTAAGTAAGATACATGTACATCAATTAGATGGTGACTAATTATTGATGAATGCACCTATATATACAATGTATAGAAGACTAATGCTAATGCATTGAATATGATGGATTCATTATGAATGAATCTTAGAGATGCACATTGAATGTGATGGATTCATTATGAATGAATCTTAGAGATGCATTATGTATCTATTATGAATATGTAAGATACATTAATCTATCTAATGAATTCATTAATATAAAAGATGCATTATGTATCATGAATGTATAAGATACATTAATCTATTTAATGAAGTTCATTGAATGAATGGATTCTTTGATGGGAAGAATACTAGTATAAATAGTGTAAGGTCCCAAACCATAGTCTCCATCAAAAACTTAAGTTGTCACCACAAGAAGGCTCCATCGCCTAGAGAGAGAGAAGTGATTTGAAGATCTTAGACAAGTAAAGAACTTAAAGATCAAGGTCTTCCATTGAAGGTTTCTCTTTCTTGCAAGAGGATTTCATACTATCATGGATCAAGGTATGTATTTACTTATTTTGTATAGTAGAAATTCATATAGTTTTCATGTATAGAATTGAATCCTTAATGGTTTTTAGTTATGTTCCGCAAAGTTTTCTATCACTCTATGATTTGCAATTCTCTTGTTTCTCTCTCTTTATCTCTCTGAAAAGTTTCAATTTTCTATGCTTTTGGCTCTCTTGTTCCTTGAATTTGAATCACTACCTTCAATCTTAACTTCTAGAGTATGTAAATCTATTTCTAGGGTTTTAGATGCTTAGAAAAGTGCAATCTAAGGCCTAAGCAGTTGTTGAAGAGAGGTCGGTAATAAAGGGTGATCGTCGAATTGGTGACTAGTGACGGCAATGCGACACTGCAATAGTGTATAGATGGAGAGAGTCAGTGGTTCAATGGGTAAAGAGAAAGAAAGTTAAAAATAGAAGAGAGAGTTTGCTGGGTAAATAGTGAGGGACCTTAGCTAATAAAAAATATATATATTGGATCTCTCATACTATTCAAAGTTTGGTAGGGATCTTTCATTAATTTATCCTAAATTTTTTCATCTCATATTTTAAATAATAATAAAAAAAATCATAAAAAAGTCATTTTCTAAACAATCCTATACATAGTTTTGTGATGCATGTTTAGAGATGGCATTGAGGCCTATTCTTATACCTTAAAATAATTCAGTCTAAATTCGTTTGTTTACACTTATTCACTAAAAAAATAAAAAATAATAAAAAATAAACCTTTATTTAGTAAATGTGTTTCAACAAATTTAGTTAAAATGCGTATGTACCAAATAATTTATTTGTTTAATTAATGTATTTTTTAATTGAAATATGTATATTCATTAAAAAAAATTGCACCAATCAAAGTCGAAATAATTTTTAAGCAATTGCATATGCATATATAGTCATGTATTTAAAAAAATAATAATAAATAAGAATAGGATTGGATCTTATGATTCATGTATTTCGGATTATTGTGGTTCAAGTGGATTTTTGAAAATTTTGATATAAACCATGATAAAATATATAAATTTTTTTTTTTTAAATCTCACACAATCTAAAAATAGTAAAGTATCAATAAGAGGAAAAGTGTCACGCCCTCAAGTAATACATAAAACCCAACACTCTAGACATGCATTGATATAAGAGAAATCAACTATTTCTATTCATTAAATCGTTTCTTACAACAGTATTACATGTTAACAACAAAAGCAAATGCCCTATGGGCTTACAGCTTTCCAAGTCAACACTTGGTTACACAAAAGAAGAGTACTAACTCTATACAAAAGAAGCCCTTGGCTTGATATATATGTAATACAACAAAATAATCAAAAAGGAGTCTTCAACTCCCATATTCATCCAAGCTATGTCCTTGGAGGTGGCATGCTACCTGTACCTAAAAATAATGTCCCATATAGGGTGAGCCAACGCCCAGTAGAGATATGCTAAACACAGTATGAGCAATAACTAAGACATTGGCAATTGATAAATGTTTAATTTCCATAAATCAATTCATAACTCATCTCCATTACATGACCACTATGTCATGTTTCCTTTCATTTTCCATTCCTTATCAAATTCCCAATTCACAACAACGGCTCAGAACCTGGCCAACAACTTTCATGAGGTAGTGACTCATATTAAACGTTTCCCATTTTACAATAGATAAACATACTAGTTGTATCAACATCTCAACAGATAAGCATACAAGCTGTATCCACATCTCAACAGATAAGCATATTAGCTATATCAGCACTTCCATAGATAAGCATATGAGCTATATCAACACAATAATTGACAAGCATATGAGCTGTATCAGTGGAGTCCATCCCCTATCTTCTCCTAAACAACATCCGGTTTAGAGGTCCATCCCCTATCTTCCCCTAAACCGTAGAGTATATCCCCTATCTCCTCCCACACACACAATGTATATACACATAGGTCATATACACAATCAAACAATACATGACGTTAATGTATTCTATCAACTGTCATACTCTGTGACATATCCAATTGATTAGTTTTAGTTTGCCTAATCATCATGCATTGTCTACAACAATCACAACTACCCTCCACCGGTAGCCCAAGCAATTATTTCTAAACAGATAATAAAAGCTCCAACAGATATAATATCAATGTTTTCAAAAGTGAGCGATCAACAAATCCAACTTCACCATTTCACAATATAATGAGTCAATTTCATTATTTCCAACTCAATTCCATAAATTCACAACTTTTCCAAATTAATTATACCAATTAATTTATACAACAAATTAGGGCTTTTCCTCCAACTCTCAATATTAACCCAAAGGTTCAAATACTAACAACCAACAACTATATCATTATTTTGAAACCCAAAATACACCTTTAAGAATCAAAATAACAAAACCCTCTTTTAACATTTTGAAACCCTAAGTCCCAAAATCACCCAACTTCAACACTTTATCAAAACAACCAAAAATCTATGTCAAAGACCATAAGAGTGAGTAGGAATCCCTACCTCAAATTTCGGAGCCCAAGGAAAAAAGAAGACCAAATTCAAAGTGCTCCAAATTCCAAACTTTTCGGATCAAAACGACGCCCTCGACGATCAACACAACTTTTACAAAGGCCGAAGGAAAGGAAAGCACTCTAACTAGATCAAACCCTAGAGAGAAGGGAGTTTCTAGAGAGAGAGGCTCTCAAAATATCTTTTTAGAAAGTAAGAGAGAGAGTGAAAGTGTAAAAAGTGATTCAAAAATGCCCAGCTGCCCTCTGTTATACGACATTCCCGCTCGAGCGTGAAGAACAAAAAAACTAGGTCTGCTCGAGCGCAAGAAGACCCGCTCGAGCGCCAAGACACAAGAATAAAGTACATCCGCTCGAGCGCGAAAACCAGTCCGCTCGAGCGTAGGTTTTTCCCTCCCAGAACTTTCACAGACAAAGCACTACCCGCTCGAGCGCCAACAATCCCGCTCGAGCGCGACCCGCTCGAGCGTAAAGAAAGCCGCTCGAGCGTGAAAAACATACCTGCAGAAGTTTTGCAGGGGCACGAAATACTGGGAGTGTGTAAATCCCGCTCGAGCCCAAGAAGGCCCGCTCGAGCGTACAACCAAAAACCAAAACCCGTTCGAGCGCAGAATAACCCGCTCGAGCGTAACACCAAAAACCTGGGCAACAAGATTTGAGACTTAGGCTCAACCAACCTGTAACACACCTGCCCAAAACATCTCAAAACTCAAACAAACGGAATTAAAGGATGACAACAAGGTAGACACAACTACCAACTCCACGGAACCGAGTCTGGAGTACAACTGAACAGTAAAGGGAATACCGGGACCGCTATAACCTCCCCCCCTTAAAGAATTTCGTCCCCGAAATTAAACACAAGTTTTTCAAAAACAGGTTTTCCCCACTTCCAACAATATTACAACATAATATTTAAACAATTCGACCCATTACCGGTCAATCCCATCTCTCTTCAAGAGGCATTCCACATTACACATAACAACTTGTATTATCAACATGCATTCCTTTGAAATTTACCAATTTCAACTCATTTTCTACAATCCCATAACACATGCAATATTAATATCATGCTTGCATTTTCACAATATACTTAACATACACAATGTTAACATAAACTTTCATTTCAAGGCAAGTTCTACGACTTTTCCATAAACCAAAACATTCACAATGTTTCCACAACCCAAGATATATTCAATATTCTTAAGGTTCAATTTCACAACAAAATTTTTAACACATGGTTACACATCGACAAACATGTCCAGATACTTTTCATGGACTTCCAACTCACGTTCCCAAGTGGCTTCCTCCACTCCGTGATGCTTCCACAAAACCTTTATCAAGGGAATGGTCTTGCCTCGCAAGACTTGATCCCGCATATCCAAGACCCGAACCGGTCTCTCCTCATACGAGGCATCCTTATCTACCTCTAAGTCGGTCCAATCTAACACATGGGACGAATCCGGCTCATATTTCCGAAGCATACTAACATGAAAGATGTCATGAACCCGGACAACTGTGGTGGCAAAGCCAAACAATAAGCAACCTCCCCAATCCTCTCAAGGATCTCGAAGGGACCGATAAATCGAGGGGATGGCTTCCCACTCTTCCTAAACCTCATCAAACCTCGCCTAGGTGATATTTTCAAGAAAACATGATCACCTACCTCAAACGCCAAAGGCCTCCTCCTACGGTCGGCATAACTCTTTTGGCGACTCTGGGCTGTAACAAGCCTTCTACGGATAAGCTCAACTTTCTCCGTCGTTTCCCTAACTAACTCCGGGCCCAACAAAGGTGCATCACCCACCTCAGCCCAACAAACTGGAAACCTACACGGTCGGCCATACAAGGCCTCAAATGGTGCCATACCGATACTCGACTGAAAACTGTTGTTGTAGGCAAACTCCACCAAGGGTAGGTGCCTTTCCCACGTCCCACCAAAGTCAAGGACACAACCTCGAAGCATATCCTCAAGGATCTGAATAGTACGCTCGGACTGCCCGTCAGTCTGGGGATGGTAAGCCGTACTAAAGGTCAACTTAGTACCCAAGGCACTCTGCAAACTCTACCACAACCTGGCAGTAAAACGAGGATCTCTATCTGAGACGATCGTCACTGGGACCCCGTGCAATCTTACTATGTCCCGAATATACAAGTCGGCAAGATGATCTACCGAATCTCTCACGCGCATAAGGATAAAGTGAGCCGACTTAGTCAATCGGTCTACAACCACCCAAATAGCATCACTACCCCTCTGAGTTCTCGGAAGACCCACAACGAAGTCCATAGTGACATGCTCCCACTTCCATTTGGCAATAGGCAAGGGTTGCAACAAACCCGCTGGCCTCTGATGTTCGGCCTTTACTTGCTGACAAGTAAGGCACTTCGACACGAAAACAACCACATCTCTCTTCATACCCCGCCACCAAAACTGGCGACCCAAATCCCGATACATCTTAGTGCCTCCCGGATGCACCGCAAGGCGTGAATGGTGAAACTCTCGGAGTACTTCCTCTCGGCAAGACTCCGGCATAAACAAACGGTCCTCGGTATCTCACACTCAGGTCGGGATACTCAGCCAAACCCTTCTCAACCTTCCCACTGGAGATCTTCTCTCGGAGGGAATCCACCTCAAGGTCACCTCTCTGTGCCTCTAACACTCTAGTCACAAGCGTAGGTTGTGCAACAACAGAAAACAAGGCCGCAGCCTCAACAGATTCGCCCAAAAGCAAATCAAACTCGCCAAGTGCATCCAACATCTTCCACTCCTGGATGACTATACAAGCTACATCACTGATGGATTTCCTACTAAGGGCATCGGCCACTACATTGGCCTTTCCCGGGTGATAGTACAACTCAAAATCATAGTCCTCAATGAACTCCATCCACCTTCTCTGCCTCAAATTTTAAGTCTCTCTGTGTAAACAGATACTTCAAACTCTTGTGGTCCGAGAAAACCTCGAACCTCTCACCATAAAGGTAGTGCCTCCAAATCTTCAAGGCAAAAATCACTGCTGCTAGTTCTAGGTCATGTGTAGGGTAATTCTTCTCGTGTATTTTCAACTGACGTGAGCCATAAGCTACCACTTTCCCCTCTTACATCAACACACAACCCAAACCCTCTCGTGAGGCATCACAATAAACGCAAAACCCAACCCTCTCTCCGGAATAATCAACACCGGAGCGGTGGTCAATCTAACCTTTAACTCTTGGAACGACTTTTCACAAGTCTCACTCCATACAAATTTGACCCCTTTCCGCGTCAATCTAGTCAACGGCGAAGCTAGCCTGGAGAAATCCTTCACAAACCGATGGTAATACCCAGCTAATCCCAGAAAACTGCGGATCTCAAAAATACTCTTAGGCTGTGCCCAATCCTGCATTGCCTCAACCTTGGATGTATCAACAGACACTCCTTCCCGGATACCACATGGCCTAAGAATTTGACCTCTCCTAGCCAGAACTCACACTTCCCGAATTTGGCATACAGTCTATGGGCTCTAAGCAATTCCAGCACCACTCTTAAGTGTTCCTCATGCTCCTCCTCAGAAGGCGAATAGATAAGAATGTCGTCCACGAAAACGACCACAAATCGATCTAAGAATTCCCGGAAGATCCAGTTCATCAAGTCCATAAAGACTGCCGGTGCATTGGTGAGCCCAAACGGCATCACCAGAAACTCGTAATGGCCATACCGCGTACGGAATGCCGTCTTCGGAATATCCTCCGCCCTGACCCTCAACTGGTGGTAACCCGATCTCAAATCTATCTTAGAGAAACAACGGAACCCTTCAACTGGTCAAACAGATCATCTATACGGGGCATAGGGTACTTATTCTTAACCGTAGCCCGATTCAACTTCCGGTAATCAATACACAATCTCAAGGCACCATCTTTCTTCTTAGCAAAGAGGGCCGGTGCTCCTCACGGTGATACACTAGGGCAAACAAAACCCTTATCTAACAACTCTTGGAGCTGAATCTTCAACTCACTCAACTCGACTGGGGCAAAACGATAAGGTGCCATAGAAATCGGTGCTGTGCCGGGCACTAAATCATAGAGAACTCTATCTCTCGGTGAGGTAGCAAACTAACGAGGTCCTCAGGAAAAAACATCCGAATACTCACAAACCACCCTCTGCGCAATACAATCTGGGTCTCATCACACTCACCCACTCAAGAAGCTAGTAAGTAGACCACTAAGCTCGTTCCGCCCTCGCGGATCATACACCTGTGGTAACACACTACCAACCCGATCCCCAAGAAATGGAAACACTCCCCGCTCAAGGTACAAACTGTGACCCTCTGGCGGTAGCAATCAATAATAGTCCGGTATGACGATAACCAGTCCATACCCAAAATAACATCAAAACCCTTCATAGGCATAACAACAAAGGGAAAGCAAGCCTACGGTCGGCGACCTCTATATCATAACCTCTACATCCGTGTTTCAAAATCAATTCACCCCCAACAGGTGATACTACACAAATAGGAGATGCTAATAGTGCCAACTCCAACTCCAACACAGATGCAAATGCAGCAGATACAAAAGAATAAGACGCACCCGTATCAATCAATACACTAGCAACCGAGTTGCAAAACAGAAAGGTACCTCTCACTACTGATGGAGCCGGTACTAGGTCCTGTGCGGTAACAGCATACACGCGCCCAGTAGGCCCCTGATCCACCTGCTCACCTCTAGGAGCAAACGACTGCTGCACAGACTAGGATGACGAAGCTCCCGGGTTGGCCCTCGAGGCCTGCACAGACTAGAACTGGCTGATAACTCTGCGTCTGCCTAGAACCAGACGCTCCCGAAGTGGCACTCAACTGTGGGCAAAACCTCTTCAGGTGCCCAGGCTGTCCACACTGATAACAAGACAAAAGGCTGGCCCCTGCCCTGACTCTGGCCCTGAGGTTTAGCTGAAGAAGAAGCAGCTCGCTGACCCCCCTCCCTTCTGCGGGCAAACCGAAGACTTTTGACCCAGCTGGCCACATGTGAAACAAGTCAAGCCTCCTTGACTACCTCTCCCGGAGCCTGCACTCGGCACTGGGAAGGTCGATCTAGCCAAACCACCCTGAGACTGCTGAGGGTTAAAACCCCTCTGTCTCCTACCGTCACTCCTGGCCATCTTGGCTCCTCTTGGAGCCTCTATGCTTCTCCTCATCCTCCTCCTGCATCATAAGCTCCATATGAGCTGCAGCATCCACCAAACGTCTATACTCCCGGATAAACGATCCTCCAACCCTCAACTTGAGTCCTCGCCTCAACTTCCGCTCAAACTCAAAGCAACGGCGTTCCTCGGACGCCACAAGTTCAGGTGCAAACCTGGACAGACTGGTAAAAGTAGCCTCAAACTCGGCCACTATCGAGCCCTGCTGTTTAAGCTGACAAAACTGTTCCCTCAGCTTCTCC
>CM069905.1:142121332-142361131 GCA_036172215.1 Camellia granthamiana | reverse complement strand
AATTTCCAAATAGATCGTTAAGATATAGTGGTTTCTTGAATGAACTTCCTTTTTTATTCAACTTCATTTTTTATTTAATTTCCAAATAGATCATTAAGGTATATTGGTTTCTTTAATTTCCAAATAGATCGTTAAGGTATAGTGGAATAAGGTATAGTGGTTTCTTTAATGAACTTCCATTTTTATTCAATTTCCTTTTCTATTCAACTTCCTTTTTTATTTAATTTCCAAATAGATCGTTCAGGTATAGTAGTGTCTTGAATGAACTTTCATTTTCAATTTCCTTTTCTATTCAACTTCCTTTTTTTATTTAATTTCCAAATGGATCGTTAAGGTATAGTGGAATAAAAATAAAAATAGAAATTGAATAAAAATAAAAATAGAAGCTGCATAAAATTAAAAATGGAAGTTCATTCAAGAAACCACTATACCTTAACGAACTTCCACTTTTATTTCTATTCAATTTCCTTTTCTATTTAATTTCCAAATAGATCGTTAAGGTATAGTGGTTTCAATTTCCATTTCCATTCAACTTTCTTTTTTATTCAACTTCCATTTTTATTTTATGCAGCTTCCATTTTTATTTTTATGCAGCTTCCATTTTTATTTTCAATTTTCTTTTCTATTCAACTTCCTTTTTTATTTAATTTTCAAATAGATCGTTAAGGTATAGTGGCCCTTTTCTATTCAACTTCCTTTTTTATTTAATTTCCAAATAGATCATTAAGGTATTGTGGTTTCTTACATGAACTTCTATTTTTAATTTCATTTTCTATTCAATTTTATTTTTTATTTAATTTCCAAATAGATCGCTAAGGTATAGTGGTTTCTTGAATGAACTTCCGTTTTTAATTTTATTCCACTTGCATTTTTATTTAATTTCATTTTCTATTCAACTTCCATTTTTATTTTTATTCCACTTGCATTTTTATTCAATTTCCTTTTCTATTCAACTTCCTTTTTTATTCAATTTCATTTTTATTTTTATTCCACTTTTATTTTTATTCGATTTCCTTTTTTATTCAACTTCCTTTTTCATTTAATTTCCAAATAGATCGTTAAGGTATGGTGGTTTCATGAATGAACTTCCATTTTTAATTTTATGAAACTTCTATTTTTATTCAATTTCCTTAGGGTATAGTGGTTTCTTGAATAAACTTCCATTTTAATTTTATACATCTTCCACTTTTATTTTTATTCCGCTTCTATTTTTATTCAATTTCCTTTTTTATTCAACTTCCTTTTTTATTTAATTTCCAAATAGATAGTGGTTTCATTCAAGAAAAGGTATAGTGGTTTCTTGAATAAACTTCCATTTTTATTTTTATGCAACTTCCACTTCCATTTCTATTCAACTTCCATTTTTATTTAATTTCCAAATAGATCGTTATGGTTCCATTTTTATTTTTATTTTTATTCCTTTTCAACTTGCATTTTTAATTTCCAAATAGATCGTTAAGGTATAGTGGTTTCTTGAATGAACTTCCATTTTTAAGTTCATTTGGAAATAGAAAAGGAAATTGAATAGAAATAGAAAAGGAAATTGAATGAACTTGCATTTTTAATTTTATGCATCTTCCATTTTTTATTTCACTTCCATTTTTATTCAACTTCCTTTTCTATTGAACTTCCTTTTTTATTTAATTTCCACTAATTTTATGCAACTTCCACTTTTATTTTTATTCCATTTTTATTCAACTTTCAAATAGAAAAAAAGCAAGTTCATTCAAGAAACCACTATACCTTAACGATCTATTTGCAAATTAAACAAAAAAGGAAGTTGCATAGAAAAGGAAATTAAATAGAAAAGGAAGTTGAATAAAAATGGAAATGGTTTCTTGAATGAACTTCCATTTTCAATTTTATGAACTTCCACTTTTATTTTTATTTAATTCCCACTTGCATTTTTATTCAATTTCCTTTTCCATTCAACTTCCTTCTTTATTTTATGCAGCTTCCATTTTTATTTTTCTTCCACTTCCATTTTTATTCAACTTCCATTTTTATTTTTATTCCGCTTGCATTTTTATTCAATTTCATTTTTTATTCAACTTCCTTTTTTAATTATTTTCCAAATAGATCGTTAAGGTATAGTGGTTTCTTAAATGAACTTCCATTTTTATTTTTATTTTTATTCAATTTCCTTTTCTATTCAACTTAACGATCTATTTGGAAATTAAAAATGGAAGTTCATTCAAGAAACCACTATGCCTTAACGATCTATTTGGAAATTAATTAGAAAAGAAAATTGAATAAAAATGCAATCGAATAAACTTTCTTTTTTATTCAAAAAACCACTATACCTTAACGATCTATTTGGAAATTAAAAATAAAAATGGAAGTTCATTCAAGAAACCTCTATGCCTTAACGATCTATTTGGAAATTAAACAAAAAAGGAAGTTGAATAGAAAAGGAAATCGACTAAAAATCCAAGCGGAATAAAAATAAAAATGGAAGTTGAATAAAAATAGAAGCGGAATAAAAATAAAAATGGAAGCTGCACAAAATAAAAAAGGAAGTTGAATGGAAAAGGAAATTGAATAAAAATGCACGTGGAAGTTAAATAAAAATTGTCACGCCCCACTTTTTATTACTCGAGGTCATTACCAAGTTCATTAACTTAATTCAATTTCAGAGATAATATGCGGAAATAAACTCATACATTCAATCCATAGCAATGAATATCAGTACTCTCATTCGTATGCAAGTAAATGTTACATGAACATACTAATAAATTGCCCTTAGGCTTACAACTTTTAAATAAACAACTGAAGGGTGTAACCCTTTTACACATATGGCTTTCCGCCAACAAGAAAGAGGCCCCGTGGCCCACAAACAAGAAGATCCAAATCTTGTAGCACATCCTGCTAAACACCTGAAAAAGATTCAACAACGTGGGATGAACATATAGTCCAGTAGGGATCTCAACTTGATCCTCAACAATAACAACAGTACAGATAGCTATGATCATGCACACTCATTCTTATACTAGAATAGTAATGTGACAGTTTAGCCAAATATATATATAAATATATATAAACTTTTCTCAAAAACAATTATTTCATTCAACGCTATAAGCGATTCATCTTTCCCTTTTTCCTTTCATTAACCCCGTTCCCAATCCTTTATACATAGGCAATTACTTAGGAAATAAATTCACTAAGACCCCTATTATTCTCCAATTTCCACACATACAACAGATGTGCCTTTCTAGAACATATTTCTAAAATGTTTGATTCTCTTTACACTTCTAAAAGGCAAGGGGTAGCAACTAATACATGATTAACACAAGATAATCTAATTACAATTTCGTGACACGAATGTCTACATTGCCTATGACACATAGTCTATGGCACAATCCACCTTCCAATTATGGCTCAGAACCTGGCCAAATAACTCAACAAGGGTTCCATCTCTCATTAACAATATTTCCAAATTCAACAGGGATAACAAATCAAGTTAAACATATCTAATAACATAACGAATACACATGTTGGTATCGTAACAATCACAATCAAACTCACTTCCATACTTCCCAACTGATACACATTTTGGTGATGTATCATATCAAATAAACAAACACTTTAAGTTAAACCTCTCTATAACATAACAAATACACATGCTGGTATTGTATCAATCATAACCACATTCACTTCCATACTTCCCAACTGATACACATGGTGGTGATGTATCATATCAACAATAAATAGAAATACTTCTATTAACAATAAGCACACATATATGTGATGCTAGTGGAGTCCATCCCCTTTCTCCTCCCAACAAATCTGGTTTAGAGGTCCATCCCCTTTCTTCCCCTAAACCCTCCAACAAATCCGGTTTAGAGGTCCATCCCCCATCTTCCCCTAAACCGGGAGTACATCCCCTATCTCCTCCCATACACAAGTAATGCATATAAACATAACGTCATATACACAATCAATCAATAGTGTAATGCATACACAACAGTTCAACGCAACCGTGTCATCCTCCACCGATGACCAAGGACAAAACCTCTAGATGCAGGTATATTGTACATCTATAAACATACTCAATTATCATGAGATTATCAACTTATCACTAATACTAGCATAGTGGTATAAGATACAACAATCCAACATTCATACTTATTTCAAAGTGTCTTTCCCATTCCACAAAACCAATCTTGCTTCCTTTTGTTTTCACAAAACCGTTTTCATTCCTTTTGTTTCCACAAAACCAAATCCAAAGGCAACAAAGCCAAAACTCATTTTAATCTACCACATTCTTTTCAAAGCCATTCCAATTTAATTATATAAATTAAATCATAATTATTAAATTAGGGTTTTACTCCCTCTTTCTCAATATTGAACAAAATGCCTCAATCATCTATAATAACCAATAATGGCTTCAATTAAATCCAAATACCCAAGTATTTACCCAAAGATCAAACCCCTCTATCTTATTATTAAATCAATAAATATTAGGGTTTCCTCTCCTTTCAACAACAACTAGCTAATTAACACCCAATTAGCCCCAAAACACATATAATAATCATGGATCTAAAACCAACAACTAACCCAATGTTCAACCTCATGAATTTATACAAAAATCCAACATGATATAGTTTTCATGCAATACAAAAATTACCACATGTCTATCTATAGATGAAGTATTGAAAAAGAGCAAGGAGAATCCCTACCTCAAGAACCAAGCAAGAAACCAAACCTAGAGAAGAATCCTACGCAATCTCGAATTCCAATCGGTTGAAAAAATGTTCATCTCCTCTTGTTCTTCATCCTTGATACAAGAATCATGGTGGGTTGTTGATCAAAGTAAAGGAATTCAAGGGTTTGGAGCTAGGGTTTCGGACTTAGGAGAAGGGGAAAGAAGAGGGGAAAAGAAAATATCAATAACTGATCAAAAATCTCGTTTTTAAAGCTGCTGTCCCGAAACCCTCGCTCGAGCGTCCAAATGCTCGCTCGAGCGAACCTGTTCCAGCACAGATTCCAAAACTTCAAATAGGTGTAACTCTCCTATCCGGACTCCGTTTTAGGTCATTCTTGTGTCCAAATTGAAGCCCCGGAAATAAGCTTTCCAATGGTTCTAACCTCATATCCAAATTCAAAGTGTGGAAAAAGAAAAGGGAAAAAGAGTGGCAGCTATTCGTAAAATAACTATCCGAATTAAATTCTTTGGTTCAATCATACATTACCATCATATTACCACCTCAACTAGAATCCCAAAATAAAATAAAGACGCTCCAAATACACTAATAGGATGTCAAAAATGAGTCCACATGCCTCAGAAATACAACTCATCCTGGAGACCCGCTTGAGCGCCAACTCCCCCGCTCGAGCGGAAGGAGAAATTCTGGGTCATTACACCCTTCCCTCCTAAAAAAAAAATTTCGTCCTCGAAATTGAGGATGCGCCAAAACACAAGGCCAACTGATTACACAATACTAACACCCCCCCAATACCAGGAGTGAAACCGCTCTCACTACAAACCGTCAAGCCACTCTTACCAAGGAAGAGATTTACTAAAGGAATACGTTCGAAACAACAACATTTAGGTACGAAAACCCTAACAAACCAAACCTTTCATGAAACAATTACCAACAACTGACTAGCGCTTCAAGCTAAGTCACTACTCAACCACATAATTCTCAACAACGTAACCAAAGCAAATCTTTTGAGTAATTATTACGAAAACATTTTTTTTTTTTTGCTCAAGAGATATTTCTCAAAGATAGTCAAATTTTCAATGTTGACATTACGAAATAAACCTTGCATTTTCCATGCGAAACTCAAAAAAAAAAATTTTGTAAACATTTTTCACAAATACGGTGTTATCCAAAACACGAAAATCATCCACAGTTTATTTACCAAAAAGATTCATTTGGAATTTCTCAAAACTCTTGAATTAAATCAATTTCTCAACAATGCCCTTAGGTGGCCAACATTAGGAAAATTTTGTTTTCCAAATCTTTTCAATAACACTAGCAACAACCATCACTCATACAGTGATACCAAAACCAACACAGAATATGACATTTCTATAATGATAGTTAATAGAAATAACAACAATACTATTAACACATAAGGCATAAGAAATTCATGGTTTTGCAATTTCCTCCCGCCTCCTTTTACTTAACCAGTTTAATAACATACACCTGGCCAAACAATAAAATGAGATAGCAACCCATATAAAGCATTTTTCACTTCACCACAGATAAGCATATTAGCTATATCATATTAACAACAAATAGAAATATTTCTATTATCAATGAGCACACACATAAGTGATGCTAATGGAGTCCATCCCCTATCTCCTCCCAACAAATCCGGTTTAGAGGTACATCCCCTATCTTCCCCTAAACCGTGGAGTTCATCCCCTATCTTCTCCAAACAACATGCATATGCAATGAAACACACGATTGCCATATACAACACATAATCAATACAAGTAATGTTCTGTATTAATTCAACAGTCAACATAAATGACTTAATTTCAGTTATACCTAAGCCACTCACAAGGTCTACAACAATCAAGACTATCCTCAAGGTGATCAATGTCAACCCAAAACACAATACCAATAAGCTGATTAATCACCTCAACAAACCCCACACTCAGTAATCCACACACTGATGTGCCACTCAAATTACTAACCCCAAACACGGAGTTCTCTACATAAATCCCCAAATTTTGGAATCTCACTGGATCTCCTCAAATTAAACCGCATCAACACTATGCCTAAGGGTATCACCACCCTCTATGGCCACACAACAAGCCTGCTCATCCCCTCAACTCAAAATCGACAAGGTCAACCTCAATCATACCAACTCAATCACGAAGGACAATTTGTCCAACGCTATTCTCGTTATTCTAGAACACAAACGCTGCCAGCATTCACTCACAAACCATACCTAACAATTGATAACCAATCACAACACGAACACTACCCCCATACAACCGATGGGGTCACTACAGACTCGCTAACTAGCAAAGCCCAAAACACAAACCAACAAACAGGTACCATTCCCGCTAACCCGAGATACAAATCTCACATAACCTTGCTGATACCACACAACTCTCGAAACCATCACGTCTAACCCATACACCCATGGATTCCCGCTCTCAACAATTAATCTCAAAAGTGAACAGGGCCCACAGGCCGCCACAAGATTATCTCAACATACAGTACCAAGCAAGCAACAACACTAGGATCATTGACCCCATTAACAACTTCTCGATACATAAAATAGAGAGTTCAGAATTCCATACATACTCCCCAATACATGAGGATTAAACAAACAATACTATGCATATAAATGCAATACATAAACATGGTGCCTCAGCCTCCACAGTACACCGGTCAACAACAAAATCAATAAACATGATACACCACCGGCCAACATTACAAAAGTCCCTCTCCAAGGTAACACTATAGGGCTCACTAATTAGTCGCCCCTCGCAGAGGACAAGAACGTCAACCATGGCCCAGCTGGCCACAAACAAAACAACCGCCAGACCTTCTACCCAGAGACTGGTCTGAAATCTGCACCTCCCCGGAACCCCCAACAGAAAGATCCGAAACCCCTGGCGAAGAAAGGAACCAGCCCCTAACTGAGCATGTTTCCGTCTCCACCCCTTACTGAGCCTAGAGTGCTTAGGAACTACAAGACTGACCGAGATGGTCTCCTCCTTAACCCCATCATCACTAGCAATCAAGGCCTCTACATGGGCCGCTGCCTCAACTAAAGTATAATAATCCTTCCACAAGGATCCAGCTACCTTCTCCCGAATATCGGAACACAACCGCTTTTCGAACTCAAAACAACGACGCTCCTCTGTTGTCACCAACTCTGGAGCAAACCACGACAAACTACCAAACCGTATCTCAAACTGTGCCACAGGAGTGTCATCCTGACGCAACTCCAAAAACTGTTCCCTCAACCTTTCTCGAGCAGAAGGAGGGAAATACTTGGCCCAAAAGGCCTCGGTAAAAGCAACCCACGTGCCACCCACATTATTCTTAGCATTCTTTCACCAATAACTCGCATCACTCTTCAACTGAAAGGTCGCCAAAGAAACCCTCAACTCCTCATCTTCGACTCTAAGCATATCAAGAGTCTTGGTAATCTGCTCTAACCAACTCTCTGCTTCCAACGGTTTAGCCTCCCCCACAAACCCAGGTGGACCAGAGCGAAAGAACTCCTTAGTAAGCTTGAGAGCATGCCCTCTGCCGCCCTCAGTATGAGCTAGGGTGTTTTGCACTGCTCTCACAATCTCACGTGCGACATCCTCGCCGACAGCCGATGCTGTAACGGCAGGTACTAAAGGAACTGCTGTGCCTCTCCAGGCGTTCCTACTACTCAATCGACCTCTACTCCCTCGTGTAAACATCCTATAAAGCACAAAATAAAATACACTTAGTGCCAACACAATAGCCTTCTCCGAGACACACCCTACTACTGGTAAGTCACAAGACACACTTAGCCTCAAACTTTACATCTCTACTGCATATAAACATCTAAACATATAAACACATAATCGAATCAAGTCCACAAAGATAGCCACTCATCCCGGAACTCCCAAGGAATTCCTATCAGAAACCACGTTGATCAGGCGTGTTTCCAAAAGGACCTCAAAGCAAGTTCACCGGTTATGAATACTATCCAGGAGACTGAATCCCATGCTCACATAAATGCAACACATAAGTCCTAATATTCATGTTAACTATATGCAACGTCCTCACTACACTACACGTAGTAAACCCACTGTGGTACAAACCACTTCCCACGAGCTCAAGGTATTCAAACCCGGTAGCTCTGATACCAAGTTGTCACGCCCCACTTTTTATTACTCGAGGTCATTACCAAGTTCATTAACTTAATTCAATTTCAGAGATAATATGCGGAAATAAACTCATACATTCAATCCATAGCAATGAATATCAGTACTCTCATTCGTATGCAAGTAAATGTTACATGAACATACTAATAAATTGCCCTTAGGCTTACAACTTTTAAATAAACAACTGAAGGGTGTAACCCTTTTACACATATGGCTTTCCGCCAACAAGAAAGAGGCCCCGTGGCCCACAAACAAGAAGATCCAAATCTTGTAGCACATCCTGCTAAACACCTGAAAAAGATTCAACAACGTGGGATGAACATATAGTCCAGTAGGGATCTCAACTTGATCCTCAACAATAACAACAGTACAGATAGCTATGATCATGCACACTCATTCTTATACTAGAATAGTAATGTGACAGTTTAGCCAAATATATATATAAATATATATAAACTTTTCTCAAAAACAATTATTTCATTCAACGCTATAAGCGATTCATCTTTCCCTTTTTCCTTTCATTAACCCCGTTCCCAATCCTTTATACATAGGCAATTACTTAGGAAATAAATTCACTAAGACCCCTATTATTCTCCAATTTCCACACATACAACAGATGTGCCTTTCTAGAACATATTTCTAAAATGTTTGATTCTCTTTACACTTCTAAAAGGCAAGGGGTAGCAACTAATACATGATTAACACAAGATAATCTAATTACAATTTCGTGACACGAATGTCTACATTGCCTATGACACATAGTCTATGGCACAATCCACCTTCCAATTATGGCTCAGAACCTGGCCAAATAACTCAACAAGGGTTCCATCTCTCATTAACAATATTTCCAAATTCAACAGGGATAACAAATCAAGTTAAACATATCTAATAACATAACGAATACACATGTTGGTATCGTAACAATCACAATCAAACTCACTTCCATACTTCCCAACTGATACACATTTTGGTGATGTATCATATCAAATAAACAAACACTTTAAGTTAAACCTCTCTATAACATAACAAATACACATGCTGGTATTGTATCAATCATAACCACATTCACTTCCATACTTCCCAACTGATACACATGGTGGTGATGTATCATATCAACAATAAATAGAAATACTTCTATTAACAATAAGCACACATATATGTGATGCTAGTGGAGTCCATCCCCTTTCTCCTCCCAACAAATCTGGTTTAGAGGTCCATCCCCTTTCTTCCCCTAAACCCTCCAACAAATCCGGTTTAGAGGTCCATCCCCCATCTTCCCCTAAACCGGGAGTACATCCCCTATCTCCTCCCATACACAAGTAATGCATATAAACATAACGTCATATACACAATCAATCAATAGTGTAATGCATACACAACAGTTCAACGCAACCGTGTCATCCTCCACCGATGACCAAGGACAAAACCTCTAGATGCAGGTATATTGTACATCTATAAACATACTCAATTATCATGAGATTATCAACTTATCACTAATACTAGCATAGTGGTATAAGATACAACAATCCAACATTCATACTTATTTCAAAGTGTCTTTCCCATTCCACAAAACCAATCTTGCTTCCTTTTGTTTTCACAAAACCGTTTTCATTCCTTTTGTTTCCACAAAACCAAATCCAAAGGCAACAAAGCCAAAACTCATTTTAATCTACCACATTCTTTTCAAAGCCATTCCAATTTAATTATATAAATTAAATCATAATTATTAAATTAGGGTTTTACTCCCTCTTTCTCAATATTGAACAAAATGCCTCAATCATCTATAATAACCAATAATGGCTTCAATTAAATCCAAATACCCAAGTATTTACCCAAAGATCAAACCCCTCTATCTTATTATTAAATCAATAAATATTAGGGTTTCCTCTCCTTTCAACAACAACTAGCTAATTAACACCCAATTAGCCCCAAAACACATATAATAATCATGGATCTAAAACCAACAACTAACCCAATGTTCAACCTCATGAATTTATACAAAAATCCAACATGATATAGTTTTCATGCAATACAAAAATTACCACATGTCTATCTATAGATGAAGTATTGAAAAAGAGCAAGGAGAATCCCTACCTCAAGAACCAAGCAAGAAACCAAACCTAGAGAAGAATCCTACGCAATCTCGAATTCCAATCGGTTGAAAAAATGTTCATCTCCTCTTGTTCTTCATCCTTGATACAAGAATCATGGTGGGTTGTTGATCAAAGTAAAGGAATTCAAGGGTTTGGAGCTAGGGTTTCGGACTTAGGAGAAGGGGAAAGAAGAGGGGAAAAGAAAATATCAATAACTGATCAAAAATCTCGTTTTTAAAGCTGCTGTCCCGAAACCCTCGCTCGAGCGTCCAAATGCTCGCTCGAGCGAACCTGTTCCAGCACAGATTCCAAAACTTCAAATAGGTGTAACTCTCCTATCCGGACTCCGTTTTAGGTCATTCTTGTGTCCAAATTGAAGCCCCGGAAATAAGCTTTCCAATGGTTCTAACCTCATATCCAAATTCAAAGTGTGGAAAAAGAAAAGGGAAAAAGAGTGGCAGCTATTCGTAAAATAACTATCCGAATTAAATTCTTTGGTTCAATCATACATTACCATCATATTACCACCTCAACTAGAATCCCAAAATAAAATAAAGACGCTCCAAATACACTAATAGGATGTCAAAAATGAGTCCACATGCCTCAGAAATACAACTCATCCTGGAGACCCGCTTGAGCGCCAACTCCCCCGCTCGAGCGGAAGGAGAAATTCTGGGTCATTACAAAAATAAAGTGGAAGTTCATAAAATTGAAAATGGAAGTTCATTCAAGAAACCATTTTTATTTTTATTCAACTTCCTTTTCTATTTAATTTCCTTTCTTATTCAACTTCCTTTTTTATTTAATTTCCAAATAGATCGTTAAGGTATAGTGGTTTCTTGAATGAACTTCCTTTTTTATTTTATGCATCTTCCATTTTTATTTTTATTCCACTTCTATTTTTATTTAATTTCGTTTTCTATTCAACTTCCTTTTTTATTTAATTTCCAAATGGATCGTTAAGGTATAGTGGTTTCTTGAATGAACTTCCATTTTTAATTTTATGCCTTAACGATCAATTTGGAAATTAAATAAAAAAGGAAGTTGAATAGAAAAGGAAATTGAATAAAAATGGAAGTTGCATAAAATTAAAAATGGAAGTTGCATAAAATTAAAAATGCAAGTTCATTCAAGAAACCACTATACCTTAACGATCTATTTGGAAGTTCATTCAAAAAACCACTAGACCTTAACGATCTATTTGGAAATTGAATAGAAAAGGAAATTGAATAAAAATAAAAAAGGAAGTTGAATAAAAATAAAAGTGGAAGTTGCATAAAAATTAAATAAAAAAGGAAAATAGAAGTGGATCCATTTGGAAATTAAATAAAAAAAGGAAGTTGAATAGTTGAATAAGTTAAGCTACTATGTCTTAACGATCTATTTGAAACTTTAATAAAAAAGGAAGTTGAATAGAAAAGGAATATGAATAAAAATAAAAGTGGAATTCAACTTCCTTTTTTATTACACTTGCATTTTTATTCATTTTTTTATTTTTATGCAACTTCTATTTTTATTCAATTTCCTTTTCTATTCAACTTCCTTTTTTATTTAATTTCCAAATAAAAATGAAAGTTCATTCAAGAAACCACTATTTCCATTCAAGAAACAACGCATAGTGGTTCATTAAGGTATAGTGGTTCCTTGAATGAACTTCCATTTTTATTAAAAATAGATTGTTATGGTATAGTGGTTTCTTGAATGAACTTCCATTTTTATTTTTATTCAACTTCCTTTTTTATTTAATTTCCAAATAGATCGTTCAGGTATAGTGGTATCTTGAATGAACTTCCATTTTTATTTTTATGCAGCTTCCATTTTTATTTTTATTCCACTTGCATTTTTATTCAATTTCCTTTTCTATTCAACTTCTTTTTTTATTTAATTTCCCAATAGATCGTTAAGGTATAGTGGTTTCTTGAATGAACTTCCATTTTTAATTTTATGCAACTTCCACTTTATATATTTTTATTTCAATTTTTATTCAATTTTCTTTTTTATTTAACTTCCTTTTTTATTTAATTTCCAAATAAAATGGAAGTTCATTCAAGAAACCACTATACCTTAACGATCTATTTGGAAAACGATCTATTTGGAAATTAAACAAAAAAGGAAGTTGAATGAACTTCCATTTTTAATTTTATGCATCTTCCATTTTTATTCAACTTCCATTTTTATTTTTATTCCTTTTTCCAAATAGATCGTTAAGGTATAGTAGTTTCTTAAATGAACTTCCATTTTTAATTTTAAGCACCTTCCGTTTCTTTTCAAATAGACTTCCTTTTTTATTTATTAAATAAAAAAGGAAGTTGAATAGAAAAGGAAGCTGAATAGAAGTTGCATAAAATTAAAAATTGAAGTTCATTCAAGAAACCACTATACCTTAACGATCTATTTACAAATTAAATAAAAAAGGAAGTTGAATAAAAATGCAAGTAGAATAAAAATAAAAATGGAATAAAAATAAAAGTGGAAGTTGCATATAAGGAAGTTCATAAAATTTCCTTAACGATCTATTTGGAAATTAAATAAAAAAGGAAGTTGAATAGAAAAGGAATCCAGTATACCTTAACAATCTATTTGGAAATTAAACAAAAATGGAAGCTGGAATAAAAATAAAAATGCAAGTGGAATATCTTAGCGATCTATTTGGAAATTAAATAACGATCTATTTGGAAATTAAATAAAAAAGGAAGTTAAATAGAAAAGAAAATTAAATAAAAAGGAAGTTGAATAGAAAAAGAAATTAATTTTATACAACTTCCATTTTTATTTTTCTTCAACTTCCTTTTTTATTAAAGTTCCAAATTGATCGTTAAGGTATAGTTGTATTCTATTTCCTTTTCTATTCAACTTCGTTAAGATATAGTGGTTTCTTGAATGAACTTCTATTTGGAAATTAAATAAAAAAGGAAGTTGAATAAAAATGGAAGTGGAATAAAATTAAAAATGGAAGTTCATTCAAGAAACCACTATACCTGAACGATCCATTTTGAAATTAAATAGAAAAGGAAGTTGAATGGAAAATGAAATTGAATAAAAATTAAAGTTGAATAAAATTAAAAATGGAAGCTGCATAAAATTAAAAATGGAAGTTCATTCAAAAAATCACTATACCATAACGATCTATTTGGAAGTTGAATAGAAAAGGAAAGCGGAATAAATTTCCTTTTTTATTTTATTTCCTTTTTTATTCAACTTTATTTTTATTCAATTTCCTTTTTTATTCAACTTCCTTTTCTATTCAACTTCCTTTTTTTTTTTTAATTTCCAAATAGATCGTTCAGGTGTAGTGGTTTCTTGAATGAACTTCCATTTTTAATTTTATTCCACTTCCATTTTTATTTTTATTCAATTTCCAAATAGATCGTTAAGATATAGTGGTTTCTTGTATAAACTTCCATTTTTAATTTTATGCAGCTTCCATTTTTATTTTCATTCCACTTCTATTTTTATTCAATTTAACAATCATTTTTATTCAATTTCTATTTTTATTCAATTTCCTTTTTTATTCAACTTCCTTTTCTATTCAATTTCCTTTTAATTCAATTTCCTTTTCCATTCAACTTCTATTTTTATTCAACTTCCTTTTAATTTTTTTTTCAATTTCATTTTCCATTCAACTTCCTTCCATTTTTGTTTTTATTCCATTTCTATTTTTATTCAATTTCCTTTTCTATTCAACTTCATTTTTTATTTAATTTTCAAATGGATCGTTAAGATATAGTGGTTTCTTGAATGAATTTCCATTTTTATTCAATTTCCTTTTTTTAATTTCCAAATAGATCATTAAAATATAGTGGTTTCTTGAATGAACTTCCATTTTTAATTTTTATTTCTATTCAACTTCCTTTTTCATTTAATTTCCTTTTCTATTTTTATTCAATTTCATTTTCCATTCAACTTACTTTTTTATTTAATTTACAAATAAATCGTTAAGGTATAGTGGTTTCTTGAATGAACTTCCATTTTTAATTTTATGCAACTTCCACCGTTAAGGTACAGTGGTTTCTTGAATGAATTTCCTTTATTTTTATTCAATTTCATTTTCTATTCAACTTCCTTTTTTATTTAATTTCCAAATAGATCGTTCAGGTATAGTGGTTTCTTGAATGAACTTGCATTTTTTAATTTTATGCAGCTTCCATTTTTATTTTTATTCCACTTGCATTTTTATTCAATTTTATTTAATTTCCTTTTTCCTATTCAACTCAACTTCCTTTTTTATTTCATTTCCAAATAGATCATTAAGGTATGGCGGTTTCCTTTTCTATTCAACTTCCTTTTTTATTTAATTTCCAAATAGATCGTTAAGGTATAGTGGTCATTTTCAATTTCCTTTTCTATTCAACTTCCTTTTTTATTTTTCATTTTATGCAACTTCTATTTTTATTTTTATTCTGCTTCTATTTTTATGCAATTTAATTTTATATTCAACTTTTATTAAATAAAAAAGGAAGTTGAATAAAAATTAAATTGAAAATGAAAGTTTATTCAAGAAACCACTATACCTTAATGATCTATTTGGAAATTGAATAAAAATAGAAGTGGAATAAAAATAGAAGTGGAAGTTCATTCAAGAAACCACTATACCTGAACGATCTATTTGGAAATTAAATAAAAAAGGAAGTTGAATAGAAAAGAAAATTGAATAAAAACCACTATGCCTTAACAATCTATTTGGAAATTAAAATGGAAGCTGCATAAAATGAAAAATGGAAGTTGAATAGAAAAGGAAATTGAATAAAAATGGAAGTGGAATAAAAATAAAGGTGGAATAAAAGTAGAAGTTGAATAAAAATAAAAATGGAAGTTCATTCAATAAACCACTATACCTTAACAATCTATTTGGAAATTAAACAAAAAAAGGAAGTTGAATAGAAAAGGAAATTGGAAGTTCATAAAATTAAAAATGGAAGTTCATTCAAGAAACCACTATACCTTAACGATCCATTTGGAAGTTAAATAAAAAAGGAAGTTGAATAGAATAGAAAATAAAAAAGGAAGTTCATTCAAGAAGTGGAAATTAAATAAAAAAGGAAGTTGAATAGAAAAGAAAATTGAATAAAAATGCAAGTGCAATAAAAAAGGAAACTACTATACCTTAACGATCTATTTGGAAAGTGGTTTCTTGAATGAACTTCCATTTTTAATTTTTTGCCACTTCCATTTATATTTTTTTTATTTTTAATCAACTTCCTTTTTTATTCAATTTCTTTTTCTATTCAACTTCCTTTTTTTATTCAATTTCCAAATAGATCGTTAAGGTATAGTGGTTTCTTGAATGAACTTCCATTTTTAATTTCCTTTTCTATTCAACTTCCTTTTTTATTCGATTTCTATTTTTATTTAATTTCCAAATAGATCGTTAAGCTTCCTTTTTTGTTTAATTTCCAAATAGATCGTTCAGGTATAGTGGTTTCTTAAATGAACTTCCATTTTTATTTTTATTCCACTTTTATTTTTATTCAACTTCCTTTTATATTCAACTTCCTTTTTTATTTAATTTCCAAATAGATCGTTATGGTATAGTGATTTCTTGAATGAACTTCCATTTTTATTTTTATTTAAGTTCCTTTTCTATTCAACATCCATTTTTAATTTTATAGATCGTTCAGGTATAGTGGTTTCTTGAATGAACTTCCATTTTTATTTTTATTCCACTTCCTTTTTTATTCAATTTCCTTTTCTATTCAACTTCCTTTTTTGTTTAATTTCCAAATAGATCGTTATGGTACAGTGGTTTCTTGAATGAACTTCCAATTTTCTTTTCTATTCAACTTCTTTTTTTATTTTTATTCCACTTGCATTTTTCTATTCAACATCCTTTTTTGTTTAATTTCCAAATAGATCGTTAAGGTATAGTGGTTTCTTGAATGAACTTCCATTTTTAATTTTATTCAACTTCCTTTTTTATTTAATTTCCAAATATATCGTTAAGGTATAGTGGTTTCTTGAATGAACTATTGGGGTTTCTTGAATGAACTTCCATTTTTATTTTTATGCATCTTTCATTTTTATTTTTATTCCACCTTTATTTTTATTCAATTTCCATTTTTATTTAATTTAAAAATATATCGTTAAGGTATAGTGGTTTCTTGAATAAACTCCCATTCCTATACCTTAACTTAACGATCTATTTGGAAATCGAAATTAAATAAAAAAGGAATATGAATAGAAGTGGTTTCTTGAATGAACTTTCATTTTTTTTTTATGCAACTTGCATTTTTATTATTCCACTTGCATTTTTATTTAATTTCCAAATAGATCATTAAGGTATGGTGGTTTTTTTTAATGAACTTCCATTTTTTATTTTTTTCAACTTCCTTTTCTATTCAACTTCCATTTTTATTTAATTTCCAAATAGATCGTTAAGGTATAGTGGATGTCCAAATAGATCGTTAAGGCACACTGGTTTCTTGAATGAACTTCCATTTTTAATTTTATTCCGCTTCCATTTTTATTCAATTTCAACTTCCTTTTTTTTAATTCAATTTCATTTTCTATTCAACTTCCTATTTTAACCACTATACCTTAACGATCTATTTGGAAATGAACTTCCATTTTTATTTTTGTTGCACTTTTATTTTTATTCAATTTCCTTTTCTATTCAACTTCCATTTTTATTTAATTTCTAAATAGATCGTTCAGGTATAGTTGTTTCTTAAATGAACTTCCATTTTTAATTTCCCTTTCCATTCAACTTCCTTTTTGTTCCATTTTTATTCAACTTCCATTTTTATTCAGTTTCCTTTAAAATTAAATATTTAATTTAATTTCCAAGTTCTATTCAATAGTGTTTTTTGATAAAAATGGATCGTTAAGGTATAGGGGTTTCTTGAATGAACTTCCTTTTTCTTCAATTTCCAAATAGATCGTTAAGATATAGTGGTTTCTTGAATGAACTTCCATTTTTATTTTTATTCACTTTCCTTTTCAACTTCCTTTTTTATTTAATTTCCAAATAGATCGTTAAAAAAGGAAGTTGAATAGAAAAGGAAATTAAATAAAAAAGAAAGTTGAATAGAATAGGAAATTGAATAAAAAAAGGAAGTTGAATAGAATAGAAAATGGAAGTTCATTCAAGAAACCACTATACCTTAACCTTAACAATCTATTTGGAAATTCAAGAAATAGAAAATGAAATTGAATAAAATTACAAATGAAAGTTTATTCAAGACACCACTATACCTTAATGAACCACTATACCTTAACGATCTATTTGGAAATTAAATAAAAATGCAAGTTGAATAATAAAAATGCAAGTTGCATAAAATTAAATATGGAAGTTCATTCAAGAAACTATTATACTTTAACGATCTATTTGGAAATTAAATAAAATAAAAATGGAAGTTGCATAAAATTAAAAAAGGAAGTTGCATAAAATTAAAAATGAAAGTTGCATAAAATAAAAAGTGGTTGCTTTTATTTTATTTTTATTCAATTTCTTTTCTATTCACTATACCTGAACGATCTATTTGAAATTAAAAAAAAGGAAATTGAATAAAAACCACTATACCTTAGTGTTCTATTCAATTTTTAGATCGTTCAGGTATAGTGGTTTCTTGAATGAAATTAAAAATTGAATAAAAATGGAAGTTGAATAGAAAAGAAAAAGGTATAGTGGTTTATTTTTATTCAACTTCCTTTTCTGTTCAACTTCCATTTTTAATCAATTTCCATTTCCATTCAACTTCCTTTTTTATTAAAGTTCCAAATAATCGTTCAGGAATAGTTGGTTTCATTAATGAACTTCCATTTTTAATTTTATGCAGCTTCCATTTTATTTTTATTCCACTTCTATTTTTATTCAATTTCCTTTTCTATTCAACTTCCTTTCTTATTTAATTTCCAAATAGATCGTTAAGGTATAGTGGTTTCAATTTCCTTTTCTATTTAATTTCCAAATAGATCGTTCAGGTATAGTGGTTTCTTGAATGAACTTCCATTTTTAATTTTATGCAACTTCCATTTTAATTTTTTGCAACTTTCATTTTTATTTTTATTTAATTTCCTTTTTTATTTAATTTCCAAATAGATCGTTAAGATATAGTGGAAGTTCATTCAACTTGCTTTTCTATTCAACTTCCTTTTTTATTGAAACCACTATACCTTATAAAAATAAAAATGGAAGCTGAATAAAAAAGGAAGTTTATTAAGATATAGTGGTTTCTTGAATGAACTTCCATTTTTAATTTTATGCATCTTCCTTTTCTGTTCAACTTCCTTTTCCATTCAATGGAAGTTCATTCAATAAAATTAAATAAAAAAGGAAGTTGAACAGAAAAGGAAACCACTATACCTTAACGATCCATTTGGAAATTAAATAAAAAAGGAAGCTTAATAGAAAAGAAAGTTGAATAAAAATAGAAGTGGAATAAAAACAAAAATAGTATAGTGGTTTCTTGAATGAACTTCATTTTTTATTTAATTTCAAAATAGATCGTTTCTTGAATGAACGATTAGATCGTTAATTTTTATTCCTTTTCTATTTTTATTTAATTTCCTTTTCTATTCAACTTCCTTTTTTATTTAATTTTATTGAATGAACTTCCTTTTTTATTTTCAAATAAAAATGGAAGTTCATACAAGAAAACACTATACCTGAACGATCTATTTGGAAATTAAATAAAATAGAAATTAAAAATAGAATTTCATTCAATAAACCACTATACCTTAATGATCTATTTGGAAATTAAACAAAAAAGGAAGCTGCATAAAGTTAAAAATGGAAGTTGAATAGAAAAGGAAATTGAAAATGGAAGTTCATTCAAGAAATCACTATGCCTTAACGACCTATTTGGAAATTGAACTTTTATTTTTATTCCACTTCCATTTTTATTCAACTTCTTTTTTTATTTAATTTCCAAATTGATCGTTAAGGTATAGTGGTTTACTTAATTTCCAAATAGATCATTAAGGTATAGTGGTTTCTTGAATGAACTTCCATTTTGGGGTTTCTTGAATGAACTTCCATTTTTAATTTTATGCATCTTCCATTTTCATTTTTATTCCATTTCCTTTTCTATTCAAATCCTTTTTCTATTTGGAAATTAAATAAAAAATGAAGTTGAATAGAAAAGGAAATCGAATAAAAATAGAAGTTCAATTTCCAAATAGAAGTCCACCACTATACCTTAACGATCTATTTAAAAATTAAATAAAAAAGGAAGCTAAATAGAAAAAGGAAGTTGAATAAAAATGGAAGTTCATTCAAAAAACTACTATACCTTAACGATCAATTTCGAAATTAAATAAAAAAGAAAGTTGAATAGAAAATGAAATTGAATAAAAATAAAAATGCAAGTGGCAAAAAGGAAGTTGAATAGAAAAGGAAATTGAATAAAAATGCAAGTTGAATAAAAATAAAAATGAAGTTGCACAAAATTAAAAATGGAAGTTCCTTTTTTATTTAATTTCCAAATAGATCGTTAAGATATAGTGGTTTCTTGAATGAACTTCCATAAATTAAAAATGCAACTTCATTCAATAAACCGCTATACCTTAACGATCTATTTGGACATTGAATAGAAAAGGAAATTGAAAATGGAAGCGGAATAAAAATAAAAATGGAAGTTGCATAAAATTAAAAATGAAAGTTCATTCAAGAAACCATTATACCTTAATGATCTATTTAGAAATTAAATAAAAAAGGAAGTTGAATAGAAATGGAAGTTCATTCAAGAAACCACTATACCTTAACGATCTATTTGGAAATTGAATAAAAAATGAAGTTGCATAGAAAAGGAAATTGAATAAAAATAAAAGTGGAAGTTGCATAAAATTTAAAATGAAAGTTCATTCAAGAAACCACTATACCTTAACGATCTATTTGGAAATTAAATAAAAAAGGAAGCTGAATTGGAAAGGAAAGTGAATAAAAAAGCAAGTGCAACTTCCATTTTTATTTTTATTCCACTTGCATTTTTATTCAATTTCCTTTTCTATTCAACTTCCTTTTTTATTTAATTTCCAAATAGTGGTTTCTTAAATGAACTTCCATTTTTAATTTCCAAATTGATCGTTCAGGTATAGTGGTTTCTTGGAATGAACTTCCATTTTTAATTTTATTCCCCTTCTGTTTTTATTTTTATTCAATTTCCTTTTCTATTCAATTTCCAAATAAATCGTTAATGTATAGTGGTTTCTTGAATGAACTTTCATTTTTATTCAATTTCATTTTCTATTCGACTTCCTTTTTAATTTCCTTTTCTATTCAACTTCGTTTTTTATTCAACTTCCATTTTTTATTTCACTTTTATTTTTATGAACTTCCATTTTTATTCCACTTCTATTTTTATTAAATTTCCAAATATATCGTTCAGGTATAGTGGTTTCTTTAATAAACTTCTTTTTTTTATTTTGATTCCACTTGCGTTTTTATTCAATTTCCTTTTCTGTTCAACTATTTCCTTTTCTATTCAATTTCCTTTTTTATTTAATTTCCAAATAGATCGCTAAGGTATAGTGGTTTCTTGAATGAACTTTCATTTTTAATTTTATGCAACTTCCATTTTATTTTTTATTCAATTTCATTTTCTATTCAACTTCCATTTTTATTTTATTTCCAAATAGATCGTTAAGGTATAGTGGTTTCTTGAATGCACTTCCATTTTGAAATTTTATGTAACTTCTATTTTTATTTTTTATTCAATTTCAAGAAACCACTATGCCTTGACGATCTATTTGGAAGTTGAATAAAAATGGAAGTTGCATAAATGTGACGGCCTGGTTCCTTTCCTTTCTTCTTCTTTCTTTCTTCGCTTCGTTCTCCATGTGCCTTCGTTGGGTTTGAGATGTCCGGGATGGTTCCCTAGATTGGAATTCTAGTGTCCTTTTGTTCAGTGTTAAATTTTGTTTGTTCCGGAGGGTGCACGGGTGAGTTCGGGGTGCCGGGGACAAAGTTGAAACTTTGGGCTGCAGGGCCAGGACCGCACGAGCGGAGCCCTAGGCCGCACGTGCGGTATTGTACCGCACGAGCGGTGGGAGTGGCCGCACGAGCGGCCAAGCTTGACACCCAGAAATTGGCTACTGTCTAAGGGCGCACGAGCGGAGAAAATGGCCGCACGAGCGGCCAACTGGGCAGTCCGAAACTCTGTTTTTTGTATCATTTTGATCCAAATATATCTCTCATTATACTCATCTCCCTCTCACTCTAAAACACATATTTCTCCCCCTTCTCTCTAGAGAACCTCCTAAAACATCTATACACTTTGATTTTGCAAATTTGTGGGTAAAGATCTTCATCATCTTTCTCTCAATCTTGAAAATCCAAAGCTAGGGCTTCACTTGGGTGTTGGAGATCCAAACTTTTTCTCATCTTTGAGGCTAGGGTTTCAACTCATCTTTCTTCATCAATCTTTAAGGTAGGGATTTCTTGAGTTATATATATAGTTTTGCTATTTTGGTGTTGATTTAAAGATGTTCTTGAAGTTTTGTGCTAGATTGTAGATTTTGGTTCAAAATATTGAGAATCTTGAATATGGGTTTAAAATCTCTAACTTTTACTACTTCTTGAGGGTTTCTCTCTATTAAACTCATGATGAATGATTATGATGGAGTTTATTTTAGAAAATGGTGAAGTTTTTGCTTTCAATGAAAACCCTAGAAATTGGGGCTTTTGAAAAATAATGAATGTGCCTTTGAAATTATATATTTTCTTGTATCAAGAGCATGTATGAGACTAAGTCTCACCAAATGTTTAACAAGATAGCAAAGTCACGATACATCTATGTGTTGGAGACTAAGTCCTCTTTTAAAACTCATTGATAATTGTATATTGGTGTAAAGTGGTAGATGGCAAGTTGTTGAGTGCCATAAGTGATGTGAAAATGCTTAATCGTAATGTAACGGAAAAGAGAAATGAATGATGGCATGTTAGCCATATTGAAAGTTTGGTCATGATGAATTAATGTTAAGAAATTGTTGTGGTGTGTCGAAGACACATGGCTATTGTGTAAGATGAGAAATGGTAATCATGCGTTGGAGACGTATGGGGTATCTTGTGGAAGAACATGGTAAGGAAGAAATGAAACTGTGATGTTGAATATTGTTGTAGGCATGTTTTTGAATATAAAGGAATGCTTTGTTTTAGTAGTTATGGCATCATATTCTCAATTGTTTTAATGTCATTATTGCACATCATGACATGAGTTGGAAAATAATTCATTTTGAGAAAGATCATTGTAATGAGAACTATGGAAATGTGTATGGGGTAAATACGTTGGTAAGTCCGGATAGGGGGTGTAGATGAATTTTGATAAGTTGGCCTGAGTGTCCAGGGTGAAAGACCCGAAAGCCGCGCGGATAGGTGTCGAGCCTTCCGGTTAGCACCGGTAAAAATGACAGTTTGGTACGGCTTGTTGAGCCTACTTGCAGACACCAGCCTAGGAATTACCAGTGTCGTATTTACCACCCCTATTGATTTAAATATTGAAAGTTCGAAATTGATGAGATTGCATAATATTATTGAGAGCATGGTGATTTTCAAAATGGTGTATTGAATATTATTGAGAACATGATGATTTTGAAATCGTGCATGGAAATAAAATTCTCTTTCATCATTGGCACTTGCATGGCATTGCATATGCATTTCTTTTAACGTTGATGGGTTGGCATAACTGTATATACTTTGTGAGGAATCTCTACTGGGCTTTATGCTCACCCCTATGGGAATTGGTGCAGGTAAAGATGTGGTGACCCCTTCAAGCTAAGGGCGTGGAGATATTTTGAAGAAGAGTTCTTCGACTCTTATTTTGTTGTGATATTTGCTGTAAGCCAAGGGCTAATGTGTTTGGGTCCGAGAGACCATTATGTGTAACTGGGCTATTGCCTCGGAACTTGTAAGCCCTTGAGGGCCTTAGTTGTTGTGATTTAATAATTTCTTTTACATGTTATCGGTTCATGCACTAGTTGTAAATAAATGTATAATGGCATGTGGGAATACTTTGGTAAATATTGGAACCATGTAAATGGATTTGGTTAATGTCTCATTTTGAAGTGGGTTGATGTGATAGTTATGTGGGATTATTTTCGGGGCGTGACATATTTCACCTAGAATATGAAGAGTGAGGTTTCCTCCAAAGGAATGCCCCTAGCACTATAACGGAAGCTAATGCACCACGTCATTAACCTATAGTTGGGACAAACATGGTTCAACCCACAAGGAAGCGCATAGGACACGCATCCTAGTACTAGTGATCCGTGTGAATTAAGTTCTATAAAGTGTGGAAAGTTGGCCCTAAGTTGACCGAAGTAGGGCCCTCTAGTAAGATGATAGGCACTACTGATATGGCAAGGGACCACTAGAGGTGGAGGAAGCGAGAGTTGAGCAATCTTGAGAGAAAAAAATAATGGCAATTGAGAAGTCTCGTTCTTTTTCCGGAGGAGCTAAGTTGTCCAAGGGTAATTAGAAAGTAGGAAGCCTCAACGCATGCAAGGAGATCCCCTTATACAGAGAGGATGAACCACTGGGGAACAATTCACTTCTGGATTGGTGGTTCAACCCTCCTTAATTCAATATTATGGAGATATTCCATCCACCATTGTGTCCCATGATCAAACCTCGAGGATCCGCAGTCATATCATGAGGTCTGTAGTGGTAGGTATTATACACTTTGAAAGTTGCATCAAAGGGACTCCAATGATAGGTATGATATGTTCTTCAGAGGGTCATATGCAAGGTTCTGAAAAGCGGTTGCGGTCGCCGTAACGGTAGCGGTGATGCGGTTGCGGTTGCAGGGTGTAAAGGCCGTAGTGTAACGGTTGCGGTAACCGGAACCGTGAATTTTTTTATTTTTCGCACAATTTGAAAAAAACTTACCGATACGCATATTTTTTTTCCATGATCATATTTATTAGATTAAAAATAAATATTGATCAATTTTTGTAAATTTTTAAATATGATCCAATATATTTCATATTTTTAAATCACTATAAACTGAGTTTTTTACATTTTATTTTAATAATTAATGACTTTATATTATACAAAAAATCAATCACTAAATATTATATATAACCTCTTCTCTCTATCTATTTCTTGCTCCTCCATTTTCTCTCTTTATCTTCCCTCTTCTCTCTATCCCTCTTCCCCCATTTTCCGCTTTTTTTTTTTTTGTGTGTTTTTTCGAAAGAAACAGTTTGAAACCGTTACGTAACGGTGCATAACAGGCCGTTACGGCTGTTACAACACCGTTACAACCGCTACGGCAGCCGCTACAGTCAACACACCTGTGAATCTCAATCACACTGCAAAAGCGGCTGTAACGGGTGGCGGCAACCGGCAAAACCGTTATGTAACGGCGTTACGTAACGGTTGCGGCCGCTTTTTAAAAACCTTGGTCATATGTCCTGGTCAATGCCTCTCTGTTGGACTCGTCAAGGTGGATCCACTTGAGGAGGTGGGCTAGACAACCTTGACGATCCTTCAACTTTAGCCTCCAAGCCAGGAGTCCTTTAGTAATCCCGAACAGGGGTTTACTAGGCCTTAATCCCAACCTAAGCGACAATGGGCAATGCTAGGATGCTCATGGTGAGTGAGACACCAATCGGTAGCAGTCTCTAAGTGAGCTAAGCAAGCCGAGTGGGTGCCAGGGGTGTGCTATAGCTCAATGTGTGGGGGGCAAATAGAAGCATGAAGCCAGTGAACCAAAGTCTCTAAGACAAAAGATGAAGCTCACTACACAAAGGAGATTAAGTTTCCATACAATATTAGGATTTAAATTCCTATTTTGAAATAGGGTTTCTAGCCTATAAATATTAAGGTCTTTGCATTGTAATATTAGCTTTGGAATAATATAGTGTGTTTAAGGTTGTGGTTGTTGTGGTGGTTGTGTTAGGGTTGTGGCTCTTTTCTTCTTCTCTATTCTTCTTTTCTCCTCTTCCCTGCAGCATTTTAATCAAGAGGTTTCAACAGTGTTTTTTGGTGAGGAGAATAGAGAAGAACATAAATTAGAGGGAAGAAAGATAATAGAGAGAAGAGAGGAGGAAAGAGAAAAAATGTGAGAAGAGAGCAGAGAGATCGAATTGGAGAGAGAACCATGTAAGAAGAAAGAAAAAAGTGGGTCTTTGAGAAATGTATATGTTGCTTGCTTATGTTGGGAATTGGAAAAAGGATAAACTATAAGAAATGAGAGCAGTGGCACGTGTAATGAATGGGGGCGAGAAAGAGGTATGATAAATTGCTTTCATTTGGAAGTAGGAATAATGAATACATTGAGGCAGACTTTGCTGCTTTTGTCTTTAAGTGGGGTAATGAATAGATGTAGAGAAAGTCATTTGTTAAACAACTGAATAATGATATTATATATATATATACACATGAGAGAAAAAAATGGCAATTTTTTTTTCAACTGAACCCCTACAAACCAGATCTAGTAAAATAACAGACCAAAATTAACTGGTTTGGTGGGTTTTGGTTGGTTCAGTCGGTTTGATCAGGTTTAATGCCAAGCAGAGGAAGATAAAATGAAAATCTCTCACAGCATCCATCCAGATTTTCATTCAGTTCCATTACGATCCTAAACATCCAAAACCTATTTAAAACACCTGAAAGGAATTCTATGGGTAGATGGTAGGCACAAAATTAAAATATCTAGGTAGCGTTTGGTTTACTTTTCAAACTCAACTCTATTTTTAAATTCATGATTTGGATGAAACATATTAACCAAACATATTTTCAAAATACAACTCAAAATTACTTTCAAAACTCCTTTCTTCTCTTTTTTTTTTTTTATTATTATTTATCAATCAATCAATCACTTTTTCTCTCTCCTCTCTCCTCTCACATTCTATACATCAATCAATCAAAAAAAAAATTACAAATCATCCCAAAACTATTTTCAAAACTCATAACCAAATAAATTTTCTCTTTTCAAATCATGATTCAAAAATTCAAAACTCAAAACACAACTCCACACTCAACTCACAATTCTAAAACTAAATCAAACGGACAGTATTTGCTTAACTGTCTCATTCCCATCAAACATACATAAATGTAATGCATACTTTACATACACGTGCATATAAGCGATATAAGCAGACTGGCAATAAATTTTTAACAGCTCAATAATTTCAGCTACATTTTACTGAACCTTGCTGACAATTCACATGCTGCATGTAAATAAGCATAATTGCAAATATATTGTGAAATATTATAATCCAATAAAAAGATAACAATCAATCTAGTTACAGAAAACAATATATGGTTAGAGTTCAAGAAAGCTCACCAATCAAGCAAAGAAGAACAATCCAAAAAACCATTTGAATAGGCCGACTATATTGCATTTGATACTGAGACCTTTGAAGCAATCTCTGAATAGCTCCATACCAAGTATAGAGTTGCTTGTCATAGCAATCATCACAACCAGATGAACCATCCAGGCAACTCTTACTTTTTTCGCAACATGCATTAACACCCTGTGCAGAGGAAGCAGGAATATAAGCATTGGCAACATACTACATAAATATGGAAATCAAGAAGTAATACCCTTGTCAATGGCAGAGATTGTGATGTACTGTCAGCTTCTTGGGGATGATCCATATTCTTCAATTTCCTGTACCCATTTTTTGGCCACTTCAGCTTAGATGCGGCCTCCATCGTATTTAGGAACCCTGAAAAACTGGGTATCTTTCGAGGGGATGGCCCAGTGTGTCCAGAGGAACTCTGAGGGAAAGCATCATCAATAACTGCAATCTTCCAGGAACCAATATCAGCACTAGCACTTGCCGTCCTGCGATGCCCAGGCAACTTCTCCTCCATAGCCTCGACTAGATTGCACTCCAGTAAATGATGTGAATTCTTTGAACACTCGTGCGTTAACAGTTTATCAGTCTCTTGTGGGTTAGCCAATAGTTCAGCCTGGACATTAATTTTTGGAGAAGTTTTGTCTGCGTGCATTGCTGGTCCCGAAAGAAACATTGCAAGTTCATGGGATTCTCCTTCATCCAATCGCACCCATGGCAAAGGTGGCTTGCCATCTGAAATGGATAATTCCCGCAATGAACTCTCAGTTTTTGAAATCTGGCACCCAATTGCATTTACGAATTCACAATGCCTCTCTTTGGCATCATCAGCTAAGGTACTATCGTAACTAGACTTGACAGCCCGTTCAAATTCCTCCAACTGCATGAACAGAAGAATAAGCAATTCATCATTCATTATGCAAACATGGGATCAGCCCAAAAACACCCTTTGTTCCCATGACCAAGGACAGACCTAGGGGTGGCAAGCAGGAGCAATCGCCAACCCTATGATTTCAAAAAATCTGCTTATTATACTAGTATTATTAGCTACTAATTATTTCCAAAATATATAGCCTTGCCCCGTTTAGATTTTTACTCATTTTAAATAAATTTCATCTCAATCTACATTTCACTTTCTATGTCCATACATGATACATCCTAATTCATACATTAACATATGATCAAAGTATTTGAATAAAGAGAAAGATTAAAGTTTCAAAATATTGAGAGTGTTAAATAAACACGACAGCAACCATTTAAATTTCTTAATTAAATTGTGTGCACACATAGATGTCATTAACACAAGGAAACAAGCTCATTTATATATATTTTCATTAATTTTTCATTTCTCATGCCGTTACAAATTAATATTGCAGTTTTTTTCCCCCCAAAATTCTTGTTAGTGCATATGTTCGTCCCGTCTAGGTTAGAATCCCGAGTCTATTCCCGCCCACAACCCAACCCAAACCAACAACAACAGAAATATATATATATATATCATGGAGAGAAGGTGAGGTGGAGATGACCTGCCATTTGGTAGTGCCGATGGCAGTACGAAGGTCCCTACGAAGTTCTTCAGAATTCCACTTACTGGAATCTTTCATTGAGTGAATCCATGTCCTATAAGTCGATTCCATCCTTCATAACATAATAGACAGCAAACCATTAACAAGAAACAATCAATAATCTCTCATTACTATGCAATAAAATCTACACATTCATCTGCATAAACATAAAACCAATCTAAAAATGTGCAAGGCAATCAAAATCAAAACATAAAAACCCTAGGTGGGCAATGAAACGGCACCTGTCGGCGGATTCCTGGACCTCCTCCGCTGCAGAGAAGAACGGATCCTTTTCCCACCGGTCAAAATGCGACGCCATATCTAAATTCACAAGCTTTTCTTACCAAAATCTGTATAATTTGGGGAAAATCTATGAAAGTTTTGAAACTTCCAAAAGATAAATGTCAGAATCTGTCAAAATATCAGCACAAGGCCTCCAGAAACAGCAATACAACAAACCGATGGATCATTGGCTTCAACAATAGGAGGGCCTGGTTTGGTAGAGAATTTTTTTTATTTTTTTATTTTTTATTGTAGTATGAGAGAAATATGTTCATGTCTCTTCTCATAATAGACAGAGAGGGGGAGAGAGGGGGAAATAAATGATTGGCTGCGGAGAAGAGTAGTTTACGTTTTACACCGCATCCATAGATCGAGGTCGATTACGGTTTCGTCAACGGAGCCGTTCGATTATGTTTGTCGTGGCAGTTGGGACTTTCTCCTTAAAAAATATAAAGAAAAATGAGTGACATCTAAAAAGCGTGGAGCATTAATTTGTTTTTATTTTTTTTATGTTTTGTTTTTTATTTTTATTTTTTTGTTTTTTATATGTGGTGCCAGCTTATTAGAGCTGCTTTAGAACAACTCCAATTAGTGCTCTATAGCAAAACTGAAATATAAAATGTCTTAAAAATTTTAGGGTAAATTACATTTACACCCTTAAGGTTTGGGTTTAATACATATCACCCTTAATGTTTGAGAAATTATACTAACCCCCTATCATTGTAATTATTTAGACAAAATAAAAGCATTGAACTCATGCAGTCTCTCTTTTTTTGTTTTGCTTTATTTTCTTTTTGTTTTTTTTTTCCTTTCCTTCACTTTTTTTTTTTAATATAATTTCTTTTGTTTTTTTACTAGGAGTTGTTACCTTTTATATAAGTAGGGGTTTATGAAATGAGAGTATTAACCACAAAGGTGGAAATGTAATTTCTAAAACGTCCGGGGTGGGTAATAATTAGACCAAATCTCAAGGGGTGTCAATGTAATTTATCTAAAATTTTATTATTATAAAATGTCTTAGTGTAGGACTTGAAAAATTATTGGTTGATTTATGAGTATTTGTTTTGGGGTGTACGTAATGTTTATGAGTCGTGGCTATGTGCTTAATTAATCACAAATTATTATATTTCGTTATGTTTTTTAATTATTCAATACAAAATTATGAATCTCACTATCGATTATAATGCACATAAAAGTATCACGTGGCGTTGTCCCTGAACTAATCAACTCACACCATTCAGTTTCATGTACCGCACTTATGTGAAACATTTTGTAAAAAATTTGATAGAATTTTTTATATTTCTAACATTACTCTTAAAAAAATTAGGGAAATTATATATCAGTGACGTACAAAAAAATATATTTATAAAAAATAATAAATATTATAAATATTAATAATTAAAATCATAATTTTTTATTTTTTTTATTAATTTTTTTTTTTCTAATGACACTGATGTGTAATTCCTCAAAAAAAATAATAATAATAAGTCAAACAAAAATTAAAATTTATTTTTTATACACTTTTTTTTTTTATGAATATGAATTTTTTTAATCACTCTAAAAAGTCAAATATTTCTTTTCATTTACATTACTTTATTATACATTTCACTATAAAAAAATTAAAATAAATTTAAACGTTAAATTTTTGGAAATTTTTTTTTAAGGTTCCTGAAATTAAGATTTTGTAAGATAAAGAACATATAATATTTTAATAGTAGTTGAAGTCCCTCAACATTTTTACAGAAAAAAAAAAAAAAAAAAAAAAATCGACTAAACAATTTTGGCCTGAATAAGAAAAATTTCGATCTCAACACAAAGAAATTTCAGAATTTCTCTAACTTGCCTATAAAATTTCTCTGCAAATGTAGTCAAAGAAATGTACTCTAGTGCATTTGATTTTCACTAGACACATTACACACCTGTATGTTGATTTCTTTGACACATATTTTCTCTGAAATTTCTCTTCTATGTTGATCTTCTTTAACTATCACACACTTGTAATCTGACTTGCATATAAAATTTTCCTGCAAATGTAGTCAGCGAAATTTACATTCTCTGCAAATGTAGTCAGAGAAATTTACTTACAAGTTGATTTCTCTAGCACATTTGATTTTCTTTGAAAGTTTTCTACAGATGTAGTCAGAGAAATTTACTTACATATGGATTTCTCTGACACATTTGATTTTCTCTGAAATTTCTCTACCATGTTAATCTTCTTTGGGCATCACACACTTGCATGTCCAGAGAAAATTACAAATTACAAATAAAAGTCTAAAGAAAATTACAAACTTATAAGCATGTTAAACATAGAGAAACTCACAGAGAATTACTAACTAATCCACAAAAATACAGAGAAAAACATATTTGAACACAATTCTAATTAATTTCTCAATCCATACATCTAATCCAAAGAAAATTAAAAATCACAAATAAAAAATAGCAAAAACAAACTTGCTTCAATTTAGCAAAAAATTTGAACTTCTTGAATACAACCTTGCATTTGTTCACAATAACCCATAACATAACACTTTTTGGGTTTGCTTCAAAAACAGAACACTATTTTCCAATTTGCTTGTCTAATGATATTCACAAACAAATAAAAGACAAGACTCTGAAGCTATCTTAAGCACTCTATGTAAGAATTTTTCCTAAATATGGCTTAATGTGGCTTATGCATGATTATACTGGATTCATCTCATTAAGTAAGATACATGTACATCAATTAGATGGTGACTAATTATTGATGAATACACCTATATATACAATATATAGAAGACTAATGCTAATGCATTGAATATGATGGATTCATTATGAATGAATCTTAGAGATGCACATTGAATGTGATGGATTCATTATGAATGAATCTTAGAGATGCATTATGTATCTATTATGAATATATAAGATACATTAATCTATCTAATGAATTCATTAATATAGAAGATGCATTATGTATCATGAATGTATAAGATACATTAATCTATTTGATGAAATTCATTGAATGAATGGATTCTTTGATGGGAAGAATACTAGTATAAATAGTGTAAGGTCCCAAACCATACTCTCCATCAAAAACTTAAGTTGTCACCACAAGAAGGCTCCCATCGCCTAGAGAGAGAGAAGTGGTTTGAAGATCTTAGACAAGTAAAGAACTTAAAAATCAAGGTCTTCCATTGAAGGTTTCTCTTTCTTGCAAGAGGATTTCATACTATCATGGATCATGGTATGTATTTACTTATTTTGTATAGTAGAAATTCATATAATTTTCATGTATAGAATTGAATCCTTAATAGTCTTTAGTTATGTTCCCCAAAGTTTTCTATCAATTTGATATCGGAGCAATGTTCTCAATTCTGATGCATGAAACGTATAAGTATGAATTTCATTTTATAATGATGTTTGGTGTAACAAGTGCAAAACCTTGATTTACTCTTGTCCAATTTTATTTTATTTTTGGCCAATCTTTTATTCTATTGATATTAAAATAAAAATTGAAAATTATTGAATAAGTGGTAATTAAGTTAATGTTTTATGCACTTATAATGTTTTGTTACACACTTTATGAGTTAAAACATTGTTGATCAGCGCAACGGATGTTCAACACTATGTATGTTTGAACAACCGAGATGATTAGTATGATAAATATAGCAATAAGTTTTTCTGCCCAACGGTGATAAACTTCTCACGTGCTTTAGTTAATAAAATAAAATAAGAGACATTTGAGTTTTTCTGCCCAACGGTGATAAACTCGTTATGGTCTTAATGCTTATTTTATTTTATTTTATTTTATTTTATGTTGTTTATTTTTATTAGTCATCTCATTTACTTTTATGAATTGTTAAAATCTATTGTTATTCGGCCCAACGGAAGAATAACTTGATTTCGTATCTAACTAATTATGTTTTATAGTTAGATATATTTAACTTGTGGTGTTATTTTTATGAGATGTGAAAAGTAGTTTTTTTGATTATATTATGTAATGGATATTATGTGTTTGCAGCATTGAATCCTACTGCCATTAATAGTTACTTGTCTGGTATTGAAGCTTTGAGTGGAACTAATTTTAAGAAATGAAAGGAACAAATTGGAATTGTTTTGGGAATTATGGATTTAGACTATGCATTAAGAGAGCCAGCTCCTACAAAGCCTAATGATACAAGTTCTAAGGAACACATGGCTTTATATGAAAAATGGGAACGCTCTAATCGCTTAAGTCTAATGATAATGAAAGGCTCAATTACACCTGCAATTCAAGGAGCAATTCTTGTTTCTGAAAGTGCAGTGAGCTATATGAAATCTATTGAAGAACAATTCATTGGAACTTCCAAATCCCTTGCTAGTACTCTCATAATTAAAATGATGACAATGAAATATGATGGTTTGAGTGGTGTTCGTGAACATATCTTAAAGATAAATGACATGGCCTCTCAATTAAAGGGAACGGACATGGAAATTTCTGAATGTTTTCTTGTTCATTTCATTATGACTTCTTTTCCTGCGCAATTTGGTCCTTTTAAGATCAATTATAATACGCAGAAAGATAAGTGGAAGATGAGCGAGTTAATTGCCATGCGTGTTCAAGAAGAAGAGAGGCTTAAAGCTGAAAAGCCTGATATGGCTCACCTTACCACTTTGGGTCCAACCAAAAAGATTTTCAAGAAAGGCAAAAGTAAGAAAAAGAAGAATGCAAATGATGAAACTCACAAGGCTAATGAAGAAAATAAGATTCGATGCCATTTCTATCGAAAGAAAGGTCACATAAGAAAGGACTGTCTAGGTTTTAAAAGTTAGTTGGACAAGAAAGGTAACACTCAATGCTTTGTGTCTTATGAATCCCTTTTGGTAGATGTTCCACCAAATTCTTGGTGGATTGACACTGGTGCAAGTATTCACATAACAAATTCCATGCAGGGATACCTTACAAGTCGGAAACTAAATAAAGAAGAACGAACCATTACGGTTGGGAATGGAATAGAAGTGGACGTTGAGGCTATTGGCACCCTCCGTCTAATTTTAGACTCTGGTTTCATTTTAGATTTAGTAAACACAGTTTATGTTCCTGTTTTTATTAGAAACCTAATTTCTGTTTCACAACTTGATTCCTGTGGTTATGAATTTAAGTTTGGAAATAATAAAGTCTCCTTATTCCACAATTCTCATATGATTGGTTCTGGTATTTTATATGGTAATCTTTATTCATTGAATTTAGATTCCACTTATGTACAATCTCTTTTATCCTTTAATGTAAACAACTTGGTAAATAAAAAGATAAAGCGAGTGAATGAAAATTCATCTATGTTGTGGCATAAGCGCTTGGGCCACATATCAAGAAAAAGGATGGAACGTCTTATTAAAGACGGAATTTTAAGTTCACTTGATTTTTCTGATTTTAGTACTTGTGTGAATTGCATTAAAGGAAAATACACAAAGACAAAGAAAAAGGGTGCTACTAAGACTACTGAATTATTAGACACAATTCATACTGATATATGTAGTCCTTTTACTGTTCCAACTATTTCTGGATATAAATATTTTATTACTTTTATTGATGACTTTTCTAGGTATACTTATGTGTATCTTATTCGTGAAAAATCAGAAGCACTGGATATGTTCAAACTCTATAAAGCTGAAGTTGAAAATCAACTTGGCAGACGAATTAAAAGTGTAAAATCTGATAGAGGTGGTGAATATTATGGTAGATTCACTGAGTCGGGTCAAAATCCAAGTGCTTTTGCTTTATTTTTGGCTGAGAATGGTATTGTTGCTAACTACACAATGCCTAGTACACCGGAGCAAATGGGTGTAGCTGAGCGACGAAACCGTACTCTTTTGGACACGATGAGAAGTATGATGAGTAACTCTTCTTTGCCAGATTACTTGTGGGGTGAAGCTTTAAAAACTGCTGTATATGTTTTTAATAGGGTTCCTAGTAAGGCTGTGCCTGTAACTCCTTATGAGTTGTGGGTTGGTAAGAAACCTAATTTGAATTATTTACATGTATGGGGTTGTCTTGCTGAAGCAAAAATTTTCAACCCACAAAGAAAGAAATTAGACCCTAGAACTATAAGTTGTTATTTCATTGGATATCCTGAGAGATCAAAGGGTTTTAGATTCTATTGTCACACTCATAGCACAAGAATTGTTGAAACTAGAAATGCTGTGTTCTTAGAGGCTGAAAACATTAGTGGGAGTATGAATCTCAAAAATATTTCTTTGGAGGAAAACCATGATTTTACGCCTTCCATGATTATCCAAGAAAATGTTGTACCTGAACCTATTGGTACACAAAAGATTTCTCACATTGGAAAAGAAGTTATCCCAGTTGCAGAACAACCTTTACGCAGATCACAAAGAGAAAAGAAACCAGCTATATCAGATGACTATGAGGTTTACCTAAATGAGTGTGATACAGACTTGGAGAACAATCCTGTTTCTTATGCCCAAGCCATAAAAAATAGAAATGCAACTCAATGGTTAAATGTCATGAAAGATGAGTTAAAATCCATGAAAGACAACAATGTCTGGGATCTTGTAGAATTGCCTAAGGGAGCCAAAACTGTTGGATGCAAATAGGTTTTTAAAACCAAGCGTGATCCTAAAGGCAATGTCGAAAGATACAAGGCCAGATTAGTTGCTAAAGGATACACTCAAAAAGAAGGGATAGACTAAAAGGAAACTTATTCTCCTGTTTCTAATAAAGATTCCTTGAGAATAGTCATGGCCTTAGTAGCTCATTATGATTTAAAGTTACATCAAATGGACGTTAAAACAGCCTTTTTGAATGGTGACTTGCATGAAGTGGTCTACATGGACCAACCTGAAGGTTTTCAGGATGAAAGCAAGGAAAATATGGTTTGTAGGCTTAAGAAGTCCATATATGGTCTAAAGCAGGCATCTCGACAATGGTATCTTAAATTTCATGAAGTTCTCACCAAATTTGATTTTAAGGATAATGTGGTTGATCAATGTGTCTACCTTAAAATCAGTGGGAACAATATCTGCATTATAGTTTTGTATGTTGATGACATATTGCTTGCTAGCAATAATTTGGGAATGATACACGAGACAAAGAAATTTCTTACGAGAAATTTTGAAATAAAAGATCTTGGTGAAGTCTCTTTTGTTATTGGGATAGAAATTCACCGAGATAGGTCTCGTGGTATTTTAGGATTGTCCCAAAGAACCTATATCGAAAAGGTTCTTAAAAGGTTCAACATGCAGAACTGTTCAAGTAGTGTTGCCCCTATAGTTAAGGGTGATAAATTTAGTGAATTTCAGTGTCCCAAAAATAATTTAGAAAGGGAACAAATGAAAGAAATTCCTTATGCCTCTGCAGTTGGGAGCATTATGTATGCTCAAGTTTGTACACATCCTGACATAGCATTTGTAGTTGGTATGCTGGGTCGATACCAAAGCAATCCCGGACTTGATCATTGGAAAGCAGTTAAGAAAGTGTTGCGATATTTACAAGGCACTAAGGATTACATGCTCACTTATCAAAGAACAGACAGCCTTGAAGTGGTTGGTTATGCAGATGCTGATTTTGCTGGATGTAAAGACACTCGAAAGTCCACTTCTGGGTACATTTTTATGCTTGCTAATGGACCCATTTCATGGAAGAGTCATAAGCACACTCTGACAGCTTCTTCCACTATGGAGGCAGAGTTCATAGCATGTTATGAAGCCACATGTCATGCAGTATGGCTAGAGAATTCATATTTGGATCACAACTTGTCGATTCAATTTCGAAGCCCTTACAGATTTAATGTGATAATGATGCTGCTGTGCGGTTCTCCAATAATAACAAAACTTCAGGAGGATCAAAGCATATTGATATCAAGTATCTAGTTGTTAAAGAAAGGGTTCTGAATCAGACTGTTTCCATCTCTCATATTGGTACTACACTCATGTTAGCAGATCCTTTAACTAAAGGTCTCACACCTAAGCTCTTTCAAGAACATGTTGCGCGCATAGGCTTAGTAGAAAGTTTATCATGTTTAGACTTGAAATGAGTGTATTATGTTCGTGACAAATGTTATGCTAGTAATGATTATGTTTGTTGTTTTCATTCTTCATACTTGTGCACAATTTAGAAGAAGATGCAAACAACGGGACCGTTATAGATGAATTAGCATTAATCACCATTATGTTGCTAATGTCATCTCTGTGATTTAAGATTCACTTATTCATATTGATGGTAAATGTCACGACCCAAACCCGGCCCTAAGGGTTTAGCACCGTAACTGGCCAGTAATCCGTGATTACCATAGGCCTGCTTATCAATCATACAATATAACAGAGTTCAGGGCCTGGCGGAAGCCAAAACAATAAATGAATAGTGTCCAATGAGCTGTGACAATCTGTATGCCAAAAAGTTTTTCATTCACATGCACATAAAACAGTACAGTACAATACGGCATACATTTATATACATAACCATAACAGTCGGTGAAAACAGGGACTTAGCCCCTAGGACAGTACAGTAAACAGTAACAGTCTATACAATAGTCCCACAACAGTACAAAACAGTGAGACAGTCAGGGGAAATACAAAAGACCCCAAAGCCATGGCCTGGCAACACGGAACCTCGCAATGAGGCACATAGGCTGGCTTGACAAAACTGGGGACCAATCCCACGCTCCTAGCTCCGGTCGGGCTGCTGAGAACCTACATATATATATAAACAGTGAGCTAAAGCCCAGTGAATAACATAATGTGTAAAGGGGTTATGAATGAATGTCCTTACAATAATGAAATCAATTCATTAAACAGTATTTCAATCAATTAGTCATATGTGGTACATCCATTAGCCTATAACAATAGGTCCAAAAGGACCGGGCCTTAACAGACCCAACAATAGTGATGGCCATCAATCAATAACATTATGGTTCCACGAGGGAACCGACAGAGCTCTGTATCAATCAATAACAATGGGTGCTAAGGATGCCACAATACAATTCGAAATACAGGACATACATTCATTCAATAAACAATATCAGTTCAATAAACATTTCAGTTCAGTATTCAAAAGATAACCATTTTGAACATATCTTTACACAATCTGTTACTCACAGAGATTGGGCTATTAGCAGCTAGAGCGTGTCCCCGAGAGCCAACCCTAAACAATTAACAGAATAGAGCACACACTAAGTTTACAGTTGGAAAGGATGTTAATTAAATCCCTAAATTTCCTCGGTGTGGTTCTATGTCTAAATCCTCAATAAGATGCCTTAAACTAGGCCTAAGAATGCCTAGGATGAGATGAGGATGCAAAATTACACTTGGAAGGCATTTTTCGAAAGTTGCTGAAAATAGACACCTCGCTCGAGCGAGCCTTCCTTCGCTCGAGCGAGATTCCAAAATCAAAGGCTTCGCTCGAGCGAGAAATCCTTCGCTCGAGCGATCTGCATGAACAGTGAAAGTACTGGTTGCTCAATTTTTACGCGCGATGGTCGCTCGATGCTCGCTCGAGCGAGATTGCAAAAACAAAGGGCTCGCTCGAGCGAGGAATCCTTCGCTCGAGCGAGGAAGCCAAATCTGGAATTTCCAGATTTGTCTCCCAAGTTCGAACCAAGTATTCAACCATCCAAAACTCAACCTCTTGGGCCCAAAATCTGGGAAAACACTTTAAACTCAATATACTACAAGTTTTGAAAGCTAATTTGCACATGCAAGGCCCAAGAGTTGGTCAATTAAAGCCAATATTCAAACCATTTTTAAGAACAATTAGTAAACATGTAATGCATGAGTTTTTAAACCAAATCAATCTCCAAATCTTGCTCCAAAGAGCTCAATAGTTGGCAAATGAAATGAAATCATGGACTTAATATGAACATGAGCATGCATGTGACAATTAGCCAAGAATTCAACTCCACACTCACTAAATTCTACATGCATGCAACAATTCTAGCATGAAACAACCCATTTGCACTCAAACATGGCTTAATCCCACAATGATGCATGAACCATGCAAGATGAAGCTCCAAGATAACAAGAATGCAATGAATTCACTTACCTAAGTGTTGATTTCAAGGTGAAGAAGCTAAATTAAGCCAATACTCTAGCAATTTCTACAAGTTCTTCAAGCTAATCCTTCAAGATGAACTCTCTCTCTCCCTATCCTCTTGTTGGTCGGCTAGGTGAGGGAAAGAAGGCTGATCAAATGTTTGTTTTAAGTGTATAAGGTGTAAAGGCTCAATCAACAATAATAAATAAAAAGGCCACTAACTATGGCAATTTCGTAAATAAGCTAAACTAGGCAATTAGCTCATTTTAATCTAATTTAATCATTCCTAATCAATTTTCAGATAATTATATCATTAAATCACATAAATCATGCTGATTACAAAACACTAAACGATTCCTAATTCGGCCGCCGATAAGGCCTTCAATTAGCAATTTAAACACACAATCAATCAGATGCAATGTGCAATTCAATAATTAAACTTATTCAATTTCAATTCCAATTTCAATCGGTCTATTCAGTACTTCAATTAATTCAATGATCAATCGTTATCAATTCAATTTAGCGATAATCAGTATATAATCCGATAATCATTAACGAGGGTCGTTACAGTCTCCCCTCCTTATAATGAGTTTAGTCCTCTAAACTCGAGTTACCTTCATTCTGAAAGAAAGCAGGATCCAATGGGAACAAATCAGGATATCTCCTCATCATGTCATCTTCCCTTTCCCAAGTGGCATACACACCACCATGATTCTGCCAATCAACTTTCACTAACGGAATCTCTTTGTTCCTCAGTTTCTTGATCCGTCTGTTTACAATCTGTATAGGCCGTTCCTCATAAGTGTAGTCATCACTCAACACTACGCGAGTAGGCTCAATCACATGAAACGGATCTCGAAGATAGTCTCTCAACATCGAAATGTGGAAGACATTGTGCATATGCTCCATTTCAGGAGGAAGTGCAACTTGATACGCCACCGGATTGATTTTCTCAATAATTTCATACGGCCCGACATACCTCGGCGCTAACTTGCCTTTGACTCCAAAACGAGTCTGGCCTTTCATTGGTGTCACTTTCACAAACACGTGATCACCCACTTCATACTCTCTATCCCGTCTTCTGACATCTGCATAACTTTTCTGTCTACTCTGTGCAGTTTTCAGTCTCTGCTGTATCAGTTTCACTTTCTCAGTCGTTTCATATACAATCTCGGGCCCAATCCAAGGCCCATCTCCAACTTCTGCCCAGCAAATTGGAGATCTACACTTTCTGCCACACAATGCCTCGAAAGGCGCCATACCAATACTCGAATGGTAGCTGTTGTTGTAGGCGAATTCAGCTAATGGCAAATGACTTTCCCAATTTCCTTGAAAGTCAAGGACACACATTCTCAGTAGATCCTCTAAAGTTTGGATGGTCCTTTCTGACTGTCCATCTGTCTGAGGATGATAGGCACTACTCAGCCTCAATTCAGTACCCAATGCAGTCTGTAGGCTCTGCCAGAACCTCGATGTAAACTTCGAATCCCTGTCAGAAACAATAGATACAGGCACTCCATGCAGTCTAACAATTTCATCAATATAGATAACAGCCAATCTGTCCGCATTATAGATTGTCTTGACAGGTAGGAAGTGTGCAGATTTAGTCAGTCTATCAACAATAACCCAAATAGAGTCCATACCTTTCCTGGAGCGAGGTAATCCAACAATGAAATCCATCGTGATATGCTCCCATTTCCACTCTGGTATGGATAAAGGTTGCAGTAATCCAGCAGGTCGTTGATGTTCAACTTTGACTTGTTGGCAATGAAGACATTTGGACACAAAGTCGGCAATTTCCTTCTTCATTCCTGGCCACCAAAAATTCTGTTTCAAGTCTTGATACATTTTCGTATTCCCCGGGTGAATCGAAAACTTCGAACTGTGGCCTTCTTGCAGAACTCTCCTTTTCAATTCAGAATCATTTGGTACACACAGTCTGTTTTGAAATTTCAGTACATTGTTGTCAAATTTAAATCCCGGTTTCGGTTTTGAATCCCTTTCTTCAATGATTTTCTTCAAGTAATCATCCAGTTGCTGTTTTTCTTTAATTTCTTCGATCAAAGCTGGTTGAGCAGAAATAGCAGCTAAGGTTCCGCCTTGTTCTTTCAAAACAATTTCAATTTCAAACTTTTCCAGATCATGAAGCAATTCTTTCTGCCCGGTAAGCAAACAAGCTAAGTTGGCAATTGACTTTCGGCTCAAGGCATCGGCAACGGTGTTGGCTTTTCCCGGATGGTACAAAATCTGTAAGTCATAATCTTTGATCAGTTCTAGCCATCTCCGCTGTCTCATATTCAGTTCTTTCTGTGTGAAAAAGTACTTCAGGCTCTTATGGTCGGTGTAGACTTCACATGTTGCTCCATACAAATAGTGACGCCAGATTTTCAATGCAAATACTACTGCGGCAAGTTCAAGATCATGGGTTGGGTAATTCTTTTCATGCGGTCTCAACTGTCGGGAAGCATAAGCAATAACTCTCCCATTCTGCATTAAAACACATCCCAAACCCTTATGAGAAGCATCACTAAAAATAGTATAACATCCGTACCTGTAGGTAGAGTCAGAATTGGTGCAGTCACAAGTCTAGTTTTCAACTCCTGGAATGCTGATTCTCTCTGGTCAGTCCAGTCAAATGATATCCCCTTCTGTGTCAGCTGAGTCAGTGGTAAGTCAATTTTGGAGAAATCTTTGACAAATCTTCTGTAATACCCGGCTAGTCCCAAAAAGCTTCGGACTTCAGTCACATTGGTTGGTCTAGGCCAGTTTACTACAGCTTCAATTTTCTGCGGATCAACAGAAATTCCATCTTTGCTAACAACATGTCCCAAAAACATCACATGATCAAGCCAAAATTCACATTTAGACAATTTAGCATATAGTTTCTGTTCTCTTAAGGTTTGCAGGGCAAGTCTCAGATGCTGTTCATGTTCTTCTACAGTCTTAGAATAAATCAATATGTCATCAATGAATACCACGATAAAATCATCAAGGTATGGTTTAAAAATTCTGTTCATAAGGTCCATAAATGCAGCTGGGGCATTCGTGACTCCGAACGGCATAACTAAAAATTCATAGTGGCCATACCTCGTTCTAAAAGCAGTTTTATCAATGTCTTCCGGTTTTACTTTCAATTGGTGATAACCCGATCTAAGGTCAATCTTGGAAAACACTTGTGCACCCTGTAACTGATCGAACAAATCATCAATACGCGGCAATGGATATTTATTTTTCACAGTTACCTTGTTCAGTTCGCGGTAATCAATGCACAGTCTCAATGAGCCATCTTTCTTCTTCACAAATAAAACAGGAGCACCCCACGGTGAAGTACTAGGCCTGATAAACTTCTTGTCCAGCAGTTCCTGCAATTGTACTTTCAATTCTTTCAGTTCAGTTGGGGCCATTCTGTAGGGAGCTTTAGATAACGGCTGTGTACCCGGTACTACATCAACAGTAAACTCAATCTCCCTGTCAATCAAATCCCCTGGTAGATCATCTGGAAATACATCTGGGAATTCTCTGACTATAGGAATACAATTCACATCAGTTTTAACATTATCAGTAGCAGATACAGTCAGTACAGAACACAGATATCCCTTACACCCCTTTCTAATCAGTTTGACAGCCTTTACAGAAGAGATCAAATACGGAGGAGGTACTACTCCAACTCCACTAAATACAAATTCAGGCAAACCAGGTGGACGGAAACTAACTTGCTTGGTCACACAATCGATAGTAGCATGATATTTTTGTAACCAATCCATCCCCAATATCACATCAAAATGATCAATATTCAACGGCAGTAAATCAATAAACAGATGCATATCCCCAACAATAATCTCACAAGCAGGATACATATATGCACATGTCATGGATCCCCCAACAGGTGATGATACAGCTAGCAAGTAATTCATAGGTTCTAAGGGTCTATTCAATTTACGCGAAAAAGCATGCGACACATAAGAATGTGTAGACCCCGAATCAATCAATACATATGCATTCTGGGTACAAATAGAGAGGATACCTGACACAACAGTCTCAGTGTTCTGAACATCTCCCGGTACTAGGGCAAATACTCGGCCCTGCCTCACAGGCTCTTTCCCGGTAGCCTTGGGATTCGGTTTTGGTGTTGCAGTTGATGCTGCTGCGCTTGGTGCAGCTTTACTACTTGATTGCGGGTTAGAGGGGCAGTCTTTAATCCTGTGGCCCACCTTGCCACACTTGAAACAAGCTCCAGAAATCTGATAGCAAACTCCCTTGTGCTTGTTGCCACATATAGAACAGGGTGGAGTGAACCCACTCCCTTGGCTGGGGCTAGACATTGACCCCGTATTCTGTTTCTTATTCGATGAGCTATGCTTGCCTTTCTTAAACTTGAACCCTTGCCTTTTGCCTTGCCACTCGGTGGTTGGTGTTTCAGACTGTTTCACTGCTGCAATATTTGACTCGGCCATTAATGCCCGGTCGAGGACACCCACATAAGTTGGCATTTTCAAAACATTTATGCGGTCCTGTATAGCAACACTAAGGCCGCCTTCAAATCTCCTGGCCTTCTTGTAATCGGTATCCACCATGTGTGGTGCATACCTAGCAAGTTCGGTAAATTGCTTCTCATACTCGGCAACAGACGTTTTGCCCTGTCTTAACTGTTCAAACTCAGTTACTTTTCTGTCCCTGATGCACTGGGGAAAATATTTTTCAAAGAAGGACTCCTTGAACTGAGCCCAAGTCACTACGGTGTTTGCATCACGAGTCAACATCCACCACCTTCTAGCTTCTTCCTGTAGTGTAAAGGTGGCTAACAATACCTTGTGTGCTTCTGAGCACGGAAACACCTCAAATAATTTTTCTGTTTCAAGGACCCATGCTTCAGCCTTTAGCGGTTCTAAGCCTCCCTGAAAGGACGGCGGTTTCATCTTGCTGAATTTATGAGTCAACGCAATAATGTCCACCTCATTAGCATTCTCATTCTGTACATTTGGTGCATTCTGTTCCGGCTGAACCGGAGGAGGAGGAGGTGGCTGTTGGTTTTGTTGTTGATCCAGTCTTTCAATTACTAGTCCCATCAGTTGTTCAAGTCTGGCCATTCTGGCCTCAGAGGATGATGATCCAGGTTCATTTGCATTATCCATTTCACTATAAAGCAGTTATGACAGTTATCATTATAAACGGTTGTACAATTGAACAGTTTAACATTTTCACATATATCCAATCAATCATAAGCACACATTTTTCATGTTAATGCAATGTCCTAATCACTTTTCTAGGACACCCTATAGCTCATTTGGACACGTGTGTGCGGTATAACTCGTGGTTAAGTATCGCTCTGATACCACTCTGTCACGACCCAAACCCGGCCCTAAGGGTTTAGCACCGTAACTGGCCAGTAATCCGTGATTACCATAGGCCTGCTTATCAATCATACAATATAACAGAGTTCAGGGCCTGGCGGAAGCCAAAACAATAAATGAATAGTGTCCAATGAGCTGTGACAATCTGTATGCCAAAAAGTTTTTCATTCACATGCACATAAAACAGTACAGTACAATACGGCATACATTTATATACATAACCATAACAGTCGGTGAAAACAGGGACTTAGCCCCTAGGACAGTACAGTAAACAGTAACAGTCTATACAATAGTCCCACAACAGTACAAAACAGTGAGACAGTCAGGGGAAATACAAAAGACCCCAAAGCCATGGCCTGGCAACACGGAACCTCGCAATGAGGCACATAGGCTGGCTTGACAAAACTGGGGACCAATCCCACGCTCCTAGCTCCGGTCGGGCTGCTGAGAACCTACATATATATATAAACAGTGAGCTAAAGCCCAGTGAATAACATAATGTGTAAAGGGGTTATGAATGAATGTCCTTACAATAATGAAATCAATTCATTAAACAGTATTTCAATCAATTAGTCATATGTGGTACATCCATTAGCCTATAACAATAGGTCCAAAAGGACCGGGCCTTAACAGACCCAACAATAGTGATGGCCATCAATCAATAACATTATGGTTCCACGAGGAAACCGACAGAGCTCTGTATCAATCAATAACAATGGGTGCTAAGGATGCCACAATACAATTCGAAATACAGGACATACATTCATTCAATAAACAATATCAGTTCAATAAACATTTCAGTTCAGTATTCAAAAGATAACCATTTTGAACATATCTTTACACAGTCTGTTACTCACAGAGATTGGGCTATTAGCAGCTAGAGCGTGTCCCCGAGAGCCAACCCTAAACAATTAACAGAATAGAGCACACACTAAGTTTACAGTTGGAAAGGATGTTAATTAAATCCCTAAATTTCCTCGGTGTGGTTCTATGTCTAAATCCTCAATAAGATGCCTTAAACTAGGCCTAAGAATGCCTAGGATGAGATGAGGATGCAAAATTACACTTGGAAGGCATTTTTCGAAAGTTGCTGAAAATAGACACCTCGCTCGAGCGAGCCTTCCTTCGCTCGAGCGAGATTCCAAAATCAAAGGCTTCGCTCGAGCGAGAAATCCTTCGCTCGAGCGATCTGCATGAACAGTGAAAGTACTGGTTGCTCAATTTTTACGCGCGATGGTCGCTCGATGCTCGCTCGAGCGAGATTGCAAAAACAAAGGGCTCGCTCGAGCGAGGAATCCTTCGCTCGAGCGAGGAAGCCAAATCTGGAATTTCCAGATTTGTCTCCCAAGTTCGAACCAAGTATTCAACCATCCAAAACTCAACCTCTTGGGCCCAAAATCTGGGAAAACACTTTAAACTCAATATACTACAAGTTTTGAAAGCTAATTTGCACATGCAAGGCCCAAGAGTTGGTCAATTAAAGCCAATATTCAAACCATTTTTAAGAACAATTAGTAAACATGTAATGCATGAGTTTTTAAACCAAATCAATCTCCAAATCTTGCTCCAAAGAGCTCAATAGTTGGCAAATGAAATTAAATCATGGACTTAATATGAACATGAGCATGCATGTGACAATTAGCCAAGAATTCAACTCCACACTCACTAAATTCTACATGCATGCAACAATTCTAGCATGAAACAACCCATTTGCACTCAAACATGGCTTAATCCCACAATGATGCATGAACCATGCAAGATGAAGCTCCAAGATAACAAGAATGCAATGAATTCACTTACCTAAGTGTTGATTTCAAGGTGAAGAAGCTAAATTAAGCCAATACTCTAGCAATTTCTACAAGTTCTTCAAGCTAATCCTTCAAGATGAACTCTCTCTCTCCCTATCCTCTTGTTGGTCGGCTAGGTGAGGGAAGGAAGGCTGATCAAATGTTTGTTTTAAGTGTATAAGGTGTAAAGGCTCAATCAACAATAATAAATAAAAAGGCCACTAACTATGGCAATTTCGTAAATAAGCTAAACTAGGCAATTAGCTCATTTTAATCTAATTTAATCATTCCTAATCAATTTTCAGATAATTATATCATTAAATCACATAAATCATGCTGATTACAAAACACTAAACGATTCCTAATTCGGCCGCCGATAAGGCCTTCAATTAGCAATTTAAACACACAATCAATCAGATGCAATGTGCAATTCAATAATTAAACTTATTCAATTTCAATTCCAATTTCAATCGGTCTATTCAGTACTTCAATTAATTCAATGATCAATCGTTATCAATTCAATTTAGCGATAATCAGTATATAATCCGATAATCATTAACGAGGGTCGTTACAGTAAATATTAACACTATAACCATTGTACAGTCTTGATCAATGTGTAAATCACTGACTACAATGATTTGGTGCTAATAATTTCATTGAACAGAATCTAATGGTGATGGTGCAATCTTCTAGTGGGAGAACGTTGGCCATATTATGATAATCTAGTGACGTAATATAATCATGCAAGCCAAGTGGGAGATTGTAAGAATTTTTCCTAAATATGGCTTAATGTGGCTTATGCATGATTATACTAGATTCATCTCATTAAGTAAGATACATGTACATCAATTAGATGGTGACTAATTATTGATGAATGCACCTATATATACAATGTATAGAAGACTAATGCTAATGCATTGAATATGATGGATTCATTATGAATGAATCTTAGAGATGCACATTGCATGTGATGGATTCATTATGAATGAATCTTAGAGATGCATTATGTATTTATTATGAATATGTAAGATACATTAATCTATCTAATGAATTCATTAATATAAAAGATGCGTTATGTATCATGAATGTATAAGATACATTAATCTATTTAATGAAGTTCATTGAATGAATGGATTCTTTGATGGGAAGAATACTAGTATAAATAGTGTAAGGTCCCAAACCATACTCTCCATCAAAAACTTAAGTTGTCACCACAAGAAGGCTCCCATCGCCTAGAGAGAGAGAAGTGGTTTGAAGATCTTAGACAAGTAAAGAACTTAAAGACCAAGGTCTTCCATTAAAGGTTTCTCTTTCTTGCAAGAGGATTTTATACTATCATGGATCAAGGTATGTATTTACTTATTTTGTATAGTAGAAATTCATATAGTTTTCATGTATAGAATTGAATCCTTAATGGTTTTTAGTTATGTTCCGCAAAGTTTTCTATCACTCTATGATTTGCAATTCTCTTGTTTCTCTCTCTTTATCTCTCTGAAAAGTTTCAATTTTCTATGCTTTTAGCTCTCTTGTTCCTTGAATTTGAATCACTACCTTCAATCTTAACTTCTAGAGTATGTAAATCTATTTCTAGGGTTTTAGATGTTTAGAAAAGTGCAATCTAAGGCCTAAGCAGTTGTTGAAGAGAGGTCGGTAATAAAGGGTGATCGTCGAATTGGTGACTAGTGACGGCAATGCAACACTGCAATAGTGTACAGATGGAGAGAGTCAGTGGTTCAATGGGTGAAGAGAAAGAAAGTTAAAAACAGAAGAGAGAGTTTGCTGGGTAAATAGTGAGGGACCTTAGCTAATAAAAAATATATATTGGATCTCTCATACTATTCAAAGTTTGGTAGGGATCTTTCATTAATTTTTCCTAAATTTTTTCATCTCATATTTTAAATAATAAAAAAAAAATCATAAAAAAGTCATTTTCTAAACAATCCTATATATAGTTTTGTGATGCATGTTTAGAGATGGCATTGAGGCCTATTCTTATACCTTAAAATAATTCAGTCTAAATTCGTTTGTTTACACTTATTCACTAAAAAAAATAAAAATAAAATAAAATAAATCTTTATCTGGTAAATGTGTTTCAACAAATTTAGTTAAAATGCGTATGTGTCAAATAATTTATTTGTTTAATTAATGTATTTTTTAATTGAAATATGTATATTCATTAAAAAAAAATTGCACCAATCAAAGTCGAAATAATTTTTAAGCAATTGCATATACATATATAGTCATGTATTTAAAAAAATAATAATAAATAAGAATAGGATTGGATCTTATGATTCATGTATTTATATGAATTTCGGATTATTGTGGTTCAAGTGGATTTTTGAAAATTTTGATATAAACCATGATAAAATATATAAAAAAAAAAATTAAAATCTCACACAATCTAAAAATAGTAAAATATCAATAAGAGGAAAAGGTTGTTTTCCTTAATGATTAAAATTTAAACTCCCTTTCTAACATTAGGTTAATGACAAATGAGATAATGTATCCCATTGGACAGATTAAATAATCCATAGTAAGATTTTGTGTGACTTGACGTCGCTTGGAAACATATTATTTTTTTTTGATTTTTTATGAAAGTATGTGCAGAAAAGTAGAGAAAGTGATATGATAATTTATAGTAATTTTTTGACTTTTTAGCTAAAATAGTTACTTCCCAAACAAAGCCTAATATATATTTTATCAATGGTAAATATTTAATATATTTACTTATAAATTTATAAAAAGAAAAATTAAAAAAATAAATAAAATTGGACCTTTATAACGAAATAAAATTTTAATTTTTAATCTTATCAATTTAAATTATAATTTTTTTTGATTGGTTTTAAATCTAAAAATTCTTATATTTTTTGAACTAAAACTAATAGAAAATTTCTTAATTTAGTTTGATGACTAAAATATAATTCTTTCCGCCAAATTTACTTAACAAAAAATAAGTACATAATCTAAATTAAAATAATAATAATTTAACAAAATTTAAAATTTATTTTGTTACAATAATATGAAGGAAAATTTATCTATAAATCCCATCTTAAGAAATGGTGATTCATTTAGTCCTAAGGATTTTTTTATAGACCAATTAGTCCTATTAATTTTGGAAAGGTAGATTTAATATATTAATTTAAAACTAAATTTACGATTATACCCTTATTTCTATTATATTCCTTCTATTTTCTTTTCTTTTCTTTCTTTTTTTTTTTTTTTTTGTGATAAAAAGGTAAGGTTGAATCAAATTTGGGATGAATTTTTATGTAAAAAAAAAAATTTATTTGAAAAATTTTCAAAAGGAATACAAAAATGACTTAAAATATAGGATTCTTCAAACATAGATTTTTCAAACATTTCAAAATGAGTACAAAAATTACTTGGTAAGTTTTGGCCAAATATATAATTTCAAACTGTAATACTCCAATGTAACATTCAAACGTAATACTCCAATGTAACACTAAAAAAAAAAAAATCTTAGTGTAATACCCTAATGTAACACATATAAAAACTCTTTACTGTATTTTTCTCCAACGTAACACTTTAATATAACATTTCAAAAAAACTCTTTAGTGTAACATTCTAATGTAATACACAAAAAAATTTCTTATTGTAACACTCTAATGTAACACACACAAAAATTTCTTAGTATATTTTTACCAAACGTAACATTCGAATATAACACTTCAAAAAAACTCTTTAGTGTAAAACTCTAATGTAACACACAAAACCTCTTTAGTGTAACACTCAAATGTAACATACAAAAAATTTCTTTGTGTATTTATCTCAAATGTGACAATCTAATATAATATTTTTTAAAAAATTCTTTAGTGTAACACTCTAATGTAACACACAAAAACTCCTTAGTGCAACATTCTAACGTAACACACAAAAAAACTTCTTAATATACTTTTTTCAAACACAACACTTTAATACAACACTTTAAAAAAATTCCTTAGTTGTAATAATCCTGACCCATAATTAACGTTAATTCATGCTTAATTTTGCCTAAAAAATAATTGAAATAAAATGTTGCATCATATGTTGCCTTATGTGTGTGTGTATATCTGTTTAACATAGAAAGATCTGTTTATGTTTTTATTTCGATTTGCGAATTGAAAGCCTTATCGGCATCCGATTCAGAAATTGACTTGATTTATGTGTTAATTGGAATTTTTAGAATTTTATAGTAGGTTCAATTGAAATTCAATTTGGAATGATTAAATTAGATTAATTTAATACCCATTTATTTAGCCTTAATTATTTATCTTCAAGTGAGCCTATATAAGGCTTCTTATATGCCTTTATTCTTTCTTTCTTCTTTATTCAACATATTTGAGCTCCCTTATTCAAGAAAAACATGAGAGAGTGAGAGAGAGAGAAGGCAATTGAGATAAAAAATTGGGATATGAGAGAATTGCCAAGAAGTATTGGAGATTTGCCAAGAATTTGGGAATTGAAGCTCCCTTACTTGTGCAATTCAGACTTTAGGTAAGAGAATTAACCTTTGATCTTGTAATGTAGTTGATTAATATATGAAAACAAGTGAATTGAGTGAATTCATGTAGGAATTGAGCTAGAATTGAAGAAAACTAAGTTATTCCATACATATATGCATATTTTCTTACATTTTGGGTTTAATTTTCAAAAATTCCCTCATGCATGTCTCGAAATCACCTTAATTTTAGGGAATCATCAAGTTTCATGTTACTTTGTAGCATTTGATCATGTTTTGAGAAGCTTACGCTTAAGCTCAAAGAAATTCATGCATGTCATGTTTATGGAGCATTCATAAATTTTAGGGTTAATTACACTAATAATCCCTATAATTTGGGACTTGTGTCACTTTGGTCCCTGACTTTTCAATTGTGATACATTTGACCCTGAAGTTTGAATCTTGTTTCAAATAAGGACAATTGAAAATATTATTAGATTTTTTAAGGGTAAAATCGTCAATTTGATAAAATATAAACTAATTTGACAAAAATAAATGTCAAAAAAATATTTTTATCCACCAATGATAAAATTATTTAAAATTAATAAAAATTACATGATTAATTTTTTAAAATTAATTTTACATGATCATCATCCAAACACATAATAAAAATTAATTTGGTAAAAACAAAAATGTCTAAAAGATTTATCAATTTTACATAATTTTATTTTTAGTAGGTAGAAATAATTTTTAAAAATTCAAAAATATTTGCTTGACATTTATTTTTGTCAAATTAGTTTATATTTTATCAAATTGACAATCTTACCCTTGAAAAATCTAATTACATATTCAATTGTCCTTATTTGAAACAAGATTCAAAATTCAGGGTCAAATGTGTCACAATTGAAAAGTCAGGGACCAAAGTGACACAAGCCCGAAACTATAGGGACTATTTGTGTAATTTGTCCTAAATTTTAAGTTGAATTTTTGCATAATTAGCAAGCTATGGGACCATGAATTCATGAAATAATCCTTAATTCATGATGTTTTATGAGTTTCTAAATGTTTCCTCAAGTTTGGTCCCAGAAAAATCGAGTTTGATGCTTTAAGGTTGAGTTTTGAATTTGAAGAACAAATTTGGGAATTCTAGAATTTGCACCTACGCTTGAGCGTAGGAGTTCACGCTCGAGCAACCACTCTGAGTGTGTACAATTACGTTCGAGCGACCATAAGTCCGCTCGAGTGTGAAATGCAAGCTCCCAGAAGTTCATGTATTTTTGCAGATCGCTCGAGCGACAAGAGTTACGCTCGAGCGAAGGTCTGAGTCTCGCGCTTGAGCGAGGATTAAGCATCCGTTGAACGTGAAAAGCAAGCAACCAATGCTTTTTTCAGAATTTACAGACCGCTCGAACAAAGAAAGTTACGCTCCAGCGAACCCTCGTGTTTTGCATGTCTACTTGAGCGAGAAAACCCACGCTCGAGCGTGGATCCTGTTTTCAGGAAGTTTTGAAAAATGTTTTCAAGTACATTTTTGCATTCTCATTTCATCCTAGGTATTCCTAGGCCAAGATTAAGACACCATAATAAGGATAAAAGCTAGAAACACACTAAGAACAATGAAATAAGTTATGTACACTCCGAACGTGTGTTGCAATGTATATATCCGTTATGTTATGTAGGTCACGCACCGCAAGACATCTGATTTGCTTATTTTGTCTGTTTACTGTGGAGACTTTGTTATCTGTGAGTAATAACTTTGTAAAGTTATGTTCAATTATAAGTATTTTCTGAATGATATAAGATGATTTGTTTCTATTCATATTATTTTTTGCATTAATGAATGGTTGTCCAATGTTTCTGAAATGTATTCGTAGCATTCTTAGCTTTAAATAACATCTGTTATTTGTCCTGTTACGTCCCAATTATGGGTCAACTGTATGTCTCATGAGCCAACTGTTATAGATCCTTATGTATACGTCCCTTCATGGGCCAACTGAACGTCTCATGAGTCAACTGTATCGTCTCCGTGCACGAGAGTCAACTGTATGCCTTTATAGCCATCCCTTTATGGGTCAACTGTATGCCTTTATAGGTCAACTGTTTCTGCTAGTGCTAATGAATGTGCCACGTATGATTAACTGTAAGTTCTAATTATGAATACGACTCTGAAACTGTATCTGTTATGTACTATGATTTCTGAACATAATTACGAATTCACTTCTGATAACTATTGAATTCTGTTTTTCTGTAACTGTTATGAACAACATTCATTAAACCTCTTTACTCTGTTATTATTCACTAGGTTCCACCTTACTATTTATATTATGTATGTAGGTGAGCAGGCACGTGAGCAGGCCCAGAGTTGACGGCCTATGTTTCTGTTTGGTCAGTCAACTACCGTGCCTCCTAAGGAAGTTTCTTTCGAGACGATCATGTCAAGACTTTGGTTGAGCTTATTTTGTATAATTGTACTTGGGCTAAGTACCCTTTGACCCTATCAATGTAGTTGGGTGACTAAGACTAATGTATTTTGATATCACATCTGTATATATATATATAAGTTTGTTTTAAAATGTTTGCACTGTTCTATGGACTACGTTAATTTTGTATATTTGCTTCCGCAGCCCCTAACTTATGTTATCATGTTTAGAGGCCTTTGGTATTCATAAAGGCGGGTTTGAGTTGTGACATTAGTGTAACACTTTAATGTAACACAAAAAAAAATCTTTTTTGTGTACTTTTCTCAAACGTAACGCTTCAACGTAACCACAAAAAAAAAAAATCTTAGTGTATTTTTTTTAAACGTAACACTACAATGTAACACTAAAAAAAAAATGTGAGATTCTTCAAACCATTCAAAAAAAAGTATAAATATTCATTAGTAAGTTTTTGGCAAATGTATAATTTCAAACTGTGAGTGTTATGTTTGGAAAAAGTACACTCATGAGTTTTTTTAGTGTTTTTGTGTATTATATTGGAGTATGTTATATTGAAGTGTTACGTTTGGGATTACACTGATTGGAGTGTTACGTTTGAGAAAAATACACTATTTTTTTTTTTTTTTTTGTTACATTGGAGTGTTACGTTTGGAAAAAAATACACCAAAGAATTTTTTTAGTGTGTTACATTGAAGTGTTACGTTATTAGAGTATTACATTAGAATATTAAGTTTTTGTTCATAACGTGGTATTTATTCTAAAATGAGAGAAAATGTAAAACTTTTATAGTGTAAATTGTCCAAATGTATAATTTTACATTTTGAAAAATTTATTTTTATCCTTAAAAAAATTAAACCAAATATATAAGTAACAATCTTTTTATATAATTTTTACTTTAATGAGATTTTTGAATTAATAAAAAAAAAGAGAGAGATTGACCAGTACACCAGATTACGGCCAAGTTTGGCATGTTTGAAAAAAGATAAAAAGTCAAAAAGTCACTATCCTATTTAAGTCACATTATCTTATTTAAGTCACATCACCTCTCTAACACATCACTTCAAATCCAACCCAAACCTAATCTATATTTTATAAAAAGTCAAAAAATATACTTATTTAGATTCTCCCAAACAACCCCTACATTTTGAGATTGATGTTTTACCGTAATATGATTTTTATTTTATTTTATTTTAATTTTTTCTGGTTGATTATATATTCCGGCGCCTGTAAGAAAAAAATTTAGGTACCCTCAACCTCGACATATTGGTATTGTACCAGTTGGAGCGAGCGCAGACATGGAGGACGAGGAGCAACTCTGCGAGGCGGCGAGAAATGGCGACACAGACAAGGTGAGAGCTCTCATAGAGTCCGGAGCTGACGTCTCTTACTTCGATGGCCACGGCTTAAGCCCTCTGATGCACGCCGCCAAGCACGGCCACGCCGATGCGGTGAAGTGCCTCCTCGAAGCCGGCGCACCTTGGAACGCTCTCTCTCCTTCCAACCTCTCCGCTGGCGACTTCGCCATGGATTCCGGCCACCAAGAAGCCTTCGACGTCCTTCTCAATGCCGGTTCGTAATTCTCTCTCTCTCTGTCTACCCTTCCTTCTCATGTCTTGTGACATTTTTAGATTCATTTTGATTGTATTGGATCGAACCCTAATTATCAGCAATCAAGATTGGGTTTAGCTTGGGATTCAGAGAATTCAAGGAATTATGGGAAACTGAAAGTAGTTTGTAGAAATCTTTAGTAAGTAGATTTTTTACTTTTGTAAGCTAGAGAATGACACACAACGAAACCATGACATTGACATTGTTGTTGGTTGCCATCGCATCACAATATTTAGGATTCGTTTGGGAAGTGCATTTTTAGTTAAATAAATACTATCATCCCAAACGGACCCTTAGTCATCAGTATTGCCCTTGGTTGAACCAGAATCACAGCTTAGTCTCATTTGCTTCCTGGTTGGTTTCTAATGAATGCGGGCTTGTGATTATAAACAGGTCTTGCCTTGGTTGCCTGCCTGCCTAACAGTATTTGATATATATACATTGTTGATCTATTATGATGTGTGTCCTTTAAGTTTATACTTACATGTCGATTCACAGGAAGTCAGTCAGAAGTAAATTTCCACTCATTTATTGGACTCCAATGCGATTCTTGTTTGCATTTCGAAATTCAAGCCTAGGATCCCATTTCTGCACAAACTTTTGCACAACGCCGTTAAAAATAGCAAAGAGGAATAGAACTTTGTTGTCCATATAAAAAAGGTCCAAAATAGAATGAGAAATAGTTGAATATTTAATAAAAATGCTAGGTACGATCCATTTTTATTTGTATTCTGGTGATTTGAATTATATTTGAGGGCTGGAACATTCAGCTTATTCATAAGAATAATTAAAATAGAAGTAGTTCTTATTAGAATCATCTTTGATTCCATATGCAAGGCACTAGAGAGCAAATTTAAACAATTAGGTTGAAATTTTTGGCTTACTCTCTTCCAAGTCCCGACAAACCACCTCCCCTTTTTTTTGGTCATTTTAGATGCATTGTAAGGGTACTTGTTTTCACTTCTAATGACTTCATGTCTCTTCTCCTGAATAACACATTTCTATATACGCTAAAATTGATTTGACAATAACCCTGCATTCTCACAAGTGTTATCCATGTTGCAAGTTTAGCGTCTATACTTTACCTTCCATTTTCTAATTTTTCAAGTAAGTGTAACCTGACAGGGATACAGGCTGAGTTGATCCTTGGAACAATTGCTAGAAGATCAAACCCAAGTGATGATACTGATGGTGACTACTTGGAAGATAGAATTACTTTTAGTGAGGATAAGCTGATGGACTCCAATAGCAAGGCTATCATGATGGCTTGGGAGAAACCACTAATGGAGGCGCATGCAAAAGCTGTTTGCTCAGGAGGCAAGCACATACTGAACATTGGATTTGGAATGGGCCTCATGGATAATGCCATACAACAATATGCACCTATTAACACACTATTGTTGAGGCTCACCCAGAGGTTTATGGCCGCATGCTTCGTTCTGGGTGGGTGAGAAGGAGAATGTGAAGATAATATTTGGTCGTTGGCAGGATGTCCTTCCGCAACTCGAATCTTATGATGGTAAGACAAGATTCAGTTGCTGTTAACTTATATGCATATGAACAAATGAATAGATTATGAATATTCACTTTTTTAAACTCAGTCTACAAGGGAGTGGTAATTATATTAATATAGTCTTTGAGATCTGTTGCACTTGTGGTGACTTGAGAAGATATTTTTTCATGTTGCCTTTTTAGTAAAGTGATAATTACTTTCTAGTAGTTAATTTTTGTCCAAACATGTTATTGGGAAAAATGGCTCCTAGCTCAGTTTCTTTTTATTTTTATTTTCAATAAGTACTCCTAGCTCAGATTGTTGTTAGCACTTGTGTGGGTTCTCTCATCCACTAAGGTCGTAAAGTGATAGTTTAGTTGAGGCTTGAACTATTTCTTTTAAACCAAAAAAGGAAAATTTCTTTTTGCACAATCACTTAATATAGATGGGGCTGCATCTGGTATTGAAGAAAATTGAATCAAGAAGGAAACTTCTACCACTTTTGCATATAGTGCACAAGAAGTGGCTAGGAGTATACTGAATTTCCTTTGCAGCAGAATTGGACTTTGGTGGTACTTTATTATGAACTTCTGGAATCTACTTTCTTTTCTCACTAGTGGTTGCTACTCACCCCCCTTTCCATCCCATTTAATATACCAACCCATAGACATGCAAACCTCATTAAATTAGTTATTATTTTCTACTTTTACTTAATATTTTTGATGTATCTAAGACCACTATAAAGAAGGATGTGAAATGACCAAGGAAATGTGCAGTTGTAGCTGATTTCTATCATTGACGGATTAAGTGCATGTAGTATTGTCTACAATCTCCCCTACTTACATGTGCAAATACTTGTAGAAGCTTGATCAGTAATAGTGGTTGCCCGTGTTTGGGTTTGTTGTTGAAAGAATGACATGTTGTTCAATCACTCAACTCAACTTGACTGACCTGGGAAAGCTTATAAATGACTATTTGGTTGGCTAGATAGCATCTTGTTTATGTCTATATATAATTTGCTAGTTTGAGATTAAGCTTTTCTTTTTCCTTTTTATTTTTTTAATAGAAAATAATAGCTAATTAATTTGAGTATCTTATATGGCATATAGTATGCATAACTATCCCCTTGTAATCGTTGATTCTATTTTTTCCAGGTGTATTCTTCGACACTTATGGCGAGTATTATGAAGATATGAGAGAGTTCCACCGACATCTTCCTTCATTGTTGAAACCTGGTGGGATCTACTCATTTTTTAATGGCCTTTGTGGAGGTAATGCCTTTTTTCATGTTGTTTACTGTCAGTTGGTTTCTCTAGAACTTGAGAGTTTGGGTTATTCCACACAGTTAATACCCTTGCCCGTAAAGGATTGTTTGGGAGAAGAAGTTTGGAATGGTGTGAAACATAAATATTGGCAGTTGGACACATATTACCTCCCTGTTTGTCAGTCTATACAGGATTCTGAATGATGCTTGGGTCCACACTAGTTTTTCTTGATCTTCAACGTGTTTAATCAGCGGACAAGCCAGTACGTTTTACTGATCATATTTCAAGTTTAGATTGTTAGGAAATTTATGGGAAATGATCCTTGAGAGATCTTGTGCTCTCTTATGGCTGTTTTGTAGTGTATGCTCTGGAGGTAACTGAAACTTGGTTTTATTATATTCACTTTATTAGATCAAGACCCAAGAATGAGTTTAGCATTTACTGTTTGTTTGTGTATCAATTCTTGCGCATTCTATATACATGCTCTGAAGTTTTCAAGCTTCTGAGCAGTGGAATAAGATTTAACAAAGTGTGTGCTTTGGTTTATTTGGATGCAATTCCATGGAAGAATAATAAGTTATTAACTTGTATGGCCACTTTAATGAAATTATCATTGATTGCTTCAGATGACTTTCTTTCATAACAATACAGAATTTAACCTAACTACAGAGAAGTCTTCTTTCAGCCTATTCAAATAGCATTCTGATGTTCTCTGTTTTTTTTTTTTTTTTTTTTTTTTTTTTAAAAAAAAAAAGACCTAATGTTCTGAATCATTGAGCATATGATACTTTAAACCATTAACTAGAACACAATCTTCAAAACTGTTTTAAGGTTTAATCTGAATTGAAGTCTCGTTTTGGAGGGCATACTAATTACCGGCCGGGGCACGTCACCCAAAAAAACAGAATGTAAAAATTCATTGCTGGCTTATCAAGGGAAGCTCACAAACTTGTTACAGACTTCTGTTGCTTTTTTGGATTATTAAGGACAATTTGAATATATGGCTTTCCTCTTCATGTGAAACCCATTTTTGAATGGTGGTTCTGCACAAATCTAGTTGTGAAGCAACTTGTACAGTGAAATACCAGCTTCTGGTGGTCCACTATTTATGATAATAGTCCTCCATGTGTACATTCACCATCACTTAAAATGGTATGATAGAACTTTCCCCCACATTATTTCTTTAAATTAATTATGTGGTCCACATAAGAGGGTTGGGCAATAGAACGTAGCATTAGAACCAGGAAAACCAAGTTGTCTATTTTACATTCCAATACATACGTGGTTAACTGAATAATATATCCACCCCTTTCCTCTATATTTCTATTCTGTTTACTAATTGTTCATCTTAGAGTTGTTGACAGTGTAGTCATATCTGCTTGAACAGTTGGTAGAAGACGACCAAGAATGTTAAAATGTAAAACACAAACTAGTTATTCATTTATTCTTAAACAGAGGATTTATTTACAACTTGAGGTACTTTACCACTCATGATTCTGAGCTATACCACTTAAATGTTATTATGATTATGCCCAGCCAAAAGCTATTGGACTTCCAACATTGTGCTGTTCATCGGACCATACCAGACGAGCAAAGCTTGTAGTTCCTGATGGCATTGAACTAGCAGTGAAGGTAACCGTATATGTCTTCTTCTCATTAGGTTTGCCGAAAGTCAGTGATTCCGGGTCAACCACTATCTTCACTGCCTGTGTCTCTGAAGACACTGAAACCTTGTATGTTGCCGGAGTGCCGACATTAGTCAAGGTTCTTGTATACTTAACCACAGTCACTGCACTGCTTCCACCACCTTGACCTGAGGATGTCTGCAGAGGAACAGCAAAAGAGGGGTAGTTAAGATCTCCCACGCTGTATTTCTTCCCCAACTCGCAGGTATAACTTTGATTTGTGACTGTCTTAATTTGAGTTGAAGTGTAGTTTAGGGCACAGAGAAAACCTAGGTAATCATCAACTGTGGCATCGTATACAAGGCCTGGGTCAAGGGCTGATACTGGATTCACATGTCCAGCGCCATAATCAAATGGTGTCGCTGGTTTTCCAGTTGCAATATCTTGTATGGTTTTGCCGTTCTTGTAGGTGGTGTAGGATGTGGTCATCAGTGCAGACTTGATAGCTGCCGGGCTCCATTCTGGGTGGGCTCCCTTGAGTAGGGCTGCTAGGCCGCTTATGTGCGGGCATGACATGGATGTACCGGAAATGATGTTGAAGTTCACCCGTCGAGTGTCTTCCTGCAATCCCGTAGGTCCAGCTGCACCAGTCCAACCAGCTAGGATATTAACACCTGGTGCTATCAAATCCGGTTTGAGTATGTCTGGTGTTATCTGGTTCGGACCTCTAGAACTGAACGCTGCCACGACCGGTGATGGTTGGACATCCAACTTGGTGCCTTGAAATGCAATTGTGGCTGTTGGATTAGAATCTGAAAACATATATTTCTTTATTGCATTAGCAGTTGTAAGACCAACAGCTGCAGTGGGTACAAGATGTGCGTCAGCCACCAGTTCTTCCCCACTGGAATCAGTGTTTGTTAAGATCATCCCTACACCACCAGCGGCTTTTACCACCAGTCCCTTTTGCACCCTAGAATTCATCCCTCGATCACAGACCACAATTTTCCCAGCAACTTTCCCGGGAATCAAACTGCCAGACAGGCATAGATTTCCATTGGAGGAGCTGCTAACGTTACCACCATACACAAGTGGCATCAAGGAATCAGATAACGGCTTTCCACTATAAAGTGAAACGCCAGAGAAATTCTTTCCATTGCCAAGGCTGACATATGCAGGGAAGTCACGGTCTAGAGTTCCAGCACCTACAGTGGTTATCCATGGTGCAACGTTGGACAGGGTACTGGAACCAGGGCCGCCATTTCCGGCTGAGCATGATATGAAGACTCCTTTTGACATCGCCCCATATGCTCCAATGGCTATGCTGTCTCTATCATAATCAGAAATTGGGCCGCCAATTGACAACGATAGTACATCAACACCATCTTGAACAGCCTTGTCCATTCCGGCTAGTAGGTCAGAGCCAAAACAGCCACCATTCCAGCATACTTTGTATATGGCCACCCTGGCATGTGTGGCCATCCCCCGTGCCGTCCCTGGAGCATAGCCAAATAGGCTAGCTTCAGCTACAGCTGACCCAGTTGTCGTAGTTGATGTGTGCGTTCCATGGCCATCATCATCCCTTGGTGACTTGGATTCCATTTTCTCATCAATTGGCCCATAAACTGATTCATACCCATTTGAAAAGAACCTTGCACCAATTAGTTTTCTGTTACAACTTGATGAGCTGAAGTTCTTTCCCACCTGGCACTCGCCTTTCCAGCTTTGAGGCACTTCGCTTAGTCCGGTGTCATCGAAGCTTTTTAACTCGGGCCAAACACCAGTGTCTAAAACCCCAACAACTACGTCGCTTGCTGCACTAGAATCGGGGAAGAAGAGTGCTTCATCCTTTTCGAGTCCAAGGAACGCTGGCGTGTGAGTAGTATGAAGCTCGTATTTCATTTCTTCTAGGACAGAAAGAACCCCTGGTTGGCCTTCAAGTGATTTGGCTTCCTCAGCAGTTAGCCTCGTGGAGAAGCCATGGAATACCTCAGTATAGGCATAAAGCATGTTGGCTGAATCTGATACCGATTTTAAAGATGAATCATACCATTGGATGTGATCGCTGAAACTCACTGGCATGGTGGATTCTTCCATGTGAATGATGTAAGTCTTCTTTTCTTGGTACTTCTTCTCTTCTGCAACCACGCTCGCATGATAGGTAATTGTAATTAGAAGTGTCAGAATGAATAGTAGCCTGAACCTCAAAGATTTCATGTTTACAATGCCTCCGCAAACCCCAAGTTCGAGAGGCCAGAAAAATGAGGCTGTTTCTTTTTTGTCTAGCACTGTTTTTGTTCGAAGGGTATAATTCAGGAAAAACCTCTAATTTTCACACAGGAGACACTTTATCTGAGAGCAAGATTCTCTTGGCTCCTAGCTCTTAGATCTTAGCTCTCAGCTCTCAGCTCTCAGCTAGTTTGTTTTCACACGAGTGTTGATTTAAGTATTGAGTGTGGTCACTAGCATGGGCAATACAGTACACCTTTTAAAGCTTTCCTAAATCTTGTCTGCCAAGGTTAATAAGTGGATTGGACGCACTGAAATACCAATAAAATAAACTATATGAATGATTCTAGTATTTTATTCTAATCAAATTATGTTGACAGGAAAAGAATTTTTTTGTTATCACCATGTGATAATAATATGTTGTGTACTTCGTTATGAAATACAAAGTTATGAACTCTTCAAAACAATCTAAATTTGTATCTGTCAAATGCTATCTAAGACAAGCATTCTTCTTTTTCCATTTGCTCTTTGACATAGTATGATTTACTTGAGACCTAATTAATGAACAATACATGGATGAATGTATTTATCATGTGTAGATCATAAATGAGTTTCAAACCGTGGAAACAATATAGGATGGATATATCATGGACCTCGACTGTTTTAATGTTTAACGCTCATATTTACGAGGGAAATTATATACTGCATACTTCATCACTGAACTTTGGTACAACTTGAGGATTCTATGAACTCAGATATAAATTTGATCTGATGACTCTACAAGAAGAATTACAGTTTTATAAATTCCACATGTTCCATAGAAGAGAAGCTAAACAATTTTTCCTTAATTTTTCTTCTCCAAGTTTTTAGAGGTATCTTATGCTACACGAATCTTGTTGAGTTTTCGGAGAGCTTTCAAATAGAGTCCAATTAAGAAATTGATACATTCATCATCATGAAAGAATAGGAATCAAATAGATATTGATAGCTTGTTGATTTAGACGATTTTGTTCGTACATAACATAGTGATCTTACTGGCCTTAATAAACCATTATAGATGAGGAAGAAGTGTCGTGTAAGGTGGTTTGAGGGCTCAAACACATCAATACTTTTCTAGGAGATGAATTTACGTGTATCATTAGAAAATGGCCACATAACTTGAAGGGATGATTTATTCATGACCCACTAATTAGTGGATAGATTGTGGACCATTATAATATTCGTCTGAGGTCATAATCCATACTGACAGACCCCTCTGGATGTTGGACTTTTGGAAGAGATAATCAATCGACACACCACTACTTAATCATAGATAAACAAAAAAAAAATACAACTAAATTGTGGAATGATACTTTCTTTTTAGGTAACCTTTCTCCTCTAACTTAATAAAATGAAAGAGTTAAAACAATTTCTCAATAACTGTTTAGTAATTAGAGAAGTTAAGATTGGAGCAAGAAAAAAGAAAATTAGAGTTGAAAAATAAAGGACAATCATTGATATTGTGACTACGATCTTATCTGGCAGTAGTGAGTGGCCAAGAACCGTGTTAACTGGTTCTTGTATCAACAAACTAATAATATCCTCTTTATCCAACAACCCACCTAGTGGATACTGATCATCCATCCACTAAAGCAAGTGCGATGGCCACTGATAAGTGATAATCATAAAAAGCAGAAAAGGATTGGGGGGTTTTGGGCCCTTTCTGGTGATGGTTCTACTTTTGATTAACCTGTCAGTCACACTATTGTAGTGGCCATAATGGAAGTTCTTGGGCCACTGACCATTGCGCAAAACGTACAGTTAACAAAACAATTATTGTATTTCGATTTGTGATTGAATCTGAATCTAAAGAATTGTCTTATATAATAATAATAACCGAAAGAAACGTGATGCAATGTTTGTGAGAAAGAGACAGTTTGATTAGAAAAGATGATAATTGTAAATGGTAATCGATTACTGTAACTGTTGATGATTTATTTGTTTCTGCTACTTTATCATCTTTCTTGTGGCACTTAGCTGGAATGGCCCTCCACTACTGTTTTCTGGTACTGCATTTCTGCTGTTTTTCGTGTTTAAATAATGTTTTGATGCGTAAACCATATAATACTATGAATGATTGAATAGTTGACTCAAATAGAAGATCCATCACATCCATTTCTTTGGAACTCAAACCACTTGAGGGATGGGCCACTGCTTTGGTATGTGTGTATATGTATCTGTCTGCCAGGATGTTGCTGATTTACACTTGCTATATATGTTTGTGTATTGAAAGTTTAAGCTAGGTATAATTCAGAATTATATATAGTGAATGTAGCAAAAAATAAACAAATTTTCTTATTAAGATACTCAACACGAAAAAATTATCGCTTCACTTTGATTTGCATCATCTTTTACTTTAGGAAGTGAGTGGAGCTGTTTCTGGTAAAAGTTGCAAGTTGGACAACACCATCTTTTCTTGTCAATGCTCAACAGACGCATATGTCCAACCCCCACTTGAATTGTGGAGGTACTTCATAATATTTGAAAACAATGTCCATGATACTTGGATCATATGCATGCCGTGTAAAATATAAATATATATATATGTATGTATGTATATTTTTTCATGTGTGGTTATGCTATCAATTTCAATTATAATATGTTAAAGCTGGAAAAAACAGAGGACGGGGAGAGATGGATTGTGATTTAGTAATTTTTAGGACTCTTATGAAAGCCTGTGGAGCTTAGGCATCAAAAACTTGGTGGGCAGCCACCTATGACAACTCTATTAAAATTCAAGTTCAACCAACCCATCACTACCCAATTAATTGATTGGATCTTAGTTTTACATAAACCAGAGAGAGGAGTAGTTGTTGATATTGTGGTTGTTTTTTATTGTTTCTTTGTTAGTTTTTCACTTTTGTCACCTGACATTGCATATAAGAATATGTAAGTAGAAATCGATTGACTTGTTGAATTTAAATTGAGTATGCTATTATAGTGAGCCCACCACACCATCCAATTCAAGTCAAATACGTTTAGTTGGTTTTAACTTGAACTTCAACATGAAAATGAAGGATCATAAAAAAAAACGTTTGGTTTTCTTTGCTAGCCCCAAAAGGAGTTTCAAAACCTTGATCTCCTTCATTGCATATGAGTTCCTAAATTTCTCCTCTATTTTAATTTAAAATAAAGATATGGATATTTTATAACTAACTAATTGATCATAAAATGAAAATTTCGTTCTATCCATGTAATAGAGAGAATCAGGATCTGTTGTTGTTAGGGTATGAGATTAGAGAGGTTTGGATTTGTTTGGTTCATTTGAATATGGTGTTTTTAGTTTTGTAATAAAGACACTCCCTATTATTGTTTCTTAACAAAATTCACTGCTCACCTATTGGGATGTCACTTTCCCTTCCAAGCATACCCCAATTATTAGACCAATAAAGTCATAAGAAGTTTGCTAATTTCCCTCAAAATTGTATAATTCATTCTTTTATTTTCTTTTATTTTCTGTTCTCTTTTTTTGCTTTTTCTTTTTTGGTTTTGGGGATTAGAATTGACTTGCAACAATCTTTGTGGCCTAAAGCTGTGAGGTGGGGTTGTGATCAATTATTGTTACTAGAAGCAGCAGCCCCACCTTTACCAATAGTAATATTATAAGAAAATAAAAAAAAGAAAAAAGAAAAGGTACACGACATGTCAATCCATTCTCAACCACTTGTGTACATATTACTGTAAGAATTTTGAAGAATTTTTGTATATTCATTTACTGAACAAAGAATACTTCGCTTATATAGAATATTAAATCCTAATCCTAAATGGATACATCACTGATATACAATTCTAATAAATATAGAACACTAATCCTAAATAGGAAACAAGAATAAACCTAAACCAATCTCGAATAGAAAACAACAAGAATAAACCTAAACCAATCTCGGATAGGAAACAACAAGAATAAATCTAAACCAATCCTAAATAGGGAACAATATTCATATAATATATATACTAATATTATTCTTACACCTCTGCTCAAACTCAAGGTATTTGGGCAGAAAACACTGAGAGTTTGCCAAGAAGAAATTGAAACTGAGCAGTGGTGTGAGTCTTGGTAAAGAAATCAGCAAGTTGTAGAGCCGAAGAGGCGAAAGGAAGCGAGATAGAGCTAGACTGCAAATGCTGACAAACAAAGTGACGATCAATCTCAATGTGCTTGATCCACTCATAAAAGACAATGTTTAGCACTGCGGTTGTCACAATAGAGGGAGGTCGAGAAAGACTGAGGGACGTCCAAGTCAAAAAGAAGACAACGAAGCCAGACAATTTCAGCAGTAGCATGAGCCATAGCACGATACTCAGCTTCGGCAGTAGAGCAAGCAACAACAGTTTGTTTCTTGCTTTTCCAAGAGATCAAGGAATCGCCAAGAAACATACAGAAACCAAATATGGACTTGCGATTAGTAACATTACCAGCCCAATCAGAATTAGCATAGGCCACTAAATCCAGAGAGGAAGTAGAAAATAATAGTAAACCCTGAAAAATAGTACCTCGGAGATAACGAAGAATCCAAACAAAGGCAGCCTAATGTGTGGAGTGAGGAACAGAGACAAACTGGCCAACCACATGAACAATATAGGTAAGATTAGGACGAGTAACCGTCAGATAGACTAAGCAGCCCACGAGCTCTCAATATAGAGTAGGATCATCCAGAAGTACACCATCAGTAGTGTTGAGCTTTACATTAAGCTCAATAGAGGTATTAGAAATCTTAGTGTCAGTAAGACCGGTACGATGAATAACCTCATTGGCATACTTAGCCTAAGAGAGAAAGTAGCCATTGGGAGAAGAAGCTACCTCAATACCAAACAAATACCACAATGGACTCAGATCCTTCATTTCAAAGATGCGGAAAAGATGCTGCTTGACCTCAGATATAGCAGAAGAGTCAAAACCAGTGATGATCATATCATCCACATACAGTAATAACACAACAAATCCAGTAGAGGTATGGAAAAGAAATAAGCAGAGTCTTGGGCGCAAGGATAAAACCCAAGCTCAGTAATAGCATTCTGAAAGCGATCATACCAAGCACGAGAAGACTGTTTCAGGCCATACAAAGCACGCCGAAGGCGACAAATCTGTCCAGATGAATGGTGAAGGCTAGGATGAGGACGCATGTAAACCTCCTCAGTGAGATGGCCATTAAGAAAAGCATTCTTAACATCCATCTGATAAAGAGGCCAAGAACGAACAGTAACGACAGAGATCAAAGTACGGACAGTAGTCATCTTGGCAACAGGAGCAAAGGTCTCCTCATAATCAATACTATACTCCTATGAGAAACTTTTGGCAACTAGACGAGCTTTGTAGCGCTTAAGAGAACCATCAGAATGAGTCTTGATTTTGTAAACTTATTTGCAACCAAACAATTCTTACCAGCAGGCAAAGGAGCCAACTCACAAGTACTACTTTTTTTATAAAGTAGACAACTCATCCTCTATAGTTTGAACCCAATGAGGATCCCGACAGGCCTCTTTGTAAGAATGAGGTTTTGAAAAAGAGTGAATAGCAGACAAAAAAGTACGATAGGAAGCAGAAAAACATGTATTAGACCAACCAAACCTGTTTGGAGGATGACGTGTTCGAGTAGGATATCAGTGTGTAACAGGATCAGAGTCGTCAGAAGCAAGAGGATCAGTAGCAAGGGCAGAGACAACCGGTAGAGGAGGAGCCTTGCGATGAGAATAAACTAATAATGGAGGAGGAAAATAAACCGAAGGAGGAGGAGTAGTAGCCAGAGGTGAAACAAGAGGAGAAGATGGAACAAGCTGAGGAGGAACTGTGGAGATGTACTCATCAGATGGGACCTCAAAAGGAAACGGATCAATATGAACCAATTCCTCTTTGGAAACTAGGGCGGTGAGAGGAGGAAGTTGAAAGTAAGGTAGACGTTCGAAAAAAGAAACATGACAGGAGACATAAAGACGACGGGAAACAAGGTCATAACACCGATAGCCTTTCTAAGTAGGACTATAACCCAAAAAGACACAGAGGACAAACTGGGCACTAAGTTTGGTCCTATCTTTGCGGGGAAGAAAGACAAAACAGGCAGACCCAAACACACGAAGAAGGGAATATTTAGGAATTTGAGAGAACAAAACCTCATAAAGAGACCGACTAGAAAGAAGGGGAGTAAGCATGCAGTTGAGAAGAAAAGCAGTAGTAAGAACTGTCTTTTCCCAGAATGGAGCCACAACTGTGGCAGAGAGAAGAAGAGACCTAACTGTCTCAAGGAGATGACGGTGTTTATGCTCGGCTCGACCATTTTGGGCAGGTGTATCTGTACAGGAAGTTTGGTGAACAGTACCCAAATTGGCCAAATACTAATAGAACTCATTTTTAAAATATTCCCCGCCTAAGTCAGATCGTAACACTGCAATTGTATACCCAAACTGAGTAGTAATCATAAACTGAAAGGTACGATATATCTGATAGAAATCAGACTTATGAGCCATAAGATAAACCTAAGTGTAATGGGTGCAGTCATCAACAAATGACACATAGTATATAGAACCCCCTTTGGTGAGAACATGAGAAAGATCTCAGACATCAGTATGAACTAAAGAAAACGGTGTAGCAGATATAGAAGTACTTTTACGGAAATGTAAGGCTGTTATTTTGACAAGTTTACACCCCTGACACTCGGTAAGTTGACTAGGAGAAACTTTACCTAATATACCTGACTGAGTTAAAGACCGTAAGCGGTCAGCAGACAAATGTCCTAATCTGGAATGTCACAAATAGAAAAGACTTGATAGATAATCTAACTGAAAAGAAGAAAAGGTAGTCAAAGAGGTAGTCATAGGCAGATGCAAGCTTTCCACCACATAGAGGTCTCTAACTCTACGATCAGTCCCAATTTGCTGCTTGGACATCCGATCCTGCATAGAACAGATAGAAAAAGAAAAGATAACATCAAAACTAGAGACATCAAGTTGACTAATAGATAATAAACTAACAGATAACTGAGGAACATATAAGACAGATGGAATAGAGACTGCAAACATAGCAGACGGTAGGACAAACCCAACATATATAATTGACATACTAGACCCATTAGCAGCATTGACAGTAATAGGAAATGGATGGGGAGTACAATTCTGAAGTAAGGAGAGATGATGAGTCATATGATGAGAGGCACCAGAGTCAAAACGCCAGACAGACGAAGAGATACCTGAAGAAGACCTAAGCAAACCTGAATGAAGAGAGGAAATAATGAAGACAGACGAAGATGGTTGGGAGGTAGACAGTGTATGCTAAAGTTGACTAATCTGAGCACTTAAGGAAGTCAAGTCAGGATCAGGAGTTTGAGCAGATATAGCAGAACCAGTGAAAGCCTGAAAAATACTCTGAGAAGAAAGGCAAAATTGGGTCCGAGACTGCTGAGAATATGAGCCAGACAGACATCCTAATCTTTTCTTGGAACAGTGATACTTCCAATGGCCCCTCTGATGGCAGAGGCACACTAATCTGAAGCAAGGAGCCCATTCTTGGGCTTTACGGAAGCAGAACCCGTCATCATCACAATGAACCAAAAAAACGATAGAGAACCATAATAAACTAAAAGCTGATGGGGCAACTATCTAATATCAAGAAACTTGTTCAGTCCAAACAAGAATAAAAGAGAACAATGGTTAGTCAAAGAAAAACACCTAGGTCCACCAGACTTAGAACAAGAGAGAGAGAGAGATGTCACAATGTAGGTCATGACTATGACAGATGCGACTGATGTCACAATCCCAGCAACTGATGAAGATGAAGTCGAAGAACTGATGTCGTAACTCTAACAAGAGATTAATCACTCGTTAATCACAAGCAGAGAACAAGAAGCACCGAGGCAACTAGCAGATGCAACGAGCAAAGAGTGACGCGAGCCGCGAACCAGAAAGGTCGAATCAGCGAACCAGGAAAAAAAACCACAATCAAAGGCAGTGGCGAGTTAGAGAGAAGAAGTCACGAACAGATGAGGAATTGAAGCACAACTACCACGTTGAACAAATGGGTTGACCAGAAAGAAGAGGCGAACCACGTTAGAGGGGAGTCCTTCGGCGAGAGAGACCCATATGACCCACAAAGCGAGGAGCTTCGATCGTGAACCAGAGAGGGAAACAACAAACCAAAAATAAGAGGTTAGAGTTTCGAACACAGCTTTGATACCATGTAAGAATTCTGAAGAATTTCTGTATATTCAATTGTATTTATTGAACAAAGAATACATCACTTATATAAAATACTAAATCCTAATCCTAAACGAATACATCACTGATATAGAATTCTAATAGATATAGAACACTAATACTAAATAGGAAACAAGAATAAACCTAAACCAATTCTAAATAGAAAACAACAAGAATAAACCTAAACTAATCTTAAATAAGAAAAAATATTCACATAATATATATATACTAATATTATTCTCACAATTACATACAACAACATTATGTCCTCTTAATTTATCACTTCTAATGATGTGACATTGAGATTAGACTTCACATGATGAAATGTTTGACACATAAAAATTTGACACTTGTTAGACATATAATTAAGGGTGATTTTAGGAGTAATAAATTAAGTGTGTTAAATATTTTTTTTAATTACATATAGACAAATCTTTGTTTGGGGACTAAAGTCTTGAGATTAAATTAATAATTTAAAAAAAAATACAAAACTTCATGTCTGGCTAAAAAATTTTAAATTTAACAGTCCATTTGATCATGGTACAGTACCCAATGTATTTTTTACATTTTTTTTTAATTTACTATTTATTTATGTATATTTTAATATTTTATTTTTATTTAAACTTTTATCGTTTTTTATCGTGACACATTTTTAGCCACTTAATATTTGTCCTTTAGATAAATCATTAAAGTCGGAGTTTGGCAGGTCAATGTGAAATAGAAGTTTTGGAACCACACTTGAAAAAAAAATACTAATATTAAGCATAATATATATATTTTTAATTCTAATTTTTAATAGTAAACAAAGTAGTATGACCCACATGGTCCTGAATTTGAGGAATGCTGTTTATATGAACCTGGTGAGCTTTGATTTTTGTCCCTCTTTGTGATTTGGTCTCTTTTGGATGCAAGTTTTTAGTTTTGTTTGGGTAACTTGAAACAAGGCTTGTTAAACTCACATACTTAGAAAAAAGCAACTTAACATGTTCAATACATTAATTTCTCCCTCTGTGATTACAAACCAAAATGAAAAGTTTGCTACAAAAGCGTTTTTCACATTTAAAAAAATAAAGAACATTTTTTGCTCAAATAAACTTAATTTCAATGATCACAGGAAACATTTTTCTCTCACTTTTATTTGATGTTATACCAAACGTAAAAAAATATGAACGAAATCTTAATTTAAAATCTTAACATTGAGTAGTTGAAAGGCAGAGTTTTACAATACTACAAAAAATAAACCACAACTATCGTGTAAGAGCAAACATCCTTTATTTTACAACAATATCGCCATCAAGACAATGAATCTTTGGAAACACAGAAAGAAAATTCCAGTAATTCAGTAAAATTTTGTAGGGAAGTTTTGTACCATTTGGCATGAGCAGAGAGACAGCCATAGGTTGAGGTTCATAACAAGGCCCTTCGATGGCAAACTTATAAAGCCCATACCCAAGAAACATTGGGTAGTGAGGGCCTAACTCATTGGATGTGTGTGGGCTCCTTCAAGTAATGAGTTTTATTTAAGGCCTCGTTCGATAACTTACTATTTTAACTTAAAAGTAAAAAAATCATTAAAAAAATTAAAAAATCAACAATAAATATTAAAAAATTAAAAATTCTAGTTTTTCTCTATTTTTTACTCAACTTTCTGTAAAAAATTAAAAAGTCATTCCAAACGTATTAATTTTTTTACCTCATATTTTAACTAATAAATTAAAAAATTATTAAAACAACTTGGTCTCGCACGAAGCCTTAGTTTAATAGTTTTTTTATATACTTTTATAGAGGGTAACTTTATTAAGCTAAGCCCTGTTTTGGCATGTTGGTTGGGAGGGCTAAAATGTTAAAATAGTAACAAAAAAACAAAATAGGTAGGATTGTTTGAGATGTGTTATATGAGTATATCTTTTGATTTTTTAGCTAAAAACATAGAGAAAAAAAAGATATATGTTTGTGATAATTTTTTGACTTTTTACGAAAAGATGTGTAATAAAATCAAAATGACTATTCTATCTTTGATGACTTTTTGACTTTTGAGTAATTGAATTCAAAGGGCAAAATGATAATTTTGCCATCTAGATTTCCTCCACAAGCTTCTCACAAATAGTATGAACTTTTTTGTTTTTTAAGTAACTTTTTGACTTCTTAGCTTTGGTAGATTATTCCAAACCAACCAAAAATGTCATATTTAAATCATAATTATTTTATTTTATTTTTCTCACAAAAATTAAAAAAACTAAAAAATCTAACCAAAACAAAATTTTTTAATCTCATATTAAAATAATTAAAAAGTAAACTCACTTCCTAAATCAACAGCCGGTTGGTTCAGGATTGGGGAGCCAACTAATTATAGCACAGGAATCAAAGAGCGAAGCTTGACAATGTCAAAAATAAATTTTGAAGATTAGATGGAGGCAACGGCCCTCTCTTATTGGGCCGTGGGAAAAGATTGAAAAAAGAGAGAGGTGAAGCGAAAGGGAGGTGGGCGGTTGGAGGTTGGGGGAGAGATTGAATGAGAGGGTAGTGATGTGGAAGGGAGGTTGAAGGTTGGGGAAGAGATAAATGATATAATACACATTTCAAAATATTTGAAATATTTTAATGTGTAGAATATCTGATAATTTTTCATTCATTTATATAATAAAAATGTTAATTATATTAATACAAATTAATATCTTTAAAAAATAAAATATATTATTCTCGTCTCAAAATATCAATCTCATATTTTATTTTTTATTGTCCTAAAATATTAGTTTATTTTAAAAAATCAAACTAAAATGACATGAATTTCTTATGTTGCTCATCTTTTAAATTTATTAATTATAACAATTGATATTTTTTTTTAAAAATTAAAAAATAATTTTAAAAAATTAATATTTTTAGAATAAAATAATTATACTATTAAAAAATTATATTTTAAGACGAAAAGAATAATAATCTTTTAACTGAAAAAGATCACTTTAACTGCAGAGGAAGAAGGTTCACAATGTTTGGTTTGGCTCCATAATCTTCTTTTTTTCATTTTTTATTTTTTATTTTTAATGTATGGTTTGGATGGACTCTAGAGTCTTCCACAGTTACACAATAACGCGTCACCACGTGGCATTTTATATTTTTCATATAATAAAAGTCATTAAATACATATATATATATATATAAATATACGTACAAATTCAATTCAACCCAATTACACACAAATTAGGGTTTCAGATTAATCTCCTCCTCTACTCTACGCTGAAATCAGAGAGAAGCTATGGGCGGAGGCAATGGTCAGAAGGCTAAAATGGCTCGTGAGAAGAACCTGGAGAAGATGAAAGCTGCCTCTAAAGGTATCTACTTCATACATTTCTCTCTCTATCTCTCTCTTTTTTCTTTTTCTTTTTTTAATTTTGATTTTGATTTTGATTTTGATCAACGCTCTGGTCTCTGCGCAGGAAGTCAGCTTGAAGCCAACAAGAAAGCTATGAGTATCCAGGTAGATCATGAAGAAAACTCTATTTGATATAATGTTGTGCTTTCGTGTATATGCCGATTTGCGTGTTTACGGTTTTGTAAAATTGATGCTAGAACGCATTAGTTCTAAGTTTACTAAACTTGATCCCATTGATATGATTCTTATATGTTAATTGCGTGTTTAGGGTTTGTGAAATTGATTTTATAATGCATTCGTTCTAAATCACTGTTAAGTTCTTGCGTTTTTTTTCATTACGCTGACACACCTAACAAATTGCTAAGAAACATACATAAAATTAGTAATTGATATTGGTACAAATGCAAAGACACATTCCTGGGAAAAAATGATTGTGTTTGCATTTTATAATCTTTTAAGCGATCTAGATTTACTTCCTTCAAAGAGGTCTTTCTAGTAGCAATTTACTAGAGAGGAAAATAAAAATGAAAAAGAAAACATGTAAACAGCATTGTTACCTGGGATATTTGTTGTAGAATTCTAGGAATGCGCACATCTAGACTTTTATTAAGTTGGCTTCAAATTGCATGCTTTAACATGATCGCATATTGTCTCACGTACCCCATCAAAAAAGTCTTACAAGCCTAAGTCTTGTTAAGTTCTGCGAGTTAGACACGAGAAGCATAAATAAAGAAAGAAAGGAGCAGAGAAGCAGCTTCATTGATTTCTCTGCTGCTTCTATAGAGCATACATTGCACTACGAATGGAGATGAAAAGTGGCACAAGCACGCATCTAGCCCCATCTGACACGAGAAGCATAAAGAAAGAAAGAAAGAAAGGAGCAGAGAAGCAGCTTCATTGATTTCTCTGCTGCTTCTATAGAGGATACATTGCACTACGAATGGAGATGAAAAGTGGCACAAGCACGCATTTACCCCCATCTGCCCTCACTTTGACTCCAAGTTATTTAGCTATTATGAGGAACTTCATTAATTTTCATTGTTGTAGCATATACTAGTAACTGAGAAGATTGAATTCTTTTTTGATTCATATATGTTGGAACGAAATCAGTAAAAGGGAAGAGAAACAGTCAAAAGGCATGAGAAGGAAAAAGAAGATGAAGCTTTAACTGCCTTCCCACAGTGCAGTTTTTTTATTTATTTTTTAATTCACTATGATTAATTTATTTTGAACAAGATTTATCCTTCTCTGTTTCTAATGTTGTGATGGTTTGTTGAATGCAGTGCAAGGTCTGCATGCAGACATTCATTTGCACAACATCGGAGGTAAAGTGCAGGGAACATGCTGAAGCGAAACACCCTAAAGCTGATGTTTATGCATGCTTTCCTCATCTTAAGAAATGATGTGAAGATGAGAACTTGCAGAGGGGGATGGGTTTGAACATTTGTTTCTATTCTATATCCATGTGACTTGTTGGAAGCTTTTCTAGTGTTGTGTTACTGGGAATGTAGAGACTGGGAGGTAGGTTACTTTTAAATTGTGTGGAATGTTTATATAATATATTAATATAGCCTCCCCTTTCACGCGATGCTTGTTCTATTTTTGTGTGTTGATGGTATTGATTGTTGCTGAATGGCTTCCACATTTTAAGGTTTGTATTAGTGCAATACAATCCACATATATGTCTGCATATATATTTGAAGAATGGAGGAATATCATATTAATGGAACGGAAAAAGTAATTGCAAATTAATGAAATTTAAGTGAGTGTTTAACAGGCCTCATTTGCGCAGGCGTGCCTCACTTTCACTATATTCGCCATTATTATCCTTTCACCCACAATCTTAGATTAGAACAGTGTCTAATTTGTGTAATTTTCTGAATGTAATTTCAAGAATGAGTAATTAATTATTGTTGGTCAAACATGTATGGAAACCAACTTAAGAGAAAAAAATGGATTGGTTCTCAACTTAAGAAAACCTGTATCCTCTAATTTCACCAAATGTTTTGAAAATATACATAAATTTGAATACTGACTATTCAGTAATTTAAAATGATTTTAAAGTAAATTTCAGGTGCATTAAAAAAAATAATTCTATAGATACTGATAATCTTACTAAAAATCATGATATTTTCGTACATATTTTTCCAATTTAAAAATGTGCTCTCATGCAAGTAAAGGGCCAAGGCACCAGGAATGTCTTAACTACCATTGCCTTGTACATAAAGAACTGATTTAATTTGGTCGATTCGTGTGATTATTGCAAAGAACATATGAAAAACCATTTTAAACCAATCTTCCATTAAAGTTTGTCATTTTCTAAACCAATGCAAGCGACAAAGAGAAGACTGAAGCAAATTATATGAAAGCAGATGACAAAAAAGTTACATATTTGATAGACGGCCAAACATGCAGCACATTCATTCCAAATTGAAATATACTGTGACAAAAAATTAAAGTGGGTAAGTACTGACTTTGATTTTTACAAAAAAACGTAAAAAATATATAGAGATAAGAAGTAATTTTGACTTTTTTTTTTGTATAATTTTATAGTTTTTTTTGACCTTTTAAGTACTTTTTTTTAATATTATTTTTGCCACTTGCCAAACGGAATTAAAAGCCAGGGATTGCCTAGTACAGCAGAAGAAAAACACACATGACATACATGTGAGCACATTTGTTACCATGAAAGACCTTTCAGATTTAAGACACTGCCACCTACAATAGCATGATAATTGAACAAAGCATCAAGACTAGCAGTGATACAATCCGAAAACTCAGTATGACAAGGACTATACAATCTCTATGAAAGATGCAAATGTTGAAGGATTGCATCATCTTAACCGGACCAACAGCCTACACTCCGCGAGTACTCAAATGTTAGAATAAGTAACTATCCATAAACAAACTAACACCTCAAAACATGTAGAGTTCACTTCTGTAGATAGGCAATACAATACAGAATGGAATCACTGTGTCCGCATTCTGCTATTTTCAGCAGCCTTCACTTGAAAGAAGTACGGATGAGCCTGGAACAAAAATATAAAGCATGTCTTGATGAATACAGGCAACAAGAACTAAAGCATATGAGACAAGTTAAAAATGATGACAATAGAATTAAATACAATCTCCAAACTTCTAAACCAAAGCATATGATAAGGCCATTATCAGTGGAAGAAATATAAAAGGAGAAAGTGACGCATGACAATCAAGAAATACCATTGCTTCTTTGGCTGTAAGCCTATCTTGATGATCATAACGAAGAAGCTTATCAAGGAAATCAAGGGCCTGCAAGTCACAACACAGATAAACCCAAGCCAAAAGAAATCAACAAATACTGGCAAAACAAAGAACTAACACAAAGCAATCTGAAAACAAGATAAATCTGCAATTAATAAGTGACCTCAGGGGAAACTAAATGCTGATTATCGGCATTAATAAATCTTGACCAGGGCTTCCTGCTATGCCTGCAAGAGAATTAAAGAAAAGAAATATTAAAACTGAGAACCATGATCAGGTAGTTGCACACTAGCATGATGTATATTCTTATAAGGCATTAGTTGTATCATTTTTTTCCCTTTCTAAAATTGAGTTTCAGAGAAATCATAACTTCATAAAAATACCTTCCAACAAGAGCATCAAGTTGAGGATCAAGTTCTAGATGATACTTGTTCAAATATGCATTTAACTCATCTGTGCCGAGAACCTGTAACATAAAAGTCATATGAGAGTGGGAAACTGCCCCACCGGAATATTTCAGCTCCTTCTCAACCCAGTAAGGTCGACATAAGTGGCAAGGAAAGAATGTCAATCCGATTGCAAGCAAATGGGAGGGGCATGCTAATACTGCAAATTATGGAGAATATTATATGGACAGACAGGACACTGCAATGTAAACATCCTTTTTATGAATTTTATTAAATGCATTTTGAGTTCTATCTATAAACATCCTATTGATATGTTTTCTGTTATAATACAGTAATTTTGTAATAAACAGGCCACAACCTAATGTATGAGGTGAGTTGGGAATGTTTCAAAGAAATATCAAAAACATTTTTGAAATTTAAAAGATTATTTCTACATTACAGTAGATCTAGAAAGCAGCAGGCTTGAGTATTGATACTGGATATGGAAATGGCTCCTTATAATTATCCCTACTATCTATGTCACAAAGATAAGCCGTAAATTCATGCAGAAGCAATTACGTAGAGTTGGTGCTACCCAAGGTTTTAAGCTATGCAGATTTCCACAAAGGTTATTGAGTATTCAAGGAAAACATATCCTCAATACTTCACAGCCAGAATAGCTTAAACATTGGTATGCAATGGTACGGTGGATATCAATGCAGTCACCAAGAATGTTACACCACTTAAGCATCAACTAGAAGCTGTTGCTATAATGCTATTACTCTTCCATTTATTTAATAAATAAAATCTTGTACAAACAAAAGTGCCAACAATGGGAGTTCCAGCCTGTAAATGCATGACACATCATATACAAAAAGCAAAAACTATCACTCCCTATATTTATCAACAAAAAAAGAAAGAAAAAATCACTCCCTATGATTCTTAACGAATCTGAGGCTAGAAAAACCTCCAATAAGGGACCAGATCATTTTGAAAAAGGGTCAAAAAATCAATCCTCTCAGAACTATTTTATTCTTCACTGATACTAGCATTGATATCATGTCATTCCAGTTCCTCTTTTCTTTTTCTTTTTTTTTTGAGAAAAAAGAACGAATCATGAGGAATTCAAAACAAAGTTAAAAGGAACCCATCTTCCCTGCTCATATCCAAAAGTGAATGAAAGAGAGATTCAATTTCAATCTTGAAGCCTATTACTCAACCCTAAAAAATTATACAACCTAGCAATTACTTGGGAGAAGACCAATGAGCACCTAAAAATTTTAAAAATAATTTTTTTTATCAAAAATTTATGTAGTGGGTGGAGGCCTCTCTTACTTTGGGCCTGCAACTAAGAAAGCAGCTGAGTGATGTAAGAACATCAGTAAAGCTATCAGATGCTATAACCCAAATCCTCATGGTGCAACTTCTGCTGCACCGTTTATTATAAGCACTTGGACAGTAACACTCAAAAAGACATAAGCAGTCACTGCTGCACCTAGTGCAGCAACAGCTCTCCCAAGCGTGTGCCAAATGTAACAGCAAGTCCGAGTTAATTGGATAGCATTGCTTTCCTATGGGTGTTTCCATTAAACATTGCTGACTAATCATCATGATGCAGTTCCTCATGAATGCACAAGTAAAACAAAGAAATTTTCCAGGTTATTCTCAATAAACAATACAGGGAGAGAACTAGAATACAGGACAGGAGGTTAAAAATAAAACATGAACTATCTAACAGCAACCACTCATAGCCTTTATTTGCTAAGTTGACAGAAACACATGGCATCTATGCAATTTTCCACATTGACAAGAGCATCAACATTACCTTGGCAATCTTGACAAGCTGATCATGGTTGTCATGACCATAAAAAAATGGCTCCTTGCGAAAAATCTGAAGGTGATGAAAATTAGAACTCTGTTCAGTAATAATGTTATGGTAAAAAAAGAAGACATCAAGTCCAGCATGACTCACCATTCCTGCAAACATACAACCTAGGCTCCACATGTCCAAAGAATAGTCATAATCTTGCAAATCCACAAGGAGTTCAGGCCCCTTAAAGTACCTAAATAATCAGAAAAGATGTTTTGATTTTCTGCAAAACTAAATGCAAGAGATACCCAGAAGTCAACAATTTACTAAAGCAACAAGCATGAACTTTATTAAAAAATAAAAAGGTAGGAAACTCCTTCCTCCCTATGCATAACAATTTAATTTCTCCTTTGGTTTTAACTGAAGTCTAAGTCAACAAGATCACTTTCTTGGTAAGTTAAATAACTAGTTTACCAGACAAACATGAGTGTTTATTTTGAAAAATTCAAAAGGAAGAAACTTCCTGGAATATCCATTATCTGGTATGTCACTAAGTAATTTGGCATTTGTTGCCAAGGGAGAGGAAATCATCAAGTTCAGTCCCTCATCCTCCATGTCTGCAAGACATGGTCATTTTCAATGATACAACCCAGAGTTCAACAAAGGAGTCAAATGTGTATCCTGCTATGTTTTGTGGCATTTAATGTGAAACTCAAATTGGGAAGAGAATTGTTTCCATTCATGATGACGATGATTCTGGTCTCATCGTTTTGAACATAGGGTGCGGTGCTTGTGCTCGCTCATTCATGATTCTCAAGCAGTTGTTTTGAGTTCATCATCATATGTTGACAAAACATATTATGTCCATCATAAAACAACTGAAAGAATTGTAGCTCTCTCACCCAAGAAAAACCTACAGGGAAGTCCCCAAAACTTTAGGGATTTACTGCAATATCATGACGACAGTGGAGGACTTCAAAGGACATATCCTAGATTCTATTAGAAGAATTTATTTTTAATCTCAAATTCATATTTTGAAAATATATCTGACGGTGTGTTGTAGCCGCAAGGCACTATAGGTTCCTTTGATCCTTTAATCCAGAACATGGTTGGAATTTCCTGATAGAATTACATCCATAGAACATGTAGCAAACAGATCCAAAGACACCAAAAACCAATGTAATAAGTACAAGTTGGGTGTAGACCCAACAACAGAGCGCATGTTATCAAGGAGCAGCATTATGGAGTATTTACAACTTGGATGCAAGGCTTACTCTTCCTCAGAACTTAAGAAAGATGGTTCCAGCCATAAATTAAATTGCTTAAAGGGGTGAAAGCAAAAACAAGCGACAAGATAAAAGTAAAATACTTCTTTGCTTTCATGAAAGGTTACCTTGAAGCAACTCGGACATTGTATTCTTTGGCAGGATGGTAGAATTCAGCAAGACCCCAATCAATCAAGCGAAGTTTCCGTAGCTCATGGTCAATCATAACATTATGAGGCTTCACGTCTCTGTGCATTATGCCTTGTGAATGGCAGTAATCTAATGCCTGCAGTTATTGAAGGGGCTGTATTAGTACAATACATAGTTGTCAAATTGAGATTTGTATCGTGAATCAAAATGACCTCGTACTGAATCGCGAGTCGAATCGTGAATCGTAAAGATTCGGTCACTTTTTCTAAATTATTTAAAAGCATATATCAACACATTTAGATGTTAAATATATTTTATGAATATAACATATTTAGACTTAAATCAATCAAAATGTTATTTTGAATGATAATCGCTTAATTTAATAGGTAAAAAGTTAACAAAGGTTCCTATGTAAGATCACCGTCTTACTTTTTTTCTTTTTTAGATATTTCTTATCAACCATTCTTAATAAAGATAATAACCAAATAAACAAACTATCAATTTTAAAAATAATAATAATTAACAACGATATTGATATTTGGACAATAAACATACATACTTTTCTAAGTAACAGTGAACAAATAATAATAAAGAATCATTTAGAATATTTTATTTTAAAGTCTAAAACATTTTAAAAGATATAACTGACTTCACACATGTAATATTCAATTTAATAAAATAGCAATAGATAATTCATAGTGTAACTTTAATCTTAAACATCTTTAGAAGATATATTATGATTTTTTAAAGGGAAAAAAAATAAAAAGAAATGTTAAAAATATATTGGGTCTGACAAAATCTGATTGGATCCTGCTAAAAACTTCATGATCACTAAAATAATAAACAATCATGTATATATGTTGGTTATTTTGGTATTAAACGCTATTAGAAGTTGTGTTATGTCATTTTTACTAAAAAGATGGAGAAAAAAAGTCGAAAATATGTCGGACACAATAATTTTAAAAATTACATAAACCGTAAAAAGTGAATCGATTGTGAATCGTGCGATTCACTTCCAAAATAGATTCACCTATAGATTAGTATCGATTTTGTAAAAATTATGAATCAAATCGCAAATCGTAAGATTCTGATAACATAGGTAGGTACAATATTACAATAATGTGAAGAACAAGAAGTGAAATGTTTGACTAACAATAGTCTGTAGACAATTCAAGGTATTGCAACAGAAAAGAAGTGAGAAAATGAGCACAAACATGAAACCCTGCATCCCTCAACGTATAGGTAAATGAAAATGAAGACAAATATAATACAGGTGAATCCAATGAAATTTACATGCATTGCATAACAAAACTTCATGCAGCAACATGTACAGTGAACCCATTAAATATGGGCATCAGCAAAGATCTATGTAATGCAATGAGAACATCTCTAAGGCAATCTAATCCAATGGTTCCCCATTCAATAACATAATCCAAGGTAAATTCCATTAAATACCAACAAATGCCACTAAATTGAGTTTCCCTTAAGACATCTAAAAGGGAAGAATTTTGTGTGGAAGGCTACAAACAAGAGAGGGAAAGAACAAAAGATTGTGCTTCCCCAATAAGAACTGTCAAAACAATGCCTCCTTAATGAATGAGTTCAACACAATTGGCCAATCTAAAAAACAAAAGAAGGGTACTAGATCGATCTAGAAACCATCCAAGATCTCCCTAATGCAATTAGCCAAATTGGGGAACAAGAGAAGGGAATCTACTGGATCTAGAATCATCAAAGTTCTATCTAATGCAATGGGAACATCTGTAAGGCTTTCTAAGTTGATAGTGCTCCGTTCAATAACATTATCCAACATAACTTCCATAAAAAATTCCAGGAAATAACACTAAATTCAGCTTCCCTTAGATCTCTAAGAGAGAGAAGAGATTTGGGTGAAAAGACCACAGAAGAAAGCAAGAAAAACATATGTAAAAGAAAACCTCACAAGAGCATACTTCCCTAACAAATATCACAAAAATAAATGCCTTATCTTAATATTAAAGACAAAAAAATCAGCACAACTTAGCCCCTGTAGTGAACAGAAATTAATGGATCTAGAATCATCCAAGATTTCTCCATTGTAATGAAACATCTTTATTTCACTATAAAAGATCTTTGCGGGCATCCAAAAGTTCAGGTCATTGATGTGTACATGTGAAATTTAACTACATTCATTGATGCAAATAGCAACTAAGTCCAGTCCCCATTTTTTAGCAAGACATCATGTCTCAAGCACAGGATGAGACCATTATGTTCTTATCTAACATTTCCATTAAATCCCAAAAGTTCATTTATTTATTTTTCCAGAGAGAGAGAGTGTGAGGGAGGGCGAGAGAGAGAGAGGAGGCGAGAGAGAGAGAGAGGAAAATTCAAGTCCCAAAAGACAGTATAACCAAAGCATCGGACAAAGAGAAAACCTTGAGAAGCTCATATATGTAATAGCGTATGTCATAATCCGTCAGTGTGGGGTACAAAACTTTAAAATCTGTACTGTTCACATATTCAAAAATCAAGCTAGGAGTTTTTGAGTGCTGATCTCTGACAATATCAAGCAGTTTCACGACATTTGGGCCTCCACAAAGATTCTGAAGTATTTTTATCTCCCTTTTTATCTGCACACGTAAAGAGTCATCAGTATAAAAATAATAAAAATGAATGCACCATAAACTCTAACCATTTATAAAAATTAAAAAATAAAAAAACTAAATAAGATAAAATAAAATACAAAAACTTTAACCATTTGCACCACAAACAATTACGAAAAATGGTACATTTCTGGCATGAACACTATTTGCACCACAAACATCACAAGTGTCAGAAAGTCATTTTTCAGTAAACAAGAAGGCACTCCAGATTCCTCCTTGGGCAAACATCATCCACTTCAAATCAAGTTTATGTGGGGAAGAAAATGCTAGGTCAAATTTCTCTTAACAGAGGCAGCTCCAAGGATTTGTTAAAGAAGACTAAGGAGGCAGTAAGGCACCTACTGAAAATATTGCATGGTGGAGGTATTTCATTCTTCCAAGAATCAATAACAAGGGCAGCCGTGAACAAAAGTTAACATCCTAAATACTAGAGTGCAAAGAAGGGGCAGGACAGCTAGTTAGTAAAAGAGATCCATAGAATCTTGTTCTCCAATATATGGAAACTCAATAGTAGTTTTTCAATAAATAGTCACCATTGCATAATCAATCACATAGAATATTGCATCCATGTCAACAAAAACTAATGATTGGTAGCCACAAACGTCAAAATTAGCTTAGATGATAATTTTAAAGCTTTAACAGAGGAAGTTTATCTAAACATTGCCTTCTAGTATTCAGGAATTTTATATGTAACAAGATAAATAGCAGACATACAAATATAGGCATCTGTGAATACAAATATGTGGAATAACCGAACCACACTGAAAGGAACTGCAATGCAGTTTGGACTGCTTATATATCAGAGATGTATATAGGCCCAAAACATAGACCCCAATAAATCAGGGCATGGGAGGTAATATATCAAGATACTCAACTCAACTATAAGAAGGTATGGGTAGTGAACACAAAATCACATGAAGAATTAAGATACAATGCACAAATATTAAGAATATTGCAAACAGGGGGGGAGAATGTATAAATCACCTTCTTCTTCTTGACGGGTTTAAGGATCTTGATGATGCACTTTTCATTGTTGGTGACATTTATACCTTCAAAGACCTCACTGTATTTTCCCCTCCCAACTTTTCGAACAACCTCATAGTCATCTTGATCGCTGAGCATAAACCAAAAAAGAAAAATGCATATATTTAAAAATTGCGCCAAAAAATAAAAGAACAAGAAAATTTCACAAAAGACTTGAGTTAGAAAGCAAATCTCTCTTAGTAGAGAAAAATATCAGATACCATACAGATCCAAGAGGCAAAAATACCAAGATCCCTGTAAGACATTAGCTAACAACTCTCCTCAATTATATCACCCCCAATCCTAAACCCCAAATTTTCTTCAATTAGGCAACCTTAATACCCTTCTTAAATTGCGATTTCCACTTCAAATCATCACTTCCCAGAATACCACAAAAGATATTACATAAATAAACATAACACTCAAATAAATTGTATTTTAAATCTTTGATCATCAACTTACATTGAAACTTTAACAGGGTTTTTTTTTTTTCCCTTCTAAATTGTTCCAAAACCCATTGACTGAATTAGACTCTCCTACTCAACAGTTCTTGCCTATTATTAGCTTGACTAGCAACATCATCACACTTTCGCTATCGATAATACCTAGAACCACTAATTCACCCTCCAAATAAAACTAAAAACATAATAAATCTAACAAAAAATACAACACAAATGAAAGCACAAACTCTACATCTAAATCGGTCAAATTTCAAAGAAGAGAATTCAGTGGCAAGTCTTAAAATAAGAAATTGTGCAGCACAGAAAATCAAAAAGAAGCAAAAGGAATTAGGGTTTTTTTTTTTTTTTGGATTTACCCCCATTGAACGGTGAGAGACTCGTAATCCCAGTAATCTCGAGGGCGGTGAACATTGACGTCTGCGTAGACTCGAGCTTGTGACATTGCTCCAGCGAAGAAGAAGCTACAATGCCGAAGAAGACCAAGATTCGCCTGATTTATATGTTGTTGTCAATCGACGGTGGTTACGAGTCGCTTTGTGGACCTCTTTCTTTTGTTTGAGAGTATATAGGGCGTGGTAATCACAGCTTGGGCTTCTAGTAATGTACAGAAATGACTGCGGCCCAAATAAACCTCCCTGGACCAGGCCTTGGAACTCCACAATGACGTACGTGTTAACTTAGGGCTTTTTGGGAAATCGCTTTTTGATTTTTCATAAAAATAGTGAAAATGATTTGGTAATTTGTAGTAATTTTTTTTTGTTAAAAATTTAAATTTCCAAACAAAGCCGTAATGAAATTGACCATAAATAAAATAAATATACAAGAAGGCACTCAATGGCACTGTTTGGAAAGAAGAATATGGGGCTTTTTTGGTTATTTTAGCCACAAAAGACAAAATAAACTATTTTAGTTACAAAAAACAAAACATCACATCCAATTTATAATCATTACACTCTTTTCTCATAAAAAAAGTCAAAAAAACCAAAAAATCAGAAAGTCCTTCCCAAACTAAGCTTTTTAACCCAGGCTAAAATAACCAAGAAAGCGAAAAAGCCAAAAAGCCAACCCACTTCCCAAACCAACCCTAATTGGTATATTAATTACTGTATTAATGGATGAAGTGGTATAATTTTAAAAGTTATAAGTTTTGTAGTTTGTATAATAAATAGAATCTATAATTTTAAAATGACAATATCATAATATATATTTATATATTAATTGATATATCAATTAATATAAGTAACATGACTAAAAAAATAATTGCACGAACAAATATTAATAGCGTTAAACAAGATGCCTACACCCAATATTGCTACTTTAGACACTCAGTTATTACAATAAAACAAAATACTTCTTGAGCTCAATTACAATAGTAGCCTAGCTAGTGCTGTTTTATTGAAATTAAAATAAATACTCATTTTTTAATATGAAAAATGTTTTATACGTACCAATTTAAGTGTTAAATTTTATCCAATTTGTTTGATATGTATTAAAAGTTGAAATTTAAGAAAACCCCCAGAAAGAGAGAAGAGATTACTTATACAAATTTGGCAGAACAAATTTCCGAGGGAACGATCGCATTCCACCTCAATCTACAACAAAACTTTCCAGCATTGGTTGTTGTAGCCAATTTACAGCTGACAGTCCCATATACAAGAAAGCTTATTGGCTGCGATTTATTACCAAAAATAGCAATCATGGCCCTATTAGCCACAACAGAAACATCAAGTGACCTATACTATGACGCACGAAACCTCTCCGACAGTCACATACAAGTATGTAACACATGTCAAATATGAATATACACCGGACACGTCACGTGTCAAATATGAAGATACACCGGACACATGTCAGACACGTTGAAAAAAATTAGGACACTTTAGATACACTAAGGTCACACTGAGTATTATTTTTCTCCAAAAAAATTATTAAAATAGCATATCTAACGTTAATAAATTTGATAAAATTAAATATTTGACATAAAATATATATTAAATACTTAAAAATATATACAATAAAAATATAAAAATATATGTTTTGAACGTGTCCTCAACGTGTCGTGTTCTGCATTTTTTAAAAATTTACATGTTCCTGCGTCCGTGTCATGTCCATGCTACTTAGGAAGCATAGTAAGAATTACAGATCTTAGCTATTAGAGATAAATTAGTACACACAAATAAACAAAAGACAATGTTGCAATTATAACAGAGAAGCCAGTTGCATTAGCATTGCAAGCTAAAAACAGCAACCTTCCTTACTAGCACTCTGAACTGCACATAACTTAAGAGGACCAGAATAACAAGAACAATCAAAATTAAGTGCGCCCTCGGTAAAACCTGTTCGGTGTTACATTTTTGCAAACCTTGCAATGTACTTGAGCTGAAGATCTCACTAGCAACATGATGAACCCAAAGATTCTTAAGCTACAGCATGAGCATGTGTTTTTTGGTACAAGCGATATATTAGTGTAGTTTTTGACATCTGGGGCTCCCTTTCAAGGACAGCAATCACATCCTTAACAGAGATGGAGCGAGCAACTTCAGTTTGAGGAACCACAACTTGATTCCTTACGAATTGTCTACTTGAGCCTGCTGAGAAAACATGGATTAAAATCAGAGATCATGGAATGAATCATGCAATGCTAAGTATCATATCAAGGAACATTACCACACCAAATGCTTCATTTTATTCAATAGAAATACAAAAATAGCCAGCATCATTTTCGTTTTCTGTTTTCTGTTCTTAAAAATAGAAAAGCAAAAACTGATATGGAAAACTTGTTTGCTAAACTGTTTCTGAAAATTGTATTTGGGAAACCTTTTTCGGCAAGCATCCCAATTTTTAGCAAACATTTTAAAGTTGTTTATTGAACTTCCGAAAACTTTTTTCTCAAGAAAATTTTAGCCATATAAAAACGGTGTGTGCTTTCAAACCTTTCACTGTTTTTGGTCCCTTGGCATCAGGTGGGCGACCCAAGAGCCTTGCTTGGGTAGGTGTCAAGGTGCGCCCATTCAAGGATCAGCACCTTGATGCCACACACATTTGTGCCCTTTGGAGAGTCAAAGACATGCCTAAGAAGTTGTTGGTGCAAGTGCAAGCAAAGGCCCAGGGCATAGTGCAAGATTGTCCAAGACATGCCATGAAGCAAGCTAGCCACCAAGTAGCAACTTTAGGCCAACTTTTAGAGGGTCAAATGTAATCTTTTTGCCTTGTAAATTTTTATGTAAATACCTTAGCATTAAAGGTGTTTTGGGATCAAGAGTTGTAATTTTTCTATTTTTGTAGAATTTTTAAAAATCCATTATGACTCCTCAAATATAGTGGATATTTCCTCCTGCCAGCTAGGAAATTGCTTAACAAGCTATATATAAGGAGGAGGTACCCAAGTGTTGAACCAGACCACTTGTGCCTTTAATGTATCCCAACTTAACTTATGGTAAGACAACTTTTGTAGCACTTTTAGTGCATTGTTCAACTATTGTAATGCCTTCTTTTGAGTAATGAAAAGTTCATTTCGCCTCTAAGTTGTGCAAAGCCTTTCAATTGTTGCTTACTTTAATTTTAGCTTGTTGATTGCTATTTTGTGGCTTGTCTCCAAACTTGTGGCTCATCAACTAAACTAATATTATATTTGCTTGTCTTTGCAAACCTTTTGAGCTTCATTGGCGGGCTAGTGAAGAGAGTTAACTAGCGCCACACACACTTGCATATCTTTATCAAGGCTTCCGCATTGCCGGTGTGTGACAGTTGGTATCAGAGCCCAGTTTATTTGGCTTTCTCTATTATTGGCTTTCTAAATGGAGGGTACTGGTAACCGTCAACCTACGCAAAGGGAGAGAATTGAGCTCTTGGAGCAGCGTATGAACAACATGGAGGCCATGACAGCTTCATTAGCCACCCTTGAGCAATGGGTTTATGATCTTGAACAAACTCATGGCCCTACTCAAGGGCAAGATTTTGAGGATGTTGTCACTGAACTCAGGCTAGAGATTGAAGACCTCAGTGGCCAGGTTGGTGTTCTTACCCGTGCCTTTGGCAATGCACCTAGTGGTGGCATGGAATTCACTAGGGCACGTGTGCCCGAGCCTCGTGCCTACGGTGGCGCCCGAGATGCCAAGGAGTTAGACAACTTTCTTTTTGATATGGAGCAATATTTCAAAGTCGTGAAAGCCGATGCTGAGGAGACAGATTTTTATGGCCACAATGTATTTGTCCGATGATGCCAAGTTGTGGTGGCGGACTAAACATGATGAGATGCAACACGGCTTATGCACAATTGAGACTTGGGAGCAACTTAAGCATGAACTTAAGCTCCAATTCTTCCCTGAAAATGTTGAGTATAATGCCCAGCGTGCTTTGTGGGATCTCAAACACACTGGCACTATAAGAGATTATGTGAAAGAATTCTCTAGGCTTACACTAGACATCAAAGATATGTTAGAGAAAGACAAGCTTTTCTTCTTTTTTGAGGGATTGGAGCCATGGGCCAGAGTTGAACTTCAAAGGCAAAAAGTGCAAGATCTAGCCCATGCACAAGCAGCAGCTGAATGCCTTACGGACTACACCGAACCTAAGCAACGAGAGAGCGGTTCCCCGCGCAAGAGTAGGGGAGGTGGAAAGTCCCAAGGCCATGGCAAACCTAAGAGTGGGGGAGCTAACACTTTTACATCCAAAACCCATTCGGGTGGAGGACAATGGCACAAAAGAGCTATGGTGATAAGGCAAAAGCCCCTCAACAATTCTCTACAAGCAAAACAAAAGGTCCTATCTCTTGTTTCTTATGCAATGGGCCACACCGGTTATCTGAATGTCCACAAAAGCGTACCTTGAATGCTCTAACAATTGTGTCTGACCATGTCTCTCAACCAAGTGATGATGATAGCGAGGAAGAAGACGTGCGTTCTACGTGAAGTGGCAAGGGTTCTAAGGCAGCTGGCTCTAGAGTGGGAGCCTTTCATATGATGAATGCCATGAAGAAGAAGGCTTCTACAGGGAGGCCTAAGAAGAACGCCAAGAGTGGCAAAGTAGGCAAGCATTCAGATCCTAAACAACTTGTGGAGTGTAAAGATGAAGGCAAAGAGAAGAAACCCATGTATAGTGGGGAATCATCGGGCAAGTTGAACAAGAGCAAGTCATCCAACAAATGTTTGATGTTTGTGGATGTAAAACTCAATAGGAAGCCCCTTCGTGCTTTGATTGACACAGGGGCCACCCACAACTTTGTTGCGGGGATCGAAGTTCAAAGACTTGGGCTATCTTTAGAGAAGGATGACAGCCACATCAACGCAGTTAGCTCGGCAGCGCAGCCTATCTATGGGGTTGTAAAATCTGTTTATTTGAAGGTCAACACTTGGGAAGGAAGAGTAGATTTCACCGCAGTATCCATGGATGACTTCCAAGCCATCATTGGGTTGGATTTCTTGAGAAGCACAAAGACGACAGTCATGCCTTATCCTAATAGTATGTATGTCATGAGGGATAAGCCATCTCTCATTCCTGCTATGGCCACCAACAACAGTGACCGGTTTGTCTCAGCTATGCAACTCAAGAGGGGTGTTAGGCATGGTGAGCAAACTTGGGTTGCAGCATTGAAGTTGAATGAAGCTCTTGATTTTATTCCTGTCCCAGCCGCAGTCAAGAAGGTCTTAAGGCAATTTGCAGATGTTATGCCTGAACAGTTGCTTAAGGAGTTGCCTCCACAACGAGGTGTGGATCATGCTATTGAGTTGGTGCCAGGGGTAAAGCCACTAGCTTGTGCACCATATAGAATGGCTATTCCTGAGTTGAATGAATTAAGGAAACGGCTTACAGAGTTATTGGAAGCAATCTTCATTAGGCCATCCAAGGCCCCATTTGGTGCACCTATCTTGTTCCAAAAGAAGCATGATGATAGTCTTCGCTTATGTGTGGATTATTGGGCACTCAACAAGCTGACCATCAAGAATAAATATCCCCTTCCTCTCATTACGGATTCATTTGATCAATTGAGCAAAGCGAGGTATTTCACTAAGCTAGATCTTTGATCGGGGTACTATCAAGTAAGGATTGCCGAGGGAGACGAGCCTAAAACTACTTGTGTTACCCGTTATGGCTCTTATGAGTTTCTCGTCATGCCATTCGGCTTGACTAATACCCCAGCAACATTCTACACCATGATGAATGAAGTTTTTCAAGAGTATTTGGATCAATTTGTGGTGGTATATTTGGATGACATTGTAATCTATAGCTCCACTTTAGAAGAGCACATAGAGCATCTTCAGAAGGCCCTTACCAAGCTGAGAGAGCACAAGCTTTATGTCAAGCTAGAGAAGTGTTCTTTTGCCCAAGAGAGGATTAAGTTCTTAGGGCACATTATTGAGCATGGATGCATCAAAATGGACCAAGAGAAGGTCAAGGCTATTCAAGAGTGGCAGCCACCTGCAAATGTCTCAGAGTTGCGGTCATTCCTTGGATTGGCTAATTATTATCGCAAGTTTGTTGAAGGCTACTCAAGACTAGCTTTCCCATTAACAGAGTTGCTAAAGAAGGGCAAGCCATATGTTTGGGCAAAGGAGTGCCAACAAGCCTTTCAAGCCTTGAAAGAAGCTATGTCAAAAGATCCTGTTCTTGCTCTACCAGACTTAGGTAAAGCTTTTGAGATACAAACTGATGCATCTGATTTTGCTTTGGGTGGTGTTCTTTTGCATGATGGTCACGCAATTGCTTATGAGAGTAGGAAGCTCAATGATGCTGAGCGGAGATATCCAACTCATGAGAAAGAGCTGCTTGCAGTAGTGCATTGTCTGAGGACTTGGAGGTACTACATCTTGGGCTCACGGTTTGTTGTGAAGACTGACAACACGGCGGTTAGCCATTTCTTAACACAGCCCAAGCTGGGCGCACGACAAGCACGATGGCAAGAGAAGTTGGCAGAGTTTGATTTTGCCTTAGAATACAAGGCCGGTGCCACCAACCATGTTGCTGATGCACTAAGCAGGAAGGCGGAGCTTGCTGTGCCACATCATGTATGTTCACTTACTTCTATTTCAACCAGCCTCAAGGAGAAAATCAAGGCTCATCTAAACAAGGATGCTATGGCAGAGAATCTTATGAACCTTGTCAAAATGGGCAAGACTCACCAATTTTGGGTGCAAGATAGACTTCTTATGACAACAGGCAACCGCATATTTGTACCCAGGGCTGGTGACTTGAGGAAGACACTTCTTAGGGAGTGCCATGATACACTTTGGGCAGGACATCCAGAGTGGGAGCGAACTTTGGCCTTGGTGAAACAAGGATATTATTGGCCCCACTTGCCAGCAAGACAAGATTGAGCATAAGAAGAAAGCAGGCTTGCTTGAACCTTTGCCCGTGCCTAAACGTTCGTGGGAAAGTGTATCACTTGACTTCATCACTGGATTGCCTAAAGTGGGAGATGTCGGGACTATCTTAACTATTGTGGACCGATTCTCCAAATATACCACCTTTATTGCTGCCCCAAAGTATGTTTCACCGGAGGAGACTGCCCAACTTTTCTTCAAGCATATTGTTAAATATTGGGGTGTGCCTAAAAGTATTGTCAGTGACCGAGACACGCGTTTTGTTGGCAACTTCTGGACGGAGTTATTCAAGCTTCTTAGGTCACAACTTAATACTTCATCAAGCTACCATCCGGAGACGGATGGGCAAACTGAACGCTTCAATTGTATGCTCGAGGAGTATTTGCGCCACTTTGTCAATGCTAATCAACGAAATTGAGTGCAACTTCTTGATGTAGCACAGTTATGCTTTAACTCTCAAAAGAGTAGCTCTACGGGCAAAAGTGCTTTTGAGATAGTGAATGGACAGCAGCCACTGTTGCCCCACACAGTGGATGGACCTTATGAAGGAAAGTCTCCCAGGGCTTACCAATTTGCTAAGGAATGGAAGAGAAACCATGACATTACTCGTGCCTATCTTGAAAAAGCAGCAAGTAAAATGAAGAAATGGGCTAATGAAAAGAGGAGGCCACTTGAGTTCAAAGCTGGGGATCAAGTTCTTGTCAAACTCAACCCTGAGCAACGCAAGAGACAAAAGGCTAGTGCGCAAGTATGAGAGACCGGTAACCATTCTGAAGAGAATTGGCAAGTGTGCTTACAAGATAGATGCTCCATCTTGGCTGAAAGTGCATCCGGTTTTCCATGTGAGTTATTTGAAGCCTTACTATCCAGACAAGGAAGATCCAACCCGAAATGAGCTGAAACACCAAACCATCACAGCCAAAGCAGGAAAAAGGTCTATTGAATCTATCTTGGCCGATCGGGTGAAAATGGTTTCCAAGAAGAAACAAAGGCAATACTTGGTGAAATGGAAAGGCCTTGGAGATGAAGAAATCAGCTGGGAACGGGAGGCAGACTTGTCGGCTTTTTAAGACAAGATTGATGCTTATTGGGCCAAGTCGTCAAGGGCGTCGACCGTTCAAGTGGGGGAGACTGTCAAGGTGTGCCCATCTAAGGGTTAACACCTTGATGCCACACACATTTGTGCCCTGTGGAGAGCCAAAGACACGCCTAAGAAGTTATTGGTGCAAGTGCAAGCAAAGGCCCAAGGAATAGTGCAAGATTGTCCAAGACATGCCATGAAGCAAGCTAGCCACCAAGTAGCAACTTTAAGCCAACTTTTAGAGGGTCAAATGTAATCTTTTTGTCTTGTAAATTTTTATGTAAATACCTTAGCATTAAAGGTGTTTTGGGACCAAGAGTTATAATTTTTCTATTTTTGTAGAATTTTTAAAAATCCATTATGACTACTCAAACATAGTGGATGTTTCCTCCTGCCAGCTAGGAAATTGCTTAACAAGTTATATATAAGGAGGGGGTACCAAAGTGTTGAACCAAACCACTTGTGCCTTTAATATATCCCAACTTAGCTCATGGTAAGACAACTTTTGTAGCACTTTTAGTGCATTGTTCAACTACTGTAATGCCTTCTTTTGAGTAATGAAAAGTTCATTTCCCCTTTAAGTTGTGCAAAGCCTTTCAATTGTTGCTTACTTTAATTTTAGCTTGTTGATTGTTATTTTGTGGCTTGTCTCCAAACTTGTGGCTCATCAACTAAACTAATATTATGTTTGCTTGTCTTTGCAAACCTTTTGAGCTTCATTGGCGGGCTAGTGAAGAGAGTTAACTAGCGCCACACACACTTGCATATCTTTATCAAGGCTTCTGCATTGCCGGTGTGTGACAGTAGGCCAAGAGTTCAAACCACACCAGGTTCAAGGTGCATGTAAAATGGTTATATGATGCTCTCTCTCTCTTTCTCTCTCTACATAAAAAACAAAAAGAAAACTCCTGTGTAGGGTTGGTTGACAAACCATTCAAACCAGCCACCTTGTGCTGCTTGTTCCAAGTTGTAAATTGTAATTGATAGTGATTAATACATTAGTGACTGAAAGAAACAAGATGTTGATATGATCAGTTGACCACTCATTTATACTTTTCTACAGGTCGGCCAATGGTCTAGCTTAAAAAACCAGCAAATACTGATTTTAATATAACAGAGTAAAATTTTAGATGGGAAAATTTCAAATTGATTAAATAATTCTTACATGCATGTTTATATATGTATGTACTCACTATAATTTATAAGTTCATTTGGCACCATATTTAGGTGGTTCAATGAGTAATAACAAGGAATAGTTTCTAGTTCACAACTCATGCACGAGAGAGAGAGAGAGAGAGAGTTGAAGCTTTGGCACCATCAAATTAATAAGCAATTAACAATGATAAAAATTGGCCAATAATTAATCGATATCATGCTTACCAGATGACACAGCAGCACTTGGCTGGCCCATTTTCTCTGCTTCATGATTATCCCTTGCATTTTTTCCAGAGGTTGATAAATGCTTGTAGCTCATATCTTTACCCAACTGAGAACCAGAAGCATCATCAATTCCTCCTTCACGTTTTTGCCGAGCTTGCTCAGCCATCAGTTGCCATTTTGACAGCATATCATCTCCTCCAACAGCAGCTCGCGCAGCAACATTTGCAGCTGTTGCCCGCATTTTGTCATCCTCTTCTTTGTTTGCCTGCATATGTAGTAAAAGTTCAACACACACAAATTTCCTTCTTTTTATTTTTTATTTTTTATGCTCTATTTGTTTCAGCAGAAAATATTTTTTATAGAAAACCTTTCCAAGAAAACGTTTTCCTATGTTTGGTTACGTCTTTCAAACTGATGTACTACTTGTTGTATTAGGTGGTGGTGGTGGTGGTGGTGGTGGAGGTGAAGCATGAGGTGGTGTGGCAGTGGCAGAGGTGGTGATGGGGCTTTAGTGTGGTGCCCCTAGTAAGACTTTAATCCGAAAGTGGAAAACGTTTTTCACCCAAACAGGCTTGTTTTCTGTTGACATTCATTTCCGTTGTACCAAAAGCTAGAAAATGCAAAAAACATTAACAAACGGAGTGTTAGTGGTGAATATCTAATAGATTGAAATCAATCAACCTTAATTAATACCTTCAGTGATTTTGCACGACCCTCATCCTTTTCCATATCGCCATCAACTCTAGCATTAGCTTCTGGCTACATATACAAACATAAATATAACAACTTCAAGGAATATACACCCACACAAGCAAATGCAAAGTATTTACGCAAGATATACCCACTTCATTGAGCTTTTGGAGTCTTTCTGCCTCAGCCTGCTTTTTATCCCATTCTTCTTTGGCTTTCCGGTTCATTGCCATGATTTGTTGCCGAACATCTGAGGTTATAAGAGTTTGGTGTCTTGGCTTCTCAATATCAACCCGCTACGGAATTCATTTCAGATCATTAAATAAAGAGTCATTCAATTTTCCTTTCTTTACGCAATCACAAAGAAAAAATAACCAAAAAGAGAAACACTAACCTGTTTTGACAGTCTGATCAGATCGCTTATCAGTCCACGCATTCTTTCCTCCACACACTGATGATTCAGTAGCATAAAAAAGTGTAAAGAGATAACAACTGAAAAACAGAAGTGATAAAAATCTCACCAATGACAAGCATTGATCCACATCATTGCTAATATTCTTTACACCGCATTTTGACACTGCCATAAATACACACATCCCAAAATGTCAAGCTATTTTCTTCTAAAATTTGTTTTACAGCAGCAACAAAATGCATAAATTCACAGGATATAAAAAATTTAACCAAAAAAAGCTTTAACTGATTTTTGCCAATTTTTTTTGAAGGGGAATTTTCTGCAAAATCAGCTTTTCTTCTTCGTCTTGCACAACTCTTCGAGATGCTTCTGAAACTCGAATGTCTTCTTTGGGCCCAGAAAGCAGTTGTTCTTCCTCTTCCTATGTTACACAACATATCAACAGAACTGTGAGCTCCTGATTTAAAGCTCGTGCATTGTAAATTAAGTCAGTAGACACTTGTTAACCGTATAAAGTTGATGATGCAAAATATCATACCCTAAGATTAACTCCACTGACAGCAGTCACATCATTGAGTTGTTCAATGCTTTGATCCAATAAGGCCCCAGATACTTTTTGCTTCTTACTGTCACAGATACCATGAATGTGTGCCAATTAAGATAACAAAAAAGGTTGACAATGATGATAGAGAAAATAAGTTGCACCAACCAATCAAAATCATCTTCTAGCTGTGTTAGAGAACTAGTTATATCACCTTGGTAGAGGTGGCAAAGAACCAAGGGATTCCAGTGGTTTCTTTTGGCCAATAGAAGGCTTTTTCGGGATTGTCTTTGCATTATCTCCAGGCCCAACCGGAGAAGTTGCAGATGGGACCCGAGAACTAAACTGATAAAACATAGAAGCAACAAGTAAGCTAAAGAATAACAGTAAGAAAAGCCATGGTAACATAGTGATTAGCAAGAATTTGACAGCACATATTAAATCAGAAAGAAAGTCACTTTTCCTAACAAGAAAATGAAAATTTTCATTCGTAAGAAAGGGTAATGATTTAAATAAAATAACAAAAAACTACTACTAAGCAATCAAGACATTAAAAAAGGTAACAATTATAAAATAAAAATAAAAAAAAAAGGAAAAAAAAAAAAAAAAAACAGATGAAAAAGAAAATGCAGGAGAACTGATCATACAATGGAATTAAGTTCTACATAAGAAATCTCCAGTGATACTCCTTCATTTCTCTAAGAAATCCATGCTAAATTTCACCAATCTTGGGATCCAGCAACTTTTACAATTCAAAGCTTTTGAAAATTCATAAATTTCCATTAAGTACTGGATATGTCCAAAGGGCCCTCGGGTGCTCCATGTACCATCAATCATCACAGGTCTCTCCCATTATATGCTAGAATGTTCATTTAGAAATTAGAAGTCTATATCAGCCCCCTAATATTCATAAAACAAACACGATAGCACCCATTGAATCTACATGTAACCCACAAATAGTACCAGGCTCCAGCTATCCTAGTGAACAACCACCAGCATCTACTTGAAAAACCCCATGGTAGGAGGGGTTCAATCAAACCAACGTTGAGCTATCTAAAAAGAAGGGGATTTAAAAAAAAAACAAAAAAACAAAACAAAAAGAAGCATTGAATAACAATATCCAACAGCATTACAGTCTGAAGATCTGTGGTTTTGTTTTTTCCAGAGGTAATTGGAGGTGGGTTTGAGCTAGGTTTTGGTATTTTATATATACACAAACACTTGCTAAAAAACTGTATTATTCAGAAGCCAAGCCCAATGTATAACTCCCTTACAGTCTGCTGCAACCATTACAGCTGAAATGCTTATGTTTTGGTATGTCCAAAAGATCAAAGGTTAATGTATGCTACATCATACTACACTCGTACATACATACTAGTCCAAGGGCTGGAATACAAAAGACATGAAACCACACACACTGCACTCTCTTCAGTACGCTAAAAGAATTTTGCCTCTGAAATTTAGACACATTCATGGCTTGAGTTGATGTTCCCAAAAGAGTTGCACCAATGCTTTGATGATCTGGACCTACCTCATTTGTGAATCATGAGACAGCTGTTTAACAAATGTGCTGAAGTGCTAACATTTGTTCCAGAAAATGGGTGATAATTACCACCTATACTTTCATAAATGCAAAACGATACCTGTGAGAAATGCACATGCTGTTGTTGCTGCTTGCTAAGACCTTGATTGGGGATTATGGGGTACTCCTTTTCTTGGTTTATGTTACTCAAACTGGACAACACCATTTGGTTTACTGGCATTCCATGTGAATCTGATTGGTGTTCCATCTCGCATGATTTTTTACCATTATTATCCATCATTGCATTGCTTGGATCAGTCTTCAGTACTGCAGCTGAAGAATGAATATGAGACACATCTGCAGGAGAGGTGACACCCTTCTGATGAACTTGTGCAAATGACTGAGGAACAGTTCCCTGATTTGTACCAACAGATGGCATTTTCAAACTCTGTGGTTGTGCAGAAGCTTGAGACTGTAATGACTGTTGGCTGGGTCCAGTCTGCGAGTTTCGAGCAGCCTGTTTTCCAGTCTGGTTTCAGCATTAAATCTCCAAACAAAATAGAGATACATAAAATAACCAGTTTGTACGCACCTGTGCTTGAAACTTGTATACTGCCATCTTGAGCATCTGGTCCCCTACAATACCTCTCATGTGGCGTACAAATCCGTCTTTGGAGATTTCATTTTTCTGAATATAGCAAAGTCCTTCATCATTAGGATGAGAAGTTCTACAAAAATTCATCCCATGCTAGACAGTCATAACAGTTGACAAAGAAATCCAAATCTAAGACCCACCTTCAATTTAACATAAAGGGTCTCTAGTTGCATGGCTCTGTCCTTATCAAGTTGGGGTCGTATGACTGGGAGCAACAAGGCAAATGACACTTGTTTTCCGTGATTCATTGGATTTACTGTCTGCTCTGTTGCCATTGCCTGCTGATTATTCATCTTCTGTAACTTTGGGTATTGAGACTCACTCCCGGAATTGTGTGTTCTGTCTGGCTTTCTGATATGGACTGGATTCTTTCCAAAATTCTGAATACCCATTGTTTGCAAAAAATGGAGGTTGTTTTGCTCGACTGACCATTGTTGACAGTCATCCTGTGGTTGTTTCTGTTGCAAAGGGATGCAATTCAGTTCCTGTGAAGTGACAATTTGTTGCTGCTGGTTCTCAGGACCATATCCATGTTGCTTTAACTCCATTCCAGATGAATGTCGCTCTTGTTGCTGGAAACCAGTCAGATCTTGTTGATTTTGACCATTGGTATTTTTATCTTGTCTGGAAGTTTGCCAAGGTGGAAATAACTGACTGGAAGTGTGATTGCTTCCTTGAGATAAAGGTGCTGTTTTAAGTTCAACATATCGTGGTTAATAAAATAGTTTCTAAGCGGGGCATAAGAAAACCACTTGAAAAATATGCATTATAAGGACGAAGAAATGTAATATTCTAATTATAAATTATGTTACAAGGACTCGGTTGAGTATCAAATGCGAGTGTGTGTCCAAAAGTCAAATCTTCCTAAACGTAAATATTTGGATGTTGGAATTTTTATCCAAAAGTTGGGTATGGATATGTTGACACATCTGGAATATTTAAAAATATTACATATTGTATGAAATTCTGACATTAAATGTTGTAAATTATTAAAAATGTAATTGAAATTATATAAAATTTTGGAGGAAACGAGAATTTTCCTCTCTCATCTATGTCTAAAAAGTTTTCTTTACAACCAAATGTGAGCTTCTTCTTCTTCTTCTTCTTCTTCTTCTTCTTCTTCAAACACGGTAAAAATTATATAATACAAGCATCTAACTTAAGCATGGATGTCGGACACGAATCACAGGTAAGAGTCTATGCAGCACTCATTACACTTTTTTTTTTTTTGTTGCTTTCCCCGATAATTACAAATAAGGGCATCTCCAACGATTCACCAAATATTTCATCAAATCTGAGTAAAGAAAGTATGAATTCCTCTATCTGATATCAGTCACTCCAACAGTGAATTTATAGCTGTCATCAAAACAAAGGTCATCCAGGGGGTCGATCAGCCGGTCGTCCAGCTGGCCGACCGGCAAGAGTAAATGAAAAATAAATAAATTCTGCTCTGTGTTCCATATCCAGAACCAGAAAAACAATGGTTTGCTCAAGCCATAACCCATCTCATGGTTTGCTCAATCTAGGTATCAAGAAAAACGATGTTGTACTCATTTTTGCCCCAAATTCAATCCAATTCCTCGTTTGTTTCTTCGGAATCATCGCAACCGGCGCTATTGCAACTATTGTAAATCCTATGTACACAATCTCTGAGCTTTCGAAACTAATCAAAGATTGCAAACCAAAGCTTATCATCACTGTTTCTCAATTACAGGAAAAAGTTGAAGGCTTTGGTTTACCATCTATTTTTCTGGGTTCTGAAAAATCTGTTTCGATTGTTACGAACTCAAATTCAAAAGTTACATCTTTTATTGATTTGATTAGGAGTGTTGCGTCGGTTTCAAATTTGCCTGAGGTTTCAATTCGATCAAATGATACAGTTGCTCTGTTGTATTCATCAGGGACACAGTTGTAGAGAGGCAATGAAATAGGTGGTCGACAGGGGGTCTGACTGGGGAGTTGACCTCCCAATGTAAAATTTTCACAAAATTTTGGTTGAGGTGGTCATCTGGGAGGACATCCGGCCGGTCGTCCGGTGAGTCCACACTCAACGGCTATATACAGTAAATTGCTAAAAGGTGCAAGACATCTTTAGATTGGTAAACATTTTGGGACATTCTCAATTTGATATTGTTTTGATAAAACCGTTGGAGCAAAAAAAAACTGTATTTTTCACCAAATTCAAATTTGGCGATGCATCTGGTGAACCGTTGGAGATGGCCTAAGGAGTATGCTCAAGCAGCTAAAACCAGACTTCATAATTCTCAACTTAACTCCCAAACTAACCACGGATTCAGCTTCTTGACAACCTTCACTACTACATATATGCTTACACCTAATGGGCAGTCGCTAGTCGGACCCTTCTAAAAAAAGTAGAAAAAATGCATAAATGGAAACTAACTCAAAATTATTGCAGTTTTGGCCTATTTTGGGAAGTAAATTAAAAACTGACCTTTTGACGTTTTTTAAAAATGTGGAAAAAAAATAGGGAAATGATGTGACCAGTTTTTAACCGTGTTGCCAAAATTATATTTTTATGGATGCCTAAGTGAGTCTGTATCCAAGACAAGTGAAAATTGTTGCATGGATCACAATCACACAGCTCTCACTTACTCTGACTTGAAACTCTTGTTCCCACTTAAATGCAACCAAAAAACAAAAAAAAAAAAAATTGAAGAAAAAAATATACAAACAATAATTTTCATGAAATTGCAAAATCCAAGTTGAGCTTGTACAGGTATATACCAGTGTCTGAATTAGAGGGTTGTGGTGTGGAAGTATTGCCCTCTATATCCCTATTCAAAGCAGCTGTGAAGGCCTCCACGTCAGCCCCAGAATGCATTGTTTCGTCCTGAAAACATATCAGCCTATAAAAATTGAGTCTTTAGCTTCAAAATAAATCCCCTTTCTACAAACCCAAACAAACTTGACCTTCGCAAGTGTGTGTATGTATATATATATACAAAAAATTGAGCATGTGTGCAGATATATATATATATATACATAGAGAGAGAGAGAGAGAGAGAGAGAGAGAGAGAGAAAGAGAGAGAGAGAGAGAAGAGGAGAGGGAACCTCGTCCTCTTCGAGGAGTTTCATAATGGAAGGGTCCATTACAACCTTTGATTTCAGGGGGAAGGTGACGGTGTATGCTGCGGCAATTGATCGGCGTTGAGATTGTGATTGAAAGAGAAATTTGGGTACTTTTTGACGAGGAACTGGGACTGGGAAAGAGAAGAAAATAGTGAGAAATCGAGAATTAGTGAACGGAATACCCGAGTTTCGAACGATGTTATGCTGTTCTTCTTTCGTCACTCTTGTGAGCGTCCAATGTGCCCTCGGTTTTTAGCCCCCTTAATAGGCCTGGTGCTTACGGATTTTATATCATTATTAAAAAAAAAATCTTTTTTCGGCTCGTTATGCTTATCTTGGCAACGGTTTTGAAAAAAATAAAATAAATAAATAAATCATTCAATTTTGTTTATTTATTTTCAGATGAAAGGTAATAGCTATTTTAGTCATAAAAAATAAAATAAATTTTTTAATTTAATAAGATAAAATATTATATCTAATTCATAATCATTACATTCTTTCTCTAATAAAAGTCAACAAAGCCAAAAAAGTCAAAAGTCCTTCCCAAACCAGATTTTTTAGCCCTAACTTAAAATAATCAAAAAAGCCAAAAAGCTAACCTACTTTCCAAACAAACCCTATGATTATTATGGGTTGGTTTGGGAAGTGGGTTTCTTTTTTATTTTTTTGACTATTTTAGCTTGGGGCTAAAAAGTCTTGTTTGGGAAGAGTTTTTGGCTTTTGGCTTTTTTAACTTTTTTGTGAGAGAAAGAATGTAATGATTATGGGTCAGATATGATATTTTGTTTTATTAGGCTAAAAAACCTATTTTATTTTTTATGACTATTTTAGCCCAAAAACAAAACCCAACCTTTGGCTTCCCAAACGAAGCCTATATTGTTTAAATTTTGGAAAAATTATAAAACAATGGAATGTGAGAAAAATAATTAAAAGAATGGGTGAAGTACCAATAAGTCCCAAAATATGATCTTGTGAACTGTTTAGTCCTCTCTTTTTCTTATGAACCCAAAGGTCCTATTAAAGTGGAAATTACATAAAATGATAATCACTTACATGTTTGGGTTTAACTTTTTAGGGATAAAAGTGAGTTTCTCAAAATGTAAAATTGCACATTTAGACAATTTGCACTATAGAAGTTTTGGATTTTCCCTTATTCTAAAACAAATCCTACATTATGAACAAAAACCTAACACTCTAATGTAATACTCCAATAACGTAACACTTTAATGTAACACACTAAAAAACCCATTGGTGTACTTTTCCCAAATGTAACAACGTAACACTAAAAAAAAAAAATTTTGGTGTACTTTTCCCAAACGTAACGCTCCAATATAACACAAAAAAAAAAAATAAATAAATAACAAAAAAAAATCCTTAGTGTACTTTTTCCAAACGTAATACTCCAATCAGTGTAATCCCAAACGTAACACTTCAATGTAACATACTCTAATATAACACACAAAAATACTAAAAAAACTTATTTGTGTATTTTTTTTCCAAAAGTAACACTTACAGTTTGAAATTATACATTTGTCTAAAACTTACTAAGGAATATTTGTACTCATTTTAGAATGGTTTGAAAAATCTTATATCATTTCTTTTTTAATGTTACATTGGAGTGTTACATTTAGGAAAAGTATACTAAGAATTTTTTTTTTTTTTTGGTTACATTGGAGCGTTACGTTTGGAAAAAGTATACCAAAGAGTTTTTTTTTTTTTTTTTTTGTGTGTTACATTAAAGTGTTACACTAAGAAATTTTTTTGAAGTGTTATATTGAAGTGTTACGTTTGAAAAAAATATACTAAGGAGTTTTTTTTATGTGTTACACTAGAATGTTACACTAAATTTTTTTTTTTTTTTTGATCAGCAAAGGAAATCTTTATTGATGGAAGCATACAAGGTATGATACAATACATCAATAAAGAGGAACTTGGAACTAACCACAAAGCTCTAAGCGCCAGTTGGTGAGGAACCAACAAACCAGAGAGTAAAAGAAGCAGCCTCAACAATAAGCTAAGAAGAAAGAAAAACACAAAAAAACAGAGAATAACAACAGAGGCTAATAGAGCAGCACCAAACTTCATCCGAAAAACAGCAACACAGCAGCAGTTCACCACAAAGTTCACACAGCAGCATTTTACCACAAAACTCACACATCAACGGTTTTCACAGCATTAGTTCAACACAAAGATACAGGACTTCACCCAAAGTTGACACAGTCCAACTATCACTACATATCTACAACAGACCCTCCCAAGCACTTCTAATTTGCCTCAAAATTAAGATGAAATCCTGCTCTGAAAAATGAAATTCTCTGAGGTGTGGTTTTAACCAAAAAGCAATCTTATACTTGATTAAGTCACATAGATCCTCCAGGTTTGAAGGGTTGCTCTAAACACACAATCATTCCTACACTTCCAGATTGACCACATCACTGCCAATGGAATGACCCCCAAAATCTTCATTTCTTTCTTCTTTCACCCCTACCCACCACAGAAGAAGACTCTCCACAGAGCCTTGGTATAGCAGCTTGGACATCCCACCACTTTAGGATTTCAGCCCAAATCTTCCACACAAAGGGACACCAAATTAATACGTGGTTCACTGATTCACTGCCATTGTCGTAGAACACACAAGCTGTGGAGGCATTTTGATTGATCACTCCTAGTTTTTGTAAAAAATTCCTTGGTCTTAACTCTATTATTTCAAGCAAAACCAACCAAAAACTTGCACCTTAGGAGAGATATACTTAAGCCATATCAGTTTAGTAATACTCAAGGTGGCACATGTATTGTCCACAACAAAGTTATATACATCTACTACATTTAGGACTGCAGAAGGTGAGGCTAACCATATAGGCCGGTCAGCACACTCTGTACACATTGCAAGAGTTACCAGCAGATAATTAAGGGAGCCTATCCACCTCCTGCTCCTCTCATTCATATAACTCCCTCTAAATGCAAGGGGACCAACCACCAACTATGGTTTTCTTATCAACTAGGACTCTCAAGGACTCCTTTTTTCCATAGACAACCTATACAAAGTTGGAAATTCATCCTTCAAACAAGCATATTGACACCATGTATCAGACCAAAATCTGATCCCTCTCTCCATCCCCTACCTTCAAAATGGAAATTATTCAAATAAAACTCCTTTAGGCTATTCTATTTAGCAACAGAAATGATCCCTTTCCATACTGCTAAGTAACTATTGGATGGAATAAGAGATGGAATCCAACCACCCACCTCCATCTTATATCTGCTGCAAATTACTCTTTTCCACAAAGCATCCTTTTCACTTCCAAACCTCCACCACCATTTAATTAGCAAACACTTGTTCACATCTCTCATATTCCTGATACCCAATCCACCTGATCCACTCTTTTAGTCAAGTCCTCCCATTTGATCATATGAATTTTCCTTTCCAGTTCAGAACCACCCCATAAGAAAGTAGCTTGAAGCTTCTCTAACTCTCTAGCAACCCTTTCAGGCATCTTAAACAATGACAAGTAAAACACTGGCAAAGCTGTAGTTACTGCTTTAACAAGTGTTAGCCTCCCCGCAAAAGACAACATCTTCCTCTTCCAACCAGCCAGCTTGCTTTTAACTTTATCCACAACTGGTTTCCAAGTGGTTTTCTTCCTTGGATTAGCTCCTAATGACAACCCTAGATAACTGAGAGGCAATGATTTAATTTTACAATTCAGAACTGCAGTAATACCATTCATCATCTCCGTAGAAACACTCATACCACATACAACACTCTTGTGAAAGTTTATTTTCAGGCCAGACATGATTTTGAAGCACCTTAGCACCCTTTTCAACTTCCTCACCTCTTTTACCTCAGCTTCACAGAATAATAGTGAGTCATCTGCAAACTGTAGATGAGTTAACAACACACCATTATAACCTACATTTACCCCTTTAATTAGGTGTAACTCACAAGCTCTGTTTAATAACATATGTAAACCTTCTGTTACTAGATTAAACAAAAAAAAAGGACAGAGGGTCTCCTTGTCTTAGACCCCTTTGTGGGCTAAACTCTTCAGTAGGAGATCCATTGACGAGCACTGAGACCCTCGCAGTTGTTACACACTCCTTTATCCAATTGATCCACTTGGCTCCAAACCCAAACTTAGAAAACAAAGAAAACAGAAAACCCCAATTAATGGAGTCATATGCCTTTTCAAAATCCAACTGAATAAGCACTCTCTTCTTCTTGGCTTTTTTTCATCCCTCAACAACCTCATTAGCAATTAGCACTCCATCTAGAATATTTCTTCCACTTAAGAACGCAGACTGAAGCTCACTAATGATATATGGCATAATAGTTTTCAGTCTATTTGCCAACAGTTTTGCTATGATCTTGTAAATTGAGCCCACCAAACTTATAGGTCTATAATCAGATAGCCCTGTTGGATTATCCCTTTTAGGAATGAGGGTTATGAAAGAGCTATTTATACCTTTCACCAATTTACCATTTTTCACAAAATTAATGACATCACCCTTCATGACTTTCTAAAACTTCTGAAAACACAGCAAATTAAAGCCATCAGGTCCTGGTGCTTTATTCCCATTGCAATCCATCACTGCTGATTTGATCTCTGCTTCTGTAAATTTCGTTTCTAATAGTCCAAACTTCACCCTACCTTCCACTAATGGAAAATGACCCCCAAACTCAGGTCTTGATGGCCATTCAAACACCTTACTCTTCACTTGACTCGAATCTTCAAACACCACCTCCCCTTCTGTAATAGAATTTATTTCATTTCTTGTTGTTCTGCACTTTGTTACTACATGGAAATATCTTGTATTTTTATCCCCTTTCATCGCCCAGTTAAGCCTAGACTTTTGCAGCCATAACCATTCCACCATCCTACTCAACCTCCACATTTCAACTCTAGCTTCACTTCTCTTTACTTTTTCCTCAACATCAAGGTCTCTAACCTCAACTAGCAGATCAAAGCTATGAAGTTCACCATCTACTGCCTTCAATTTATTTAGAACATTTCCAAAAACCTCCACATTCCAACTTTTGAGGCCACTTTTCAAGATCTTCAACTTTTGAATCAGAATAAACCCAGCCCAGCCTTCTACACTGGACTCTTTCCACTTTGACTCCCAGAAACTCTGAAAATTTTTGTGCAAGAACCATGTCACGACCCCATTCCGCCCCTAGTAGAATGGTGCCGTGATGGCCAGTAACCCGAGGTTACCGAAGGCCCACTTCCAAAAATTCACACACAATCAGAGTATACATATGGGGCTTACATGTACGGAAGCAATACATTTAAATCTAATTAGTCCATAAGAGCTGTGCATAGATCAAATGAAATGACATACATCTTTACATAGCTTTACAACTTGAATACAAATAAGGTAAAGTACATATTACATCTTGATCAAAGGCTTATCAAGCCGGCATAACAAATTACATGAACTACAATTTAAGAAGCATAATGTTCAAGATTGCCGACATAACATGGGTCAAACATCATCTTGCAAACAACACATCTCGGCGTCACCGCCTTCATGCTTGTTACCTACATATATATATATATATATAAGGAGAGGGTGAGCTTGGATACTCAGTGAATGGTATAAGTAATAAAGGGGTTAAATGAATGATTCCCGAGGTCCTTGTCAAAACAATACATAACATAACTTGTAACAAAACATGGGATGAATCAAGTTCATCATTCAAATCTTTCAAAGCTTCTTGGATGTTAAAACATCAACATATACTTGGGGTGATGACATTCCGGACAAAACAATCCACCCGTTTATAGACTGTCGGTGGCCGAGACCTTTCAAACATGATGCTACATAGGCTTAGAGTCCCCTAGCATGGGAGGACTTGTGCTACAAATGCTTAAAGTCCCCTAGCACGTACGGACTGGTGCCACAAATGCTTAAAGTCCCCTGGCACATACGGACTTGTGCTACAAATGCTTAAAGTCCCCTAGCACGTACAGACTTCCCGAGAATGTCATCCAAAACAAAGCTTATACTTGGCACACAAAACAGGGATAATCATTCATGCTTGATCAAATACTTTTCAAAACAAAGCAAAGCAAAGCAAAACTTATCAAAACATTATAACATAGCTTTATTAAAAATACCACTCATATAGTTCTTGGGACGTCGGGATCAAAGCAAAGGTCCAAGTCCTACAAACACATGGCAAGGTCTACTGAATGTACTTCTCAAAACAAGTCTTACATACATACAAATGACCTCGGCGATCCTTCAAAATTAAGTCAAGACAAGGCAAAGCATGCTGAAATGAAACACTGTTTTACATGTCGGAAAGACATGCAGGGTACCAACCAGGTCTTAGCCGAGGTCCCACATCTCCTTGCCGAGTTGTGGTCCCGATGGCCACATACGGGGAAATGTAGTCGGGAAGATCTGGGCTTCCCTCTTGATGAACATAAAGAACATGAACATGAAGAACATGAAGAACATAAAATGATAAAATCATGACTTGTTTATACAAAATCTGGGATTTTATGCTATGAGTTCGAAAACATGGACCTGGGTACCCATACTTAAAGATCTTGGGAAAACAAACACAAAAACATGGATCTTAATGCAAGCTTTCGGATCAAATCATGGCTTTTCCTCAAGAACACATGAATATCATATTCTCTTTCTAAAACCGAACTTCAAAGCAATGCATGGCTTTCAAAACATGCTCGATCATGCAATGCAGCTAGATAAACAATAAAAGCAGTAAGAGCGGATCGAGAATCTAACCTCAAAACACGGATCTAACAGTTCAAGGTGTGAAGATCAAGCTTGGAATCTATTCTCACTCAAGAACTCTTCTTCCTCTCTCCCTAGAGCTTCTCTTTCTTCAAAGGCAAAGATATGGAAATGATATGGTTTCTCTCTCTGCCGGCTGATTTAACACTCAGCTCGGATACGTGGCACTACCGGGTTGGTTCTCCTCAAAAGGTGATTGAAAGACATGACATGTGTAGGACAAAGTGTATTCAACAAGCTAGGCAGCAACAAGCTAGGCAGCAAGGGCACTCCGACAAGTAATGATCTCGGCTAAGGACAAGGCATCGGCAAGTAAGGGAACAATGATCTCGGCTAGGAAGGACAACACTTGGCCTAGGTGTGCCACACCTTGGCCTAGGTGTGCCACACCTCGGTCTAGGTCGTACCAACCCAGGAACAAGATCACTTAGGTGCAAAGGTAACATCTCGGCCTAGATAATACACATCTCGGCCTTGGTGATACACACCTCGGCCTAGATGATGACATCTCGGCCAATATGTTAGGGCAGAGGTGGAGGTCAATCGGAAATGGTTCCAAGATAGTTCTAGGCTTAAGGTGACCTCGGCTTGGATTAACCTAGGCTTAACACGACTTAGGCTTGGCATGACTTAGGCTTGGGGTCAGTAAAGAAGGAACAAAGCATGCATCACACTTAAGCAAAACAAGGCAAGATTGGCAATGCAACTTAACATGACAAAACATATAAATGCATGCAAGCATGACTAAGACATGAATATGGGTTGTTACAAACCAAGCATTTAGTACCCTAAAGGGCTTTGGGCCCCAGTCCCTCTCATCCTCCATCATAAGGAGAGGGCAGTGATCAGAAACCAGTCTAGGTAGTCCCCACAACTTTAGGTTAAACACCACAAGCCATTTTGGGTCTACTAGAATTCTATCTATTTTGCTCTACTTCTCACCAGCATATGAATTGCACCAAGTGAACCTCCTCCCAAGTAATGGTAAATCAAATATCTCACACTTATCAATAAACTCATTAAATTCTTTCATGCCTCTATCTCTCCTTGAGCATCCTCTCATTTTCCCAATCTGCCTAATCTCATTGAAATCTCCTCCTAAGCACCTGGGATTAGGGAATTCCTCATTCAATTTCAAAAGACAATTCCACAGATTCCCTCTTGAGCCCACATCATTAGGTGCATAAATGTTTAGAATAGCACAATCAAATTGATTAAAGAGGATACCTGATAATAAAATGAATCTTCTATTGCTACAGCAGTCCTTAACTTGGAAGACATCTGGATCCTAAATGCGCAGTAATCCCCCTACAGAGCCTACAGCATCCACCACCATAAACTCTATTTTGCCCTTAACCCACACAGATCTGACTTCATCCTCTATTAATTCTGACTTTTTTGTCTCTTGGAACAAAACAACATTTACATTCCTCTCCTTTAAAAGCTTCTTTACTTTGCCTCTCTTCTCTTTCCTCCTCAACCCTCTAACATTCCATGAAAGAATCTTCATAATTATTCATGATTACTCCTATTTATCCCCCAAGCTGTTGTACTCTATACCCCAATTCTCACCACTCCTTCAATACGTTCCTTGTCCTTCAATTCAAGGTCCACTATATTCTCCAACATTTCGGCTCTCTTCCCATTAAACTGTACACCGAGGGCTTCTCCTATTTTCAGAGTTGCTTCAGCTTCATTTAGAACAACCCTCCCTTTATCTACTCCACCCTCTATCGATGTTGATAGGGACATTGCCGCCGCTGCTGCATGCCAGACTGCAGCCCTGGGCAGTGTTCTACTTGTTAAGGCACCTCTGCTCCCATACTTCCTCATTAGCTCGAAGGATCTTTTCCTTAGAAAATTCTGATTAGATTTTTTTTTCTGCTGCTACTCTTTTCCTTCCCCTTTTCTATGTCTTGAATGTCTACTACTGGGCTCATTCTCATGGGCTTTGAAAAGGCTTGAAACTCTCCCACATGGCCTTACTTCATCAGACTTATCTTTTACAATTAACTTCTGCTGCCCTAGCCCAGTATGTGATTTACAAAGCCCACCCACTTACCTTAGTGTATTGTTCTGGCCCAAAATCACTTCAATATTCACACCAGGCCTTTCTAGGCTTGACCCACCTAGACATCTAACATAACCTGGCATGCACACTTGATTTTTCATGCTTTGACTGACTACCGTCTCCTCTGTTAAGCCAATCATCTGGTTTCGTACTTCTATCATTTTGTTGCAGGCCTTAGCACTCATTACTTTCCCCACATCACTTCGAACATCTTTGGCTTCCGCTACACTCCTCCGACATGCCACATTTTCCACCTCCACACTCCGACTACGACTAACTGGCCTAGTTTCTTGAGCCACATCATATCCAACCTCCATATTAGCAGTTGATTCATCCTCCATATCAGCATCATCATCTTCATCCTTCCTGCAATTCCGATCCGTACTCTGTTCCCCCAACACGTTTGAACTACCAAACTCATCTACATCTTGAATCTTATTACATCTGCAAGTGAGTTTTAGTGTTCTCATGGTTACCACCTATTCTTCACAGACTCTCACTGGAAACACCATCCCTCTGCATTCCAGATTTACAACTGAGTTTATGGGATCCATACTTTTGGTGGAGACCTTAACTTTTGCACACACAAAGGATAGTGGTTGGCTCATATCTTCTTCAAAACATAAAACTTGCCCCCAGACCCCACCTATCTTTCTTGGATTGGTACTATTCCACAGGTGTAATAGGATGCCATAGCAACTAAGCCATACACATCTTTCCTGCTCCAGTACCTGCCCAGGGCTGCAGTCTGGCGTTGATTCACTAACCATTTCCACTTTCTCATTCATGGAGGCCATTGATTCACTAACCATTTCCACTTTCTGTTTCTTGAATTTCTTACTTTCTCCTTCAGTCGTTGTTGTTGACTTGGACATTTTCAAGGTAGCAATATTTGCTTCAGACATCAAGGCTCTATCAAGTACATCAACGTACTTTACCAATTTCAAAACATTTACCCGGTCAAGCACTTCGACATGTAAGCCACCCTCAAATTTTCTTGCCTTTTTGTAGTCTGTATCAACCATATGAGGAGCATATCGGGCTAATTCAGTGAATTTGGCTTCATACTCCACCACTGACATAGTACCTTGCTTCAACTGTTCAAATTCAGATACCTTCCTATCTTGAAGGCATTGTGGGAAGTATTTTTCATAAAACATTTCTTTGAACCGATCCCATGTCAAGTCCCTATTCTCATCTCAAACGAGCATCCACCATCTTCTAGCCTCTTCTTTCAAAGTAAATGTTGCTAACAAAACTTTATATGCGTCAGTACACGGAAACACCTCAAAAATCTTTTTAGTTTCTAGCACCCATGCCTCTGCTTTTAACGGTTCAATACCCCCCGAGAATTCTGGTGGTTTCATTTTCTTGTATTTTTGTGTCAGAGTGATGATGTCGTCATTATTGATCGGTTCCATTTGAACAGGTGGCGGAGGAGGAGGCGGGAATGGTTGTCTCTGTTGTTGTTGGCTTTGCTTTTGTTGTTGTCTCACCAACCCAGTTAAAGCTTCCACCATTCTTTGTAATCGATTTATTCTGGCATTAGAAGATTCTGACTTATCTACATTCCTTGCGTTGGTGTTCTCCATTGGTCTATAGAATCCATAGCAGATAGAGCATTTTATTCTCAATATAGTGCTTCCTCTGTTGTCTCATTATTTACAGTTCTTGTTTCTTTATATGTCATAAAAACACACACACATGCACACATGTTTATGCCATGCCCTATTTCTTTTCTAGGACGCCCTACAGCTCATATGGACACGTGTGTGGGTAAATTAATTTGTGCTCTGATACCATTCTGTCACGACCCAAACTCGCCCCTAAAAGTTTGGCATCGTAACCGGCCAGTAATCCAAGATTACCAAAGGCCTTTCTATACATAACATAGATAATCGGGGCTAGCGGAAGCAAAGACAAAATACCATAAGTCCAAAGAGCTGTGCATATATATGAACAAATATTTACATGCTAAAAATGTTAATTTACCCACTTACATTACATAACATATAACGAAATATCAAACACAAAACATAGGCATGCGCCACAAGTGTACAACAAAAACAAAGCTTGCTGATGGCCTTCCAGGCCTAGCCCCAGCTCGGAGGCACCCAAAACACCTGGAAGGCTTCAAAACGGCGGCTCGGTTCAAGACTCTGCCTAGGCTTGACTCCCAGAACGCTCACCTATAAATACATATATAAAAACAGTGAGCCAAAGCCCAGTGAATAACATTAAAGTAAAGGGGTAGTGAACGAATTCCACATACAATATATCCGTAAAATAAATCATTCATATCAGAACATAACATAATGGTACATCTCACAGGATACAACACATATCGTCTTCCGACTAGAGAATCGGTTCCGGTTACCGATTAACACATATCACCACAATGAAGTGGCTAACGAGATCTCGTATCACATATATGTCATGGACCCGCACTAATGTGCCGTCCCCCATAACTTGGGACTATCCGTGGATGCCATACTAGATTCGCAAATAGGATATTCGTTCACACAGTCAAGATAGCACTTTGAGAAAACATAGCGTATCAATAACAGTTACAACATAATTTATATCAACATAACTTTACATAAATGTTACTCACAGTGGGTTTCCAAAACCGATTGTGCGGTCTTCGAGTCTTGACCTACAATTATAAACATTCATAGCACAATTCTTAACACACATTGTCACCGAATCAATTAGTTAATTCTATTCTTTTCTTACTTTGTTTCATGTTTATGAGATGCTAATGGATGCATATAACATGTGAAAATCAAGTAAATGAAGGCCCGGAAGTCAGAAAAAGATAAGAGAGCAAAATTGGAAAATTGCACTGTTTAGCCACACGTGCGGTGGCCCTGGCCACACGTGCGGTACATGTCCGCTCGTGCGGTGGCCAAGGCCGCACGAGCGGTGGAACTGTAGAATGTATTTTGGCCCAAAACAAGTTTGGCCGCTCGTGCGGTGGCCTAGGCCGCTCGAGCGGTCTGGGTGAACACCAGCCCGAAAATCTGCTTTGAAAGGGAACCTCCTCCTTTGTAAAATCAATCTCAAATTCATGAAAATCAAGGCCCAAAACACTTGAAAACCACCTGAATTTCCCATCTCTAGCTTCAAATAAAAATCATAACTTCCAAACAAATTCCAAATGTTTCATGTAAATATTTAAACCTTGAATTAAGATGAAAAATCATAAACATGTACATAAAAGCTTCATGTCTCAAATCCATGGAGTTTCCTCCCCAATATGTCAATCATGCAAGGAAAACATGATTATCAACATGAATTTCATAATCTTATGCCATGTATGCTCATATATGCTTCCTAGGTTAAAATGCATCACAATATTCTCAATTAGACATAATTTTCTCTTAATTCAATTTACTTACCATGAGATCATGGGTGAATCAACCCTATTTCAAGAAATTAGAAGAAGATTCTTACCTTAGGTAGCTAATTGGAGAAGATTTGGCTTCTTTTCTCTTGATCCCTTCTTTTCTCTAGAACTCTCTCTCTTTCCCAGATTTTTTCCCCTTTTGTATTAAGTCACCAATGGGCCATATCTTTAGTTTTATATTTGTGCTTAAAAACTGAGCCAAACATGGCTTAACGAATCAGACGAAAATCAGTTCTCAATTAAATTTCTCAAATGGCTCTAAAAATTCCCAATAACACATAGGCTTGTTCAATTTCGTTTTCCGAACCCATTATGGTCGTCAATTTCAGTCCCAAAGTTGTAGTCCCAACAGATATTTTTTCAATTCAAACAGATATTCCCCAATTAATTCATATTATTACATAATTAATTAAGGATAATTGTGACATGCGTTTTGGGCCGTTACATTCCCTCTGCCATTTTTTCTGCCACAACCTCTACATAAGATCTCTTATCTCTAAGGCCATTTGCCCCAGCTCTACCATCTCCACCTTGAGCAGCATGGACTACTGATCTCCGCACTTGAGTACTTTTAGTGGTATTTTTGCAGTTTCACCACCTCCCTTGTCCTTTCCAAACTCTGCAGGTTTTACCTGTAATGGACGATCATCCACCCATAGACCATTGGCCTTCTGGACAGCTATTTTAGCTGCCACAGAGCAATCAAACCTCACAAAACCAAACCTTATGTTGGTAACCCTTCGTCTCTTTTGCGGTATGAAAACATCTTTTACCACTCCAAACTTGGTAAAAAGATTAAACAAACCTTTTGGATTTAACGAGGCTGGTAGGTTGTCCACAAACACAGTGAACACACCTACATTCCCTCCCGACCTTCATGGTCCTAATCTTCCCCTAGCCCTCACGACTGGTACCCACCCTCCCTCCATGGTTTTCTATAGATCTTAGCTTTCAAGATGTTCATTATGCTAGAAACATTGTCTTCTTCATGAAGGCATATGAGCATTTGGTTCCATTTACATGGTTACTTTGTCTTTATACTAAAGATTTTTTTGTGTGTTACATTAGAGTGTTATATTAAAGAATTTTTTTAGAATATTATGTTAGAGTGTTACATTTAGGAAACTACACTAAGGAGTTTTTTTGTGTTACATTAGAGTGTTATGCTAAAGAGTTCTTTTGGAGTGTTATATTGGAGTGTTACGTTTGAGAAAATTACAGTAATGAATTTTTTCAAGTGTTACATTATGGTATTGTGCTAAGATTTTTCTTTTAGTGTTACATTGGAGTGTTACGTTTGAATTTTACATTGAAGTATTACACTTTTTAGTGGGTTAATACGCTTTATGGATATGAAGCCCACTATTTTTTATCAATTAAAATTTATGTAATCATTTTAGGCTAACACTAAGTAGGTAACATTAACAATCCCCACAATCACTCCACAAAATTCCTAAAAAAATGAAAATGTTAAACCATACCTTACCTACATACATCCAAATCCCAAAAAAATATCAAAACCAAATCTTAAACAAGGACAAACAAGTAAACTTTAATATTACTAAATCAAATCAATAATACATACTACAAATAAAAAGGACTAATTGGTTTATAAAAAAACATGTAGGACTAAATAGACTAATATTTCTCCATATGAGATTTATGAGTAATTTTTCCTAAAAGATTTATGATTTTAGTTATTAATATTCATAAAAGAAATTTACTAATTTATAATTATTTTTATAAAAATAACCTGTTATGTAATTTCTTCTTTAATTTTTTTATTTATTTATAAATCGTATACTTGGAAGATCTTATAAAATAAATTGTTCAAATTATTAAAACAATAATCATAATGGGTTCCATGAGTTGGAATATTAAGTCAAGTTTATATTTAAATTTGAGATAAATTCAACTATTTGTACACATACATGTGACACCTAGCATTGTTGTTTCATAATTACGATAAAGATGAGAAGCAAAACATGAATTTTCTGGGTAAAAAGATAAACAAACAAAAATGCATATACATAATTGTTTGTAACACTAGGTCATGGGGAAAAATTTATTTTTTCTCATTTACATCCATTTCCTCTTCTTCTTGCAATTTTGCTAGCCACTTTTCCACTCTCAAAGTGGTGGTTCACGGTCAATTTGTTATATGGCTTTGGAGTATGTTTCTATTTCATATATATATATATATATATATATTTTCGTGTGTGTGTAAAATCCATAACCCTACTACTGGCCACCTGTAAACACCCCATTTTTGACCGTCCTCAAGACTCAGTTGTGCTTGCAGGTACATTCGGACACAAGTTTGATTGCTCGTTGGGTATTCGACTTTTGCGGCGGAACGTCACAGGTTCGAGCTTTCCAAACCCTGTATCCTTTCTGCCCCATTCTTGGACCATGACTTGGTCCTTTCAGAATGTGTTTCTTGATGCATTGCCGGCCTTCACTTTGTTGCTGCCGGCCATTGTTTGAGCCTGCCGGCCATCAATGAGCCACTGCCGGCCATCCCTGATGGCCGGCAGCACTCCTGTCTCAGTAGGTTTCACTCCAGATATTTTGAGCCAGCTGGAATCCTTTTATCTGCCCTCTACACACGTATATGGAGGGATGAAGCTCTTGCCAAGCTTCTTGAAGAAGCTTTGCATTGCTTTTCTTCTATATAAGGAGAGAGCCTCTCTCCTTATCAGAGGTTGAGGATTTGGAGAAGAAATATCTCTCTCTATATATATATTTTTGTTGATTTGTGCCTTGAAGTCCATTTTCCTTGCACTTTTACACTACAACACTTAGAGATACACCACCATCTTTGGATTGAGGTTCTTGGGAGGACTTCTTGAGCTCTGAAAGTGAGGTTTCACCCCCTGAAGTTGCTGGTTTCGAAGTTGATCTTCAAGGGTGAGCTTCTTCCCCTTTTTAGCACTTTCTTGTACCTCATTTTGGCCATACTTGCATATTGTTTTAGGCCTTTCTTTTAACTAAAAAAAGTCTTATTTTTAAGTGCTTTTGAAGTTTGTTTAAGGTCTTTTTGGTGTTAGGGGTGCACAACCCTCTTGTATGCTTTGTTTAACCTTGTTTTGAGCCATGCCTTAAGGCCTCCGAGCTAGCCTTGGTTTGGCCTTCTAACCACTGAAATCCAGTCAATTTTCAGTGGTGGGCATATGATTTTGAGGCCTCAAATCAGAGGGGGTGGCCCCCTCTCTGTTGGTTTTGGTTTGCTTGCATTTTTGGCCTTCCAAAGGAGCATGCCTCTCTGTATTTTTGGGGCTTGGTTCAGGCCCCTTTTTGTGACTTTTAGGACCTGCCTTGGCTCTGTCCATGGCTGGTTTGGTCACCTTTTGCATGCATCTTGTATATGTAGTGTAATCCCATTTGTAGCTCATCAAAGTAGCATGTTTGCCTAGCCTGTGTTGAGTCCATTTCAGTAGGTTTTTGGTAATGTTTTCCCATGCCTTAGATCTGTTTTGGGTTGGTTTTGTCACTCCATGCATGTATGATACACTTGTAGTGTAAATCTCATAAACTAGCTTTATATGATTCTTGCTTTAGCATGTTATCCTAGCTTATGTTGACTCCATTTCAGTGGGTTTTTGACCATCATTTGGTATGTCATAACTCTGTCTAAAGCTATTTTGGTTGTCTCTTGAGTGGCTCATTGTAGACACCCCATTTTTGACCGTCTTCAAGACTTGGACGTCACCCTTTGAACGCTTGGTGATCATCCATGTTTGTGTTCGTTTGGAGTTCCCGGAGGTCTTGGCTACGTGCCTTGCCTCAGGGTCTCCGAACTCGATTGTTTAGTGTCTGCTTTTGCACCAAACACTTATGTTTTGCCTTGGAGGGGCAGGGAATGCCTTGTGAGGCATCCCCACACATCACCGGCCATGGCTACATGCCACCGGCTGGTGTTTTGTTGCCATCGGCAATGTATATTGCCGGTCGGCAGTCCATTTTGTCAAAATGGCAATTTTGGGCAGCCGACTACTGTTCATCTGCTTTTGCAGATATTTTAAGACAGCTGTCTTGCATTTTGTTCCCCTCCATACACGTGTATGGAGGGAAGGCTTCCTTGTTAGATTAACTTGTAAGCTTTACAAGATTGGCTCCTCTATAAGAGGAGCCCTCCTCTCTTGGCTTGAGGGTTAGAGATTTAGGATTAGAAAAGTTCAGAGGAAGCTTTGGATTGGGGTTAGGGTTTATATATATTTCCTATCTCTATATCTCCCTCTTGTGTGTTCTAGTGTGTGTCTTAGGCTTACTATTGCACACAAACACATAGTATTGCACCTTCTCTTGATTCTTGAAGGGCCAGAGGGTTGTTCTTGGTGTTCTTGAGCTGTTTTGGAGCTAAGGAAGCAGCTGGTCCACCACTTGTGAAAGAGGACTTCAAGGGTAAGAAACTCATTCCTTTTTCCCCATTTTTGCATTGTATTTTTTCCTATCTTAGAACTGTTTTTGAGCTTAGTGCATAATATAAAAAAGTTCTATTTTTGGGCCCTCTAAATAGTTTGTTTAGAGTGTTTTGTGGTTTGGAGGTGTTTGACCCCTCTTAAGCCTTGAGAGGCTCCATTTTGTGCTATTTTGAGTGAGCTCCGGGACTTTGGTGTTTGGGCTTCCTCACCACTGAAATCTTGAGGATGGTCCTTGAAGTCCCAAGAAGGAGAGGGCCACCCCCTCTCCTTGTTGTCCATGAAAAGGGCATTCTTTGGCCTCTTGAGGGAGCATCATGTTTGAGTGTTTGTTGATCATGCCATAGCTGCTTTTTATGCTTACTATGCCATGATATAACATTGTTGTGTGTTGGTTTTGGTACACCATGTTAGTTTAACATACATGCCATGTAATGCCTTGTTGTTGCCTTAATATGCCTTAGGTTGTAAACCATTGTTCTAGCATGTTTTAGGCTTGGCTTTGTGAAGCTTTTGTGCTTATTGTGTCATGATTGAGGTCTGTCCTTAGTTGTTTGGGTCGACTTTGGCATGCTTAGTATAGCCCCTTTGCATTTTTGGCTTGTTAGCCTTAAGTGTGTAAATGTATAGCATGCATCCTTGCTTCATTTCAGTGGGTTGGGACCATTTTCCATGTCATTTCAGTCCACTTAGCATGCTTATATGCTTGCATTTCATAGCTTTTTTTGATGCTTCAAGAGTTTGTGTTTCATGCTCCTTGAAAGTGCATTTGTGCATGCCTTTGAATTTAGGTCATTTAGATGCCATCGAAGTGATCTTTGGGCCCTGTTTTAATATGCTAAAATTCTGTTTTTAGTCATTTAATTCACGCCATGTGTGGTTGTACTAAGTGTAGCTCAATGCTTCTTTGGTGAGCCTTAGGAATTGGACCATATTTGCATGCATGTGTGTGTGTGTTTTGGACCTCACTTCCATAGCTTTGGCCACTGTTTTGGACCTAATTTTGGGCTGTCCGACTAGTGTAAGTCCCTCCCTTAGCTTGTGTTGCATGCTTACTTTGTATATTGTTACATGCTTGGTCCCATTTGTGTGATATTGCATACCTTGCATATTTGTACATTTGGATCACATCTCACATGCTTGATATTAACATGCTTGCCCTATGTCTTGCATGATCGTTGTCCACGCCTTGCATGATTGATGTATGTTTTGCATTGCTTGCTTGTATGCTCATGTTGCATGTTTAGATTGCATGCTTAGGTTGCATTGCATGGGCATGCATGCCTTGTCCCTTGATCAAGTGATAGTGAGTGGGCCTTTGCTTGTTTGTTTGCATTTCATTTGACATGAAAATGTGCACGCTTGGTCCCTTGGGCCATTACGCATGGAAATGCGCGATTGATGGTTCGAGAACCAAGAACTATGTCCCTTTGATGTCATACACATGATAAGGGGCTTGGTTGGTGCATACATGGCTTGAATTGCATTGCCATGCAAAGCTCTGTCCTCTGCTGCTGTCAAACAGGTTCTGCAGGAATTTATTGCCGATCGACCGCACCTAGTGCCGACCGGCAGTTAATAGATGGCCGATGGCTTCATCAACAGCCGGCGACCACATCCCACTGCCGGTGGAGATTCTACTTAGCCGGTGGTGTCTCCCAATGTTCAGGGAAGCAATTCAGAGACTTTGGCAGTCTTCAGAGAGGCAGAGTAGGGAAAACAGAGGCAGTCTATGCATGGCAGTGCGCTTCCGAGTGGAACCCGAGCATGCATTACATTGGACCCGCTTCCCGAGGCCTTTTACTGCTTTCCTTAGCTTAGTTAATTTGTTAATTAATTAAGGGGTCTGTAATAATTAATTAGCTTGTAGGTTAATTAATTTGTATATTCTTTTGGTCCCTCCGAGCGAGGGCGAACCTGTAATAAGTGTGGGTGTGTGTGTGCATGTCTTCCAATCCCCATTTCTTTCTTCCCTTTTATTTACCCGCTTATGATGGTAGATTAGAGCATGTTTAAATTAGCATACCTTATGCTATGCATGCGTGCATTCATACATTTGTCTTGCATGCACCGGGGTCGGCGCATCACGCTAGCTGCATTTGTACTTCAAATCTAACTTGAATACGTGCATCAAATGATTGCATTTCACATGCCATTTTAGGGTTAGCCGAGCCTATCCTAAATACATCCTGTATGCGTTGCATTAGCCATTTTTAACATGAACTAGGATCACGCATGTTTTGCTAACTAGTTTACTGTTTTGGCACGGAGTACGATGTAAGTATTTTCATGCTTTAGCATATCGCATGCGTGTGAGTGTTAACATGACAGCATGCTTACCATGTGGCTAAATGTTTATGTGATATTACTGTCTGATTGCCTGTGGGTGAAGGTTGGATTGTTTGAGTTGGAATAGCTCATTGAAATCCGTGTTTTAGCCTACTTGCGAGTAGCAAAACCCAAAAACATTTTCAAAACAAACGGATATGCAATGCTTATTTCCAAATTAGGCGATCTAGTCTATACTTGTTGCTGTGCGCATAACATAGTAATTCTAGGCTAATAACCGGAATAAGAACACATAACGTTTTCAAAAACAGATATCATGGTTAGTAGAGGCCGGTCTTCGGACCGGGCGAGAGGGGGTGCTCATAGCTGACCTTCTCCGATCGTACCCAAGTTCCCGAGCCGAGGCAACTTTGGTGATGACGGACACGTGGCCTTTGGCACCGAGTCAGGGTTTCCTAAATTTCCCAAAATAAAATATTTAGGTGGCGACTCTGTATCTGGCAAAGTAGTCCATGTTTGGCACTTCTTTTCAAAAATCTGTTTTCTCAAAACGATTTGCCGGATTTGGACTCTTTGGTTCAAGATTAAGAACCGTGACACAATTTGAGTCCGAACTGTAGTAACCCCAATATGAACGAAACGGGGGTTCATCCTCCCGGGACGTTCAGGGATGTCTACAGTTTCTGGCGACTCTGCTGGGGAGTTTAGAGAGCTTGACTCGAACTCGTGATATCCTATTTTGATTTCATTTATGTGTCTCTTTGCATTGCATGTGCATTGGTGCACCTAGGACACCGTGGTGGCCATCTGCTATTCCTGAACGGTTTGCCGGAGGCTTGACTTTGTCAAAGCATGCCATAAGGCTAACCGGTTGCGGGCTCTGCCAGTATGGGAACACAAACCTCGGTTTTACCGGGGCACCCTTTTCGACCATTCGACCTAGTGCATATTCGGATCCATAGTGACCATTCCAAACTAGGACAGGTTGCTTACCCGATATAGGTTGCTTGAAACCGTTGTGTGCATAGTGAAACCCTAGCTCCTGACAAAATAGGACAGGGAAACCCTACCCCAACATAGGGGTGTTTTTGGCTCTCTTTTACTTGTTATGTGCTTTTAGAGTGTATCTCTGCAGGAACGCACATATTTGCAAAATTTGAGTATCAGGCCCGAGGGCACCAATGTCAGTATTTGATAGAATCAGTTATATCTGAGGGTATCCGATTCAGTGTTTTGGGACAGTGATTTCTGGGGGACAGTGATCAGTAGTAGAGTACAGTTGTTCGGCTGCACTTGTGTTTGATTCGTTTGGGCTGAAATGCTGCTTGTTTTTCCTTTCAGTTCGGAGAGTTCCAGACTAGTCAGTGTTCCCCCTTGCTGAGGCAGGACTTATGATGACACAAAATTCGGAAGAGATCGTGGTTATGACAGCTGCATTAGATCAAGGGATCACTCTGCAAAGTGAGACCAATGTCGATGTGCCGCATCCACCCAGATCGCCGGTTGCGCACCCGGTCTGGACCCCCCAGCTATATCAGGCTCGCGAGCTAATGGGGATGATAGGTGATCTCCAAAGGTCCGTGGCGGATCTCGCTTACGGGATGTCAGCTTCGCCACCAGCCGCACCATATACCGGGAGTTTTGTACCCCAGGAGCCCCCGCTGTTGGGACGGATTGTGATTGAACTTAGCCAACCGGAGATGGTCTCCAGCTATGGCAACGACATACCAACCCAAATCCTAGATCAGGCTGAGGCCAGAGACAAAGGCAAAACGAAGACAGATGCCGATCCCATCGAACAACTGCTGTGGGCAGTCGAGGCTTTGAAAGCCGGGGGGATGAACAAGCAACAGATATCTGCAGTTATGGCAAAAGCTGTGGAGGACGCTTTCCCCACTCCACCTGAGGGTAGTTCAAGTCAGTCAGAAAGCCGGGATAGGCCCCGTCATGCCAGAACAGTTCCTCCCATTCCCAACCCTGCACCCGGGAAGGATCAGAAATCCAAGGCCGCGCCGGCCGACCCTTTCGCTAGTGCGTCTAGCAAAAGTGCTCAACCTTCAAAGTACCTGCCCCGAGGGCGCAGGGTCTTCCATGCTCTCTACATGCCATTGTCCAAGGCACTTTAGATTCTTGCCGAGAGAGGACGCTTTAAGCCCTTGGAGCCTCGGCCTCTCCCGAAGAATCTCCCTGCTACGCATGATGCTGCTCAGTACTGTGCGTACCACCAGCAGACAGGCCATGCTACCGACAATCGTTTCCGCCTCCGTCATGAGGTGCAAGATTTGATTGACAACGAGGTTATCCTCCCGCCCACCTCAGCCAAGTCCGTTACTACCCAGCTATTGGATTTTGAGGATGCGGATACTGTGAGTATGTGATCAGGGTTGGACCACTTGTGAGCGGCGCCCAGTGTTTTTGATGTGTCGTCTGGCACGCATTTTTGAGCATCTGTGAATGCTAGCTTTGTAAAATCTGGCTTGAGTGTCGAGTCAGTCTTTGTTTTATTTTGAGTCTGTCTCTTTGTCTTGAGTCAGTCCTTTTTGCTCACGGGTCTGTCTTGTTGTAGCAAGCCAGTCCCCTTTGTATAGAATGTCAGGTGATTCCGGGGTTGTTGCCTCGAGCACCGTTTTGTAATTATCCTTTTGTTTTTTCTTTTGAGTCTGTCTCGGTTGAGGAGCCAGTCACAATCAAGGAATCTGAATGAAACAGCTGCGGCTATCACGTTTCCGTACTTGTTGCTATTTAAGCTAGTTATGCCAGAGGAAGTGAATGGAACGACAGTACATTCTACCTACTCTCTTGTGCCTTGAATATCGTTGTAATGACCTAAGCTTTTCAAAAACCCTTTTCGAACACTGCGGTGATAAAAACGAAGAGGAAGCAATTCCTCGGGTTTTGCAAAACTTTGATTATTTTTTAGAGAAAGATAGGCATGCTAAGCCTTTTTCTGAATGAAATCATGCCTGTCAGCGTGAGTACCGAGAAGGACCCTGGTTTGATCCAGACTGGTTCCACACTATCTTCAGCGCGAGCGATTTGTCGCTTTCTTAAAAACTTTCAAAAAACAAACTGTTTTGCGCGGTCCTGTGAAGACCTGTGTGGAATTGCTCTTAAGATTGTGCAGCCTAAGATCGCTCTCAGCCTCAGAATTCAACCTACCTATTTCGAACCTGGAATCCGTTCAAAATGTTCAACAGTTAACTGCCATGAAAGGCCCGTGTGGCCCAATCTGAAGCAGCTCTCGAGCAAGAGGCACCAAAATCAGATCAAGAAGGTCAGGTCTCACCGAAAAAAGCTCGTGAAGCAACCGAGATGGATTCTTCTGCAAGTCAACACAGTAATCACTCTCCCGAATACAGAGGGCTTCAATTTCAAAAACCATTTGGCATGGACTTGTTACACTTTTACCCTTTGAGAGGCTCGCTGGGCCGAAAACCCGAAAGGGCGACCCAGGCAAAAGTTAGAGCAAGGCAAAATAACAAAAAGACAAAAAGAGAGAAAAAATGCAAAAAGAAAGAAAGAAAAAATGAAAAAATGCAAAAAATTGAAGAAAGAGGAAAAAAAGGAAGAAAAGAAGTGAAAAAGTGAAGAAAAAAAAGAAAAAGAAAAGAAGCTCGCAATGTCGAAAACCCGCATCGGGCACCTTGGCAAAAGTTAGAGCCTGAAAAAGTGAAGGTTAATACCCGAGTGTACCTTAACCGTGAACTACGTAGGCTTGATTCCCATGTTTGGGATACGTAGGCAACTTCATCTTGAAGTTCAGCCCTTGACGCTTTCATAGCGCTTCAGTCCATGTAATGGTTTTGATCATCCTTGCTTCCTCTGCATCCGACAATCCGATTGTAACAACCGTGAACTACGTAGGCTTGATTCCCATGTTTGGGATACGTAGGCAACTTCATCCTGAAGTCCAGCCACCTTTGCTCTTACAGTGACTGTGTCCATATATTGGTTCAGACCGTCGTCTTCGAAGTTCAGTCGTCATTGATAAAAGCAGTTTATAGCATGCTGCGGCACCATCCAGACAAGGGGCAACTTTCCGTTGCCGCAAGTTACCGTCCAAACCAGGGGCAACTTTCCGTTGCCATGCCCCCCCTTTAAGCAAGGGGCAATTTTCCATTGCCTCCGATCCGAGGTTGCGCATCTCAAAGGAAAGTTCCATGCTCGTTGAGCATCGACTGTTTGCAAAAAAAAAAAGTTTTTGAAAATTTTTACTGAAGTTGACTATTTTCTCGAAAACTATTTCATTTTCCAAAACCGGACCATCTTCTTGGAACCCAAAAAGGAAAATTTTCAGTACTCACAGCCTGACTTGCATGATTTTCAAATCAAAAATCGGACAAGTATGTTAATCCGACTCGCATTTTGGTCAAAACTATTTTAGAAAACAAAAAAATGGTCAAAGTGACGAACTAGGGACGAAATTAAGTTAGGTGTTCTGTCTTTTCCCCACCATCAACATACTTGCCAGAAGGGCACCCTATTCGCCGGAAGAAGCTTTCCCTATCCGGAACCTTGACTGGAAGTCACCAGAAGAAATAGCTGCAAGCTAACAGTGTTGGGCATGAACCCGCAACTTCCTATTCATCCATCAATCACCCTGGGAAGGGATAATAAAAAATGAGAGATTGAAGAATAGAGAGGTGTAAGTTGAGAGAAAAGCGAGAAAAAGGTTTTGAGAGAAAAACGAGCCTGAGGACCGAGTGTTGTGAGAGTCACAAATTAGAAAGGGTAGGAACAAAACCCGGAGAAACTGGCTCCTCGTGATCTGAGGTCTTTCATTCTTGTGAACGCGTCCGTGAGTCGTGTCTTTTGCTTTCTCCCATCGTAACTCTTGTCTTGAGTCTTCTCCGAGTGCGTCTCGCTGCGTTTAGGTTGTGTGCCTTTTGTCTTCTTCAATTGAGTCTTTCTCGCTATGTTCAGTTTTAGATCCGATACCCAGGTTAAAAACCCTTCCTTATTTCAAAAATCGTTTATGCTCAGACTGCTGTGCCATTCTCCACATCCATGCGAAGTAAAAGAATAAAGGGAAAATTTGGGGCATCTGAGTACGCTTCAATTTCGGCCGGTTTCGGCCTTTGTGGTTAGTCTTGTCAGATTGGGCTGTTTGTTCAGTGCTTGCCATGTGCGGAGAGAACCAAGTGCCATGTTGTGGGCTGTCTACAGATCAATCCCCAATGGAGTATGGGCTATGTGTTCAAAATGAAACAGTGGTTTGCTTGGGTTGTTTTACTATTAGCTGGTCAGTTGTCTGATTATTACAGTGCAAGTGTTCAATTTCCAGATGGCAGATCAATATCATTTACATTTAAGGTGTAATATGATGCAATGCAGTATGAAATGTACAGATACAACACTTTTTAGACGAAAAGTTTGTTTCATTGCATATCATCTTTTTCAAGTACAGAGTTTTGAAGAAAACAAAAACCCTGCCTGCGGCAGTACAAGGTACTCTAGCTACCAACAAAAAGAAACAAAAAGAAGGTGCAAAAGAAGAAAAAACAGCAAAATCTGGATCAGCATCAGCGGTCTCAGGCCTGAAGGTCTGTCATCGCCCTCTTCCTGGACGAAGGTCCAGGAGCGTCATCAGCATCGTCATCAGAGCCCGAGTCAGTATCGCCTCCGGTCTCCTCCTCAGATGACCCCGCCTCTGCCTCTGCCTCGGACTCGGACTCGGACTCGGACTCATCATCCTCATCATCAGGAATGGGTGCCCGAGAGCTACTCCCGACATGAGCACGCCCCGCCCTGGTACGAGGATGTATAGTGTCTCCTCGCCCTCCTCGAGCAGAAATAGAGGGCCCAGCTGGAGCACCACCCACCGGAGGGATCTGGAAAGGAGGCTGAAAAGCATAAAAAGGCAAATACATCAGAATACTGTGGGCAGTGAATCAGTGCAGAATACAGTGTATGAGTACAGTCTGTGAGTGCCATGAGCAGTGAATCAGTGCAGAATACAGTGTATGAGTACAGTCTGTGAGTGCCGTGAGCAGTGGATCAGTACAGGATACAGTGAATGAGTACAGTGCATGCATGCTGTGAGGAGGGAATCAGTGCAGAATGCGGTGTATGAGTACAGTGTATTAAGTATTGTATCGTGCATCAGATTATGCGGATCAGCTTATGTATGGTTTAAGACAGTGGTTAGAAGTACATACCGGAATGCTGTAAAGGGCCAGGAGGTCGAAGGTCCGCTGTAGCATCCCCATCATGGAGGCATTCATCTCTAATGACTGCCGGGTTGTACTCGGAGGAAGCCTGCAAAAATATCAGGTACATCAATATTCTGCGGAATATCAAATAAACTAAAATGAAACGACTATACAAGAATGCAGTAATACATACCGGAGGCAAGTCGGGGACACCAACCAACTCATGATCAGCCGGGGGAGGAGCAAAAGAGATCTGGTAGGTCGCCCCACCCTGCCCTCTGAAAGTCAGTGAAGTGGGCAGAGCAGGCCAACCGGTCCCCCGCCCTCTCCGAACTCCGCCTCTACCACGGACTCCAGCTCTCCTCGACGCTCCCCGCTCCAGCCGCCGGCTCCGCTGGCCTCGCCCCCTCAGCTCGTCGACCACTGCTCAAGGGTCGCATAATGTAGGTCCGGACGTACTCGGCGTAGTCTCCCTCGCCTTTATGACGCTCCGCGCCCCAGCCAACGGTATACTCTCTCAGGTGCGCGAGGGAAAACCTCTCTGTATGCCTCATGTGTGCAGGAGGCGGACCCGGAACTATCTGCTCCGGTAAACCCAGGGTCTGACGTAAGAAGCGCTCCCCCAGGTACTAAGCCCGACAGACCGGGCCCTCCAATAGAATCCGGAGGCGGGCAGTCTCCTCTGCGCCCTCATAGTGATCCCTCACCACGGCCGGCAAGGGAGCCCAAGGCTGCCAGGTGATCTGCGGGTACAAATGCAATTTGTCATCTATCTGTTATCAAAAATACAGTGCTATGCGAAGCTAGAACAAGCTCTAAAGTTGAACATACCTCCGCGGCAGTGATGGTGTCGAAGTAACGGCGGAAGAAGATGAAAGACTCCCGCAGTCTCCGCACATCAAAGCGATGAGAAAAGGGGACGTCAAGCGGGATCTCCACATCGGGTACTGGGGCAAGTCTGGGAAAGTAGGCGTAGACCCACAACTTCAGAACAGATATCAGTATGACTGTCAGATAAAACAAAATACAGAATGAAGCAGAAATGGCAGAGCCGTGTGTTGTGCAGTGTATTATGCAGAGTGTACAGTGTGTGTGCAGTGTATAATCAGTGTAAAGCAGAGTATATGTGTGTGCCGTGTGTGCAGTATATAGTCAGTAAGAGGCAGACCGTGGTGTGTGCAGTGTACAGAATACAGAAAATGTAAAGTAGAAAGCAGAAATGTAAAAAGGAAAGAAGAGGTACCTCCCAAGCTCGCCAGTATCCGCCAAGAAGCTGTCCGCTGAGGCGGGAAGAAGAGCTCATGTAACCGTACAATGTGGCCAAGCCTGCGCCACCCGAGTCATAGCGGCGGATCCGCCTGACATCCACCCAGTGCGCTCAACAGGCATAGAGGCACGGTGTTCGCCCGGTCGGCGAAGAGGGTCGTCCCGAGCAAAAACATGATGAAGCCCCACACATACTGATCTACCTGCTCCGGGGTCATCTGCGCCTCCTCCGCCAAGGCTGGCTCAGTCCTGAAGTGGCTCTCGAACCACGAGTACCTTACAAAACCTGCTCGAGCGAGGGGTGGCCGGGTGCCAAGCAGGTACAGCTGGGCGGCGTCCCACTCATCCATATCCGTGTCGAAGGGAATCGGATCCCCCCTACCCCGATGCCGGTAAGCATCGAGAAGTCGTAAGGGGTCATCGTCATGTCCCCTGCGACGGAGAAGTGGAAGGAGTTGGTGGTATCCCACCACCTCTCCACTAAAGCAGCAAGCAACGGCCTGCAGGTGGTAAGCTGGGGAAAGCCCCCTGCAAAAGATGCCGAAAACCCGCCTTGTCAACGATCTGGAGAACCGCATCTGGCAACTCCACGTACCAGTCTCGGGCGACGACGTTCCCATACCCGTGGATGGTATGGGAGTCCCCCTGTAATCAAAAACAACAATTGCGAAGCAATATTCAAGATACAGTTTTAAGAAGCATACATATATAGTGTGTGTGTGCGCGTTTTCAAATAAAGAGCTGGCATTGGATGTCAGTGTGCTAGCAGAGAACTACAGCATATGATATGTCAGTGTGTTGAACGGTTCAGTATAGATGTAACATGTGTGCACGTTTTTTAGATTCAAACAGACATCGGGTGCCGGTGTGCTTACAGTGAACTACGACGTGTGATGTGTCAGCGTATTTGAGTGGTTCAGTACAGATACGGTAGGTGTGCACGTTTTTTTAGAAATCAAAAAGATACTGGGTGCCGTTGTGTCCACAGTAAAGTACAGTATGTGTTGTGTCAATGTGTTTAAGCAATTCAGGGCTAGTGCAGTGTGTGTGCGCGTGTAAGTTTCAAGCAGTCATCGATTGCAAGTGTATTCACAGTCAACTACAGTATATCAGTGCATCAGTACATTCGAACTAAGCAGTTAAAGAATCGAATCAAACTATAGCAGTTTAAGTGTTCTACATTGCGGAAAATTGAAACCGGGGAAAGAAAGTTACCTCCGAGGCGCCGTGTGACAAATGGGACTCTGGCTCACGTAGCAGTAGCTCGCGTGCCACGCCCCTCTCGAAGCTCCGAAACTGGCGTAGCCCATCGGGGAGCATCACGTGAACCGCTGGCCTGTAGGTCTTCGGATCGAATGGCCGGATACGAAGTGGCAAAGGCTCAGCCTCGGGATCCATCTCGAGCTCAGGAGGGGGCCCGCCCTGTGGAAGATCGTCCGCTATCTCGAAGAAAATGTAAAGTGGCTGGAAGACTGAAAATCGAATGAGAATGTGAAAAGTCAACAAAAAAGGGTCAACCCCGAGAGGGTCGGAAATGGCCGGGAAAGCCGGAGTGCGGAAAAGGCACGGGTATCGAGAAGGACTCGAGGGAAACAAACCCCGAGTGGCGGAAATCAAAAACGAAACACCGAAATGAAATTTCAATCGGTTCAAAACACTCGAAACGCAAAGGTATTCGCGAATCGAACAACGAAATCAAGGCTAGAATGCAAGAAAATGAGAGGATCGAAGGAGAAGAATAGCCTAGGGAGAGGGAGGAAGGATTTTCGAGTAAGAAGGAAGTGAGAAAATAGGGTTAGAAACCCTATTTTAAAAGACCCACGGTCGAAATGTCAAAACTGCCCCGAACAGGAACACTTTGCCGGTCGGCCACACTCTTTGCCGGTCGGCAATATATTGTGCCGATGAAACTGTTTGATAGCCGATGGACGGCCGGTGATGCATTATGATGGTCGGTGGACAGCCAGTGGTCTCCCACAGTGGTTTTTGAGCCTCCTACACCTTTCCTTGGGTTATATGAGTGGTCCAGAGCCTTCATTGCTTAAAACAGTGCAAAGCAGTGCCTCTCCGACGCTCAACCGGCCTCCGTTTTGACCTCGGATCGTGTCCTCTGTGTGTAGCACTCAAATTCGTGCAAGGTGTATCCTTTCTGTATCCTTTTGGCCTTTACAAAGTTTGAAAGTTGCCCCATGTGCATCGCATTTCAATTGCATTGTTTTGTGCATTGTATTTCATCGCGCGATCTTGCGCATCGCATTGTCTTGTTTGTGCCGGTCTGGCGAGACCTTAAACACGCATGGTCTAAGAGACCTAAAATCCTTGGGAGGTGCAAGACCTTCACTCGCGTTGTCTAACGCACCGCGCTGTTTTGCGTATCTCATTGCATTTGGCATGTATTCCATCGCGCGATTTTGCGCATCGCACTGTCTTGTGCACCGCATCTCAAATTCATGCATTGCCCCAAAATGGGTTCGGCGGGACCGAAAACACGCCACGGTCCGGCGGGACCAAAAACACGTGCGGTCTGGCGAGACCATAAACCCGCTCGGTCGCATTGTCATGCGTCTCAATAGCCGTGCGTTGTCGCGCATCTCGAGATACATCCTCATGCATTCTCAGCTCATTTGCATTTTCATGCATCTAAAGCCGCGCGTCGCCGCGCATCGAATTTTCATGCATTGTCATGTATTTCGAGGACTTGCGTTGTCACGCACTTCAAAATCATGCATCATTTGCATTTCAAACAAAAAACATGCATTGTCATGCATACACTTTGCATCCCGGTCTAGGAGACCTTAAATCCTCTAAAGGTGCAATTCCTTTGGTGTTTGTCGTGCCCGAACGACTTTCGGTGGTCTGGTAGAGCCACCTACCTGTGTTTGCGGTGAGTTCCTAGAAGACCAACTGGGACGGTGGAAACTAGAGTTCGAACGGCTTATGCCTAGAACGCAAAGGTTCGGGAGTTCCGAGACTAAAGTCTGGTTTAAATACCCAGAGGTGTATCCTTGGCTTGAAATCTGTATGGAAGCCCCATAGGTTGAGGCAGCATGTCTGCGCCTCAATTCTGGATACTGAACCAACCTAGTATATCGCCCTGTTGGTAAGATAGGGAAAGCTGCAATCACAGCCGTTGCATCATAGTGCATTGTCATGCATCCATTGTAAATAGTGCATTATCATGCATACATGGTAAAATGTTGCATTGTCATGCATTGTAGAAAATAAACATGCATTGTCATGCATTTCCATTGTAGCTTGCATGCATCCATTGCATTTCCCCCAGTGGATCGCATCATACTGCATTGTCATGCATTTTTGTAAATTTCCATTCCATTGCATATTTGTAGATATTGCATTTTAGTTTGCATGCATTCACTGCATCACCCTCCATCTATGGCTTACGCCCTTCCAGGTTGAGCTTGGTCTGGTATGTGCCCTTGCTTTTCACGTTAAAACACAGTTCTGCATGTGTACGCGCCTATTCCACGCTGGTATGTTGGTTTGAGGGTTGCGGCACCTTTTCTGTGTTAGACATGGCTTGTTTGTGTACATGCCTTTCCTAGGCAAGATTTGGTTTGGCCCGCGTGCCATATCCATTGTATCCATTTCCATTGCATTTTAGATTGCATGCATCCATTGCATCACCTTCCATCTATGGCTTGCGCCTTTCCATGTTGAGCTTGGTCTGGTATGTGCCTATACTTTTCACGTCAAAACATAGTTCAGTGGACCGTTCTATGTTAGCCGCGGCTTGTATGTGTACATGCCTTTCCTAGGCAAGATTTTGGTTTGGCTGCATGCCATATCCATTGTAGATATTACATTGTAGTGCAATTTTGCATCCGGCATTAGGATCATCATTCTTTCTCCAGTGGGTCGTTTCCCCACTTATGTCATTCCACCCAATACTCGTTCTTGTGTCCGTCTACATTACTCATAGTTCAGTTGATCGTTCTATGGTAGACGGACTTGTCATCTCCATCAATCTATTTGACATTTGTGTGGTTTTGAACCGCTCATGATTGGATCACGATTCAATTGCTCTGCATGTAGTTTGCATTGTTTCAATTGCATTGCATTTTCATTTGCATTGTTTATACACTGTTTTGTATATATTGCATATCATTTTGCATTCATTCGTGTATTGTCATGCATGTTGCTAACGATATCATACCTGTTAAGTTGTTTTATTTACAGGCACGATATTGTATGTACGGTTCATTTGCGACTGGTGGAACCAGACGAACCGGACAGGTATTGTATCCTCCGTGTGAGACGTATCGAGAATTGCATAATTCTCTTACATCCTTTCTGCATTGTAGTGTAGTTTGGTGTATGCTAGCTTAAAACTGTTGCATGTATGCTTCGTTACAGCTTTCTTTGCATGATCATAAGTTATGCTCGGCTTCGTGCATTGTCTTGCATTTTGCCCCTGCCTTTGGGCGCATACCTTGTTTGTCTTGCATGTTTGTCTAAGTCTTCGGCCTTGTCAAAAATGGGTCGTCTCTGGGCTTTGACATTCACTCCCGTCATTGTTATGACTTTCGAGTTCTGTCAAAGAGGGGCAACTGTAGACACCCCATTTTTGACCGTCCTCAAGACTTGGACGTCACCCTTTGAACGCTCGGTGATCATCCATGTTTGTGTTCGTTTGGAGTTCCCGGAGGTCTCGGCTACGTGCCTTGCCTCAGGGTCTCCGAACTCGATTGTTTAGTGTCTGGTTTTGCACCAAACACTTGTGTTTTGCCTTGGAGGGGCAGGGAATGCCTTGTGAGGCATCCCCACACATCACCGGCCATGGCTACATGCCACCGGCTGGTGTTTTGTTGCCATCGGCAATGTATATTGCCGGTCGGCACTCTTTGTTGCCGAACGGCAGTCCATTTTGTCAAAATGGCAATTTTGGGCAGCCAACTACTGTTCATCTGCTTTTGCAGATATTTTAAGACAGCTGTCTTGCATTTTGTTCCCCTCCATACACGTGTATGGAGGGATGGCTTCCTTGTTAGATTAACTTGTAAGCTTTACAAGATTGGCTCCTCTATAAGAGGAGCCCTCCTCTCTTGGCTTGAGGGTTAGAGATTTAGGGTTAGAAAAGTTCAGAGGAAGCTTTGGATTGGGGTTAGGGTTTATATATATTTCCTATCTCTATATCTCCCTCTTGTGTGTTCTAGTGTGTGTCTTAGGCTTACTATTGCACACAAACACATAGTATTGCACCTTCTCTTGATTCTTGAAGGGCCAGAGCGTTGTTCTTGGTGTTCTTGAGCTGTTTTGGAGCTAAGGAAGCAGCTGGTCCACCACTTGTGAAAGAGGACTTCAAGGGTAAGAAACTCATTCCTTTTTCCCCATTTTTGCATTGTATTTTTGCCTATCTTCGAACTGTTTTTGAGCTTAGTGCATAATATAAAAAAGTTCTGTTTTTGGGCCCTCTAAATAGTTTGTTTAGAGTGTTTTGTGGTTTGGAGGTGTTTGACCCCTCTTAAGCCTTGAGAGGCCCCATTTTGTGCTATTTTGAGTGAGCTCCGGGACTTTGGTGTTTGGGCCTCCTCACCACTGAAATCTTGAGGGATTTCAGTGGTAAGGATGGTACCTTGAAGTCCCAAGAAGGAGAGGGCCACCCCCTCTCCTTGTTGTCCATGAAAAGGGCATTTTTTGGCCTCTTGAGGGAGCATCATGTTTGAGTGTTTGTTGATCATGCCATAGCTGCTTTTTATGCTTATTATGCCATGATATAACATTGTTGTGTGTTGGTTTTGGTACACCATGTTAGTTTAACATACATGCCATGTAATGCCTTGTTGTTGCCTTAATATGCCTTAGGTTGTAAACCATTGTTCTAGCATGTTTTAGGCTTGGCTTTGTGAAGCTTTTGTGCTTATTGTGTCATGATTGAGGTCTGTCCTTAGTTGTTTGGGTCGACTTTGGCATGCTTAGTATAGCCCCTTTGCATTTTTGGCTTGTTAGCCTTAAGTGTGTAAATGTATAGCATGCATCCTTGCTTCATTTCAGTGGGTTGGGACCATTTTCCATGTCATTTCAGTCCACTTAGCATGCTTATATGCTTGTATTTCATAGCTTTTTTTGATGCTTCAAGAGTTTGTGTTTCATGCTCCTTGAAAGTGCATTTGTGCATGCCTTTGAATTTAGGTCATTTAGATGCCATCTAAGTGATCTTTGGGCCCTGTTTTAATATGCTAAAATTCTGTTTTTAGTCATTTAATTCACGCCATGTGTGGTTGTACTAAGTGTAGCTCAATGCTTCTTTGGTGAGCCTTAGGAATTGGACCATATTTGCATGCATGTGTGTGTGTGTTTTGGACCTCACTTCCATAGCTTTGGCCACTGTTTTGGACCTAATTTTGGGCTGTCCGACTAGTGTAAGTCCCTCCCTTAGCTTGTGTTGCATGCTTACTTTGTATATTGTTACATGCTTGGTCCCATTTGTGTGATATTGCATACCTTGCATATTTGTACATTTGGATCACATCTCACATGCTTGATATTAACATGCTTGCCCTATGTCTTGCATGATCGTTGTCCACGCCTTGCATGATTGATGTATGTTTTGCATTGCTTGCTTGTATGCTCATGTTGCATGTTTAGATTGCATGCTTAGGTTGCATTGCATGGGCATGCATGCCTTGTCCCTTGATCAAGTGATAGGGAGTGGGCCTTTGCTTGTTTGTTTGCATTTCATTTGACATGAAAATGTGCACGCTTGGTCCCTTGGGCCATTACGTATGGAAATGCGCGATTGATGGTCCGAGAACCAAGAACTATGTCCCTTTGATGTCATACACATGATAAGGGGCTTGGTTGGTGCATACATGGCTTGAATTGCATTGCCATGCAAAGCTCTGTCCTCTGCTGCTGTCAAACAGGTTCTACAGGAATTTATTGCCGATCGACCGCACCTAGTGCCGACCGGCAGTTAATAGATGGCCGATGGCTTCATCAACAGCCGGCGACCACATCCCACTGCCGGTGGAGATTCTACTTAGCCGGTGGTGTCTCCTAATGTTCAGGGAAGCAATTCAGAGACTTTGGCAGTCTTCAGAGAGGCAGAGTAGGGAAAACAGAGGTAGTCTATGCATGGCAGTGCGCTTCCGAGTGGAACCCGAGCATGCATTACATTGGACCCGCTTCCCGAGGCCTTTTACTGCTTTCCTTAGCTTAGTTAATTTGTTAATTAATTAAGGGGTCTGTAATAATTAATTAGCTTGTAGGTTAATTAATTTGTATATTCTTTTGGTCCCTCCGAGCGAGGGCGAACCTGTAATAAGTGTGGGTGCGTGTGTGTGCATGTCTTCCAATCCCCATTTCTTTCTTCCCTTTTATTTACCCGCTTATGATGGTAGATTAGGGCATGTTTAAATTAGCATACCTTATGCTATGCATGCGTGCATTCATACATTTGTCTTGCATGCACCGTGGTCGGCGCATCACGCTAGCTGCATTTGTACTTCAAATCTAACTTGAATACGTGCATCAAATGATTGCATTTCACATGCCATTTTAGGGTTAGCCGAGCCTATCCTAAATACATCCTGTATGCGTTGCATTAGCCATTTTTAACATGAACTAGGATCACGCATGTTTTGCTAACTAGTTTACTGTTTTGGCACGGAGTACGATGTAAGTATTTTCATGCTTTAGCATACCGCATGCGTGTGAGTGTTAACATGACAGCATGCTTACCATGTGGCTAAATGCTTATGTGATATTACTGTCTGATTGCCTGTGGGTGAAGGTTGGATTGTTTGAGTTGGAATAGCTCATTGAAATCCATGTTTTAGCCTACTTGCGAGTAGCAAATCCCAAAAACATTTTCAAAACAAACGGATATGCAATGCTTATTTCCAAATTAGGCGATCTAGTCTATACTTGTTTGCTGTGCGCATAACATAGTAATTCTAGGCTAATAACCGGAATAAGAACACATAACGTTTTCAAAAACAGATATCATGGTTAGTAGAGGCCGGTCTTCGGACCGGGCGAGAGGGGGTGCTCATAGCTGACCTTCTCCGATCGTACCCAAGTTCCCGAGCCGAGGCAACTTTGGTGATGACAGACACGTGGCCATTGGCACCGAGTCAGGGTTTCCTAAATTTCCCAAAATAAAATATTTAGGTGGCGATTCTGTATCTGGCAAAGTAGTTCATGTTTGGCACTTCTTTTCAAAAATCTGTTTTCAAAACGATTTGCCGGATTTGGACTCTTTGGTTTAAGATTAAGAACCGTGACACAATTTGAGTCCGAACTGTAGTAACCCCAATATGAACGAAACGGGGGTTCATCCTCCCGGGACGTTCGGGGACGTCTACACTCATATACTTGTAGAACAAATCTTGCTTACTAGTCTTGTGTGCATGATGTCTTGGCTCATCATTCTAGCATATTTTGGCTTTGTTCCAGCATAATTTTATTCATATTTTGGGCTATTCTAGGACTGTTTTAGGCTTTCATGGTCATATCACTCATGTTTGGTATAGCTATAGTGCAAATGCTTTGACTAGTCTTGAGCTTTGAGGAAGCTTGCATGCTTAACTTGTGGTGTTTTCATGCTTTGGCATCATTTGAAGTGTTATATCAGTACATGTTTCATGATCATACACTTACTTTTGCCATGCTTTCAATGCTTTGAAGAGTTGGTATTTTATGCCTTATGAGTGGATCTTTGTGCATGCCTATATGCTTAGGTCTTTGGGATGCCATCTCAATAGGTTTTTGGGCTTATTTTGACATGATGTAACTCTGTTTTATATTGTTCAAGTCATGCCATGTTTGGTTCTAATAGGTGTAGTGCATTGCCTCTTTTGTAGCCTTTCATGCTCCATGTTTTTGGCCTTATGTTCTAGCTTGTGTTGGCTAGCTTCGAGCTTGTTTTTGGTCTTGTTTGGACCTGCCTTGGGACTATTTTAGGTTCCCTTAGCCCTTTGGAGCTAGGTTTGTATGGCCATGGCTTAAGTCCCTTTGCTAGTTCTTAGCTTTTGAGCTTCATGCATGCCATGCTTATGTTATGTGTGTGATTTGACATCATTCCTAACATCATTTCAGAGCATGTAGTATTGTCACACTTGCATGCTTTTCACTCCTCAAGTGTGCGTAAGAGTTGCATCTTTATGCCTTAATTCTTGGGCCCATTGGCATGCATGCTTGTCTAGCATTTTGTACCATCAATTCAGCACCTTTTGGCCACTGATTTGGGCATAGTTGAGGTCTGCCCATCTTGGTTTAAGACCATCCTTGCAATGTTGTTGCATGCTTGTCTTGCATATTGTTGTATGCTTGCTCCATCTTTGCATGTTGTCGCATGCTAGTTCCATTACATGTTGTTACATGTTTATTACACTGTATTTTGCATGCTCAAGTCATTTTGCATGATTGCATGTTCATGTTAGCATTGAGTATGCCATGTAGTTGCATTTTGCATGCTTAGGACATATTGCATGTTTTCTGTCCTTGCATTGCATTGTTGTTTGGATTAAGTGTTAATCCGAGCACGAGAAACGAGGAACGTTTCATACTTCAAGTGATGAGACGTGTCTCAATTCTCGGTCGCCGACGCTTTTGATTATCCATGATAGAGTTCTAGGCTTTATGTGTTTATTTGTGCATTCATTTCATATTGATTTGCACAAGTTGGATCTTTGGCCATCATGTATCGGGATGCGTGATTGATGGTCGTGGATCCGATTATGCCTCTCCCTTGATGTTTTGAGGTGATATGGGGTGGCATAGTGCGTACATATCCTTGGGAGACCCTCAATTTCCTCTATTTTGTGCTCTGTTGCAGCTTGGTGTCACAGCACACCAGTGGCCGGCACCCCCTCATCCTTGGCCGGCAGTGTGCACTCTTGGCCGGCAGGGTGGTCGGCAGCAGCTCCTCATGGTCAGCAGGCCACTGGTGCACTCCCCAGACTGGTTTTGGTAAGATCCAGCAGTTAGTTCTCAAGGACACCCTGCAGACAGAACCTCTAAAGAGCATTCGGAGAGCTTTCGGGACGGGAACCGAGCGTGCATCTCCACCTTCTTCAAGGCAGAGCTGAGGCGGCCTAGCAATCTCATTTTAATGCTTACTTGTTAGTTAGCTTTAATTTGTAATTTAATTAGTTAATATGTTAATTAATTAAGTGTTGTAATAATTAGTTGTAGCTAGTTATTCATTCGGTTATGTAATAATTAATTAGCCTGTTAGTTAGTTAGTTAGTCAATTTGTATTATTTATTTGGACCCTCCGTCGAGAGGGCATATGTTGTAATAAGTGTGCGTGAGTGTGTGCATGTCTTCCAACCCCACGTCTTTCTCCCTTTTACTTAACCGCTTTCAATGGTTAGTTCTAGGGCATATTTCAATTAGCATCCTTATGCTATGCATGTTTGCATCCATCCATTTGTATTGCATGCACCGGGCTCGGCGTATCATGCTAACTGCATCGTATTTCAATTCCAAGTTGAATACATGATTATCAATTGCTGCATCTCACATGCCACTTTAGAATAGCCGAGCCTATTTCTAGTTACATTTTGCATGTGTTGCATTAGCCATCTTAACATGAACTAGGATCATGCATTGATTTCTAACTAGTTTTTTATTCTGGCTCGGAGTACATTGTGAGTGTTTATACTTTAGCATACTGCATGTGTGTTATTGATTGCCATGAAAGCATACTTGCCATGAGGCTAACTGCTTATTTGCTATAACTGCCTGAATGCCTATAGGTGAAGGTTGGATTACTTGAGTTGGAACAATTCATTGAAATCTGCATCTTAGCCTACTTACGAGTAGCAAATTTCAAATCATTTTCCAAACAAACGGATATGCAATACTTTGTTCCAAATTAGGCGATCTAGTCTATACTTGTTTGCTGTGCGCATCACATAGTAAGACTAGCTAATTAACCGGAATAAGAACGCATGTGTTTTCAAAAATAAGATATCATGTTTAGTAGTGGCTGATCTTTGATCGGGCGAGCGGGGGTGCTCATAGCTGACCTTCCCCAATCTTACCCAACTTCCCGAGCCAAGGCAACTTTGGTGATGACGGACACGTGGCCTTAGGCAACGAGTCAGGGTTTCCTAAATTTCCCCAAAATAAAATATTTAGGTGGCGACTCTGTATCTGGCAAAGCAGTCCATGTTTGGCACTTCTTTACAAAAATCAATTTTCCAAAACGATTTGCCAGATTTGGACTCTTTGGTGATTTATCAATCTCACATCGCACATTGTGAGATCAGATTAAGAACCGTGACAATTTAAGTCCGAACTGTAGCATGAGGCCCTCGGGGCGCGTCTACACCACCACTCTCTCACCACCAATAACCTATTACTTATTCTTTCTTGCTACTATCAAACCTCATTTACCATAGTTCTGCGCACCATTCTCACGCAATTGCCATTTCATATACCTCTCTCATTCCTTCCATCTCTTCCTACAAAACCCTAACTACCATCACTACATACCATCCCTCCCCAAACTCCAACTACCAAAGGTCATTGCCATGAATCCCACCACGAAACCATACTTCAAAGCCTTGTAACAAATTGACCGTGAACCATCACTTTGAAATTCCACTTCAATTTTTATCTTTCCTTTATTTATTTTTTGTTTTTTGTTTTTTGTTTTTTGTTTTTTGTTTTTTGTTTTTTTGTTTTTTTTTGTGTGGTTATTTTCTTATAGGTAGAGGAGGTTGCAGGGAATAGAGAGATTGGGTAGAGAAATGGAGAAGTAAGGCTATGGATGGGTTGCAGATGTTGGGGTAAGTAAGAAAGGGTGGATGATGTTGTGGGAGGTCATAGTAACTACGGAAAAAGAATGAACAATGTTACTTAAGTGGTTCAAATGTTATTTATTATATTATTGTTCACAAATATATATATATATATATAATAAAACAGGACTGTTTTTGAATTTGTCCTAAACACATTTGTCCTACTAGGACATTTGAACAACTGAGATGACTTTTAATAACAACATCCAACGCTAAAAACTATATGAACCAATCTAAGGATTTCAGATTGCCGCCCATAAATGTAACGCCCCAACCTTTCACATGTTATCGATATTGTCCGCTTTGGACCATGCCCGCATGGATTTGTTCTTCTCAATGGGTCACCTATCCCAAAACTACTCTAGCCTAAGCACGTTTAACTGGGGAGTTCTGCTAGGGATTTCACCACCCAAGAAAAGGCCTCGATACTATATAAGGGTCCAAGTTTTTACTTTTATAGCCTAGGAACTCCCTCTCCATTTCCGATGTAGGACACTAGGACCTTACAATTTACCTCCCTTAGGGTTGTACGTCCCCGTGCAATAGCTTGCCAGCTTGCAAGCCTGCCCACGTGCACCGAGACACACCAGGGGCCCACACTTGGTACTCCAAAGAGTTGGCTCTGATACCATTTGTAACACCCCAACCCTTCACATGTCATCAATATTGTCCGCTTTGGGACATGCCTGCACAGATTTGTTTTTCCCAATGGGTCACCCATTCCAAAACTATTCTAGCCTAAGCACGCTTAACTGGGGAGTTTTGCTAGGGATTTCACCACCCAGAAAAAGGCCTCGATACTATATAAGGGTCCAAGTTTTTACTTTTATAGCCCAGGAACTCCCTCTCTATTCCCAATGTGAGACACCAAAACCTTACAATAAACCTCTTTCCTATGTCTACGTGTTAACCCACATCCATGCGCTCTCTCTCAAAGCCATATATATATATATATATCTTTCTCTCTCTCTACCTCTTCCACGCTTCTCACCCACGTCCACGCTTCTCTCTCTCTCTCTCAAAGACAGAAACCCTAGCTCTGCACAACAAGTAACCCACGTTTTTCACCCACGTATATATTTATCTCTCTCTATATGTTTGTGTATATATGCAAGTTTTAGTGACCATAGGTTGTTTTGATTATGTATATATCGAATTCAAGCTTTTTGTGTATTGGCAGAGAGAAAGAGAGAGAGATCTAATCCAACGAAGCAAGGCTACAGAGAGAGAAGAAACGATGGTACTGGAAATAGCCAAGTTGAGTTCTATCTTTTGCTTCTTCAATATTGTTTTGGGCTTTCAAAATTCTGAGTGTGTTGGGCTTTTTCTGGCCGAAACACATGATGAGCTCATCTTGGTGAGAGAAAAGAGAAAGCAAAGAGGAATATGAGGTAGAAGAACTAGAAGATGAGGAGTTTGGTCTATTGAGAGGAGTGAAAACCAATTGGGAAGTCGATTTGGATAAGAAGAAGGAGAGTGAAGAGAAAGTGGGCCAGAATGGCGAATGAGAGAGGGAAAATTAGGGTTAGGGTTATGAGGTAGAAGGATTTTGGGGATTGTTTTAGGATTGAGAAGGATTCTTTGAGGATGTCATTGATACTTAGTAATTAGAGCTTTTCAGGTAGGAGATCCATGGTGGGTTTTTGATGATGATACAGATTGTGATTGATCTGTATCTATTTGTATATATATATCTCTGCAAATGTGTGTATATGTATGAGGAATTTGGGGATCCTAGAGGAGAGAAAGATGAAGAAAAATGAAAACCATGTATCTCTTGAAATGTATATGTCAATTGTGATGCAGGGATCCTAGAGAGAGAGAATGTCCTTTCTCTTTCTCTCTCTATCCTTTTTATTTTTTTATTTTAAAGAGTTAATTACACTTTTGACCAGGCACATCTATCTATCTAGCTATATATTATATAAGCAAAAGCGAGTTTTCGTGAGGAGTTTTGTGATGAATTTATCAAATTAAAAAATAAATTTAAATAGTGTTAGATTATAATTATATTATAATCTTGACATTATTTATATCGTGCCTTTAGGCACGAGATACGCTAGTATATCTATATAATAAGACAAGAAGGCTTTTGAAAATGTTCAACACACATTTGTCCTACTAGGACATTTGGACGACTCAGATCTGTTCAAATTACAAAACAATGGCTGTGATGTATCTTACGTGTACATTTTCTACTTTCCTGCTTTTCTCTCTTACTTTTTCCTTTTCTCACCTACCCTCCCATGATCCCACCTTCCTCTTTTTCTTTTTCTTTTTTTATTTTCTCCCCTTTTTTATTTTCCTCTCTATTTATTTAATTTTTTTCTCATTTTTGTTCACTTATTTTTATTTACACCGTGCATTCAAGCACAATAAGGTTTTTGAAAATGTCCTACTAGGATATGTGGATAGCTCAAATCTTTTCAAATTACAAAACAACTACTGTGATGTATTCTATGTGTATGTTTTCTACTTTCCCACTTCTCTCTCTGACTTTTTCCTTTTCTCCCATGATCCCATAAATAATCTCATGAATGATCCCATAATCCTACCTTCCTCATTTTCTTTTTATTTTCTTCCCTTTTTTATTTTCCTCTCTATTTATTTAATTTTTTTCTCCTTTTTATTCACTTATTTTTATTTACACCATGCCTTCAGACACGAGTATATACTAGTATATATATATATATATCATTAATGAGCCCCCATCAAAAAAGAGAAAAGAATCTTTATCAAATTTGACATAAATTTTAAAAATATTGTAGCTAGACATAGAAAATAATAGTGTATTTGTGATATATTTGAAAGAATTATTGTCAAGTTTGACTTTTTACTTGAAGAACAAAGCATCCTTTTGGGATGCTTAAAAATGGGGGGTTTTAGGGTAAATTTTAGTGATATTGTTAAGTTTTTTAAAATAAAAATAAAAAACAATAAAATAAAAAAATGTATTTATTAAACATAATTTAAAAATTGCAAAAATAAAATATAAAAGTTTGGAGGGATAAGAAAGAGAGGGGGGACTAAGAAAAATGAAATCTTATGGTGTGCACCCCTCTAGGTGCATACCAACACCCATAAAAATGTGTAATTTTATTATAAAATTTTGTAATATGAATTATAAAATATGTAATTTTATTATAATTTTATGATTGATATTACAAAAGTTTGTAATTTGATTATAATATTTTTTATTATGATAATTTCCGACGAGATTATAAAATTTATAATTGACATGCACCTCTAGCATTTCCCAAGAAAAATTAACTTTTACCATATTTATGTGGTGAATATTGAAATAGTTTAATGTAAATTGAGTAGAATAAATTTGAATTATAAATTAATATTTAGGGGATTTATATGTAGGTCTTAATAAGTTGATTTATTGTCTAATACGTCTTATGATAATTAATAATATTTTTTATCAAACACTATTAAAAAAATACACTAATTGTTAATTTTCAGGACAATTTGAAAATTTTGTCACAAAAAATATTACTAATAATAAGTTTGAGCAACAATTTAATAAAATCATTATTAAAAAAAAATACTAATTTTCAACTTTTAGCAATAGTTTGAAATATTCATCAAAGAAAATTAATTGTAAGTTTTAGAGACAATTTATAAAAACCATGATAAAAAAAAGTCACTAATTATTAATATGATAAAAATCAACAAAAAAAATTATTTTTAGCAACAATTTTAATATGACTTATTTTCAATAGGACTTAACGAGAATTAAATCCAACTATTAGGACCTATTGATAGTTTATCCTTAATATTTAATATAAAATTCGAGGAAAATTTTAAAATATCCACGAGAATTAAATTCAACTATTAGGACCTATTGATAATTTATCCTTAATATTTAATGTAAAATTTGAGAGAAATGTTAATATACCCACATTTATGTGGTGAATATTGAAATAGTTTAACATAGTAGAATAAATTTGAACTATAAATCTGAATTATGTAAGTTCTAATAAGTTGATTTATTGTCTAATAGATCCTGTGATAATTAATGACATTTTTTTATTAAATACTATTAAAAAATTCACTAATTGTTAATTTTTAACGACAGTTTGAAAATTTTGTCACAAAAAATATTATTAATTATAAGTTTTAGCAACAATTAATAAAATCATCATAAAAAAATATTACTAAATTTTTTACTTTTAGCGACAGTTTAAAAAATCCATCACAGAAAACTAATTGTAAATTTTAGAGATAATTTATAAAAATCATGACAAAAAAAGTCACTAATTATTAATTTTTAGCGACATATGCTGAAAATCATCACAAATAATTATTTTTAGCGACGATTTTAGTAGTACTTATTTTTAATAGGATTTAACGAGAATCAAATCCAACTATTAGGATTTATTAGTAGCTTACCCTTAATATTTAATGTAAAATTCGAGGGAAATTCTAATAGACATCCATTTAAAAATAGTGTACCATATACACCCTAATTATGTCATTTTCTTCTTATTTATAACTAATTTTTTATTTAATTATGATATTATTTTATGACCCATAAAATCTTTAGTTATGTCTCATATTGTGTTTATAATTTTTTTTTAGTTACAATTAAAAAAAATTAAAATTATGATATATATATTTTTTTTGTTTTGTTTTTTTAATTGCGAGGTGGCTAGGGTACAAGTGTTTCCCAAAATTGGAATTAAAATTTGTGGACAAAGAGGGCCCCACTTCTTGTTATGTTTAGGCAGCAGTACCTTCGGCCTACAGCTTCCAGAAAACGGTTACGGGACGGTGAGTAGATTGCACTCTGCGGGTTCACAATTAGATTTTGATCCAAACAACAGACCCGTTTCCTTCCAAAAGACCACTCCACAAAAGAAGGAAATCAAATCACAGAAATATGGGAATCAATTCTACCACAAACCTAATCAAACTTTCCGTCCTCCAATCCTCTTCGCGACGTGTTTCTGCCAATTCCGGTGTCTGGGCTGACTCTCCATCTCTCTTGAATCGCCATCACCACCGCCACCACCACCAATGCAGATCATCATACACTCGATCTCCTCACCAGCTCACTAAGACAAGGTCATATTCGTCTTCGTCTTTGACGTCTTATTCGTATTCGAAGATGGGATTTCTCGGATGGTATTTGGGAAAGCTTGATTCCCGACCCATCCTCACAAAAGCAGTCACTTCTTCCCTTATTTACATGGTCGCCGATTTGACATCCCAGGTAAAGAAATGGATGTAAATCTGATTCCACATTCTTGTTTCTTTTTTGAATTTTCATTTGTTTTAATGCCAATGACTATACTGGACTGCATTGGTGTTATTTAGATCAGTGGCGATCACTTTATGTATGTAGATTCTCAGTCATAAGGCAATGCAGCTTAATGATCTCAATTCGATTTGTACCTTAAAGAATTTAAGACGCAAAATAGAAAAAAAAAAAAATTAAGTCTAGGCATTTCATCAAGCAATTGATGGGCATTGAAAGCCAGGATTAGGTCAATAGAAAAGAGAAAAAAAAAAAATTAGAAAAAAAAAAAAAAAAAGAATGAAAAGAACTGAACATGTAAGAGATAAGAGGAGGCAGGCTGGTTGCAGAGACAATGGTAAATCTTATCATGGGGACAGGTCAGATATACACAATCTTACACGTGTGTGTGCAGAGAGGCTGTTTTTATGTTTTGACATTTGAATTCGTGATCACAATATCGCAAAATGCCCCTTTATATATAGAAAGAGGAAAAGAACTGAAAAGCACTCAACAAAAGGGTTGCCAGCATTAAAGACTGGCTGAGAGATTACTGATCAGATGAAAGGGAGCCTCCTTAGTCATCTTATTTGGCATTGGCAAATGGTTCAGATGAGTTCGAATGGTGTAAATAACCAAAGGATTTAAGTTCTATAAATATTTTATGTCCCTTGGTGAAAAGGGATTTTTAAGTAGTTTGCACCAAACATGATAAAATGAAGAATTTATCGTCCCAAAAAACATTACCATTAAAACAAATGGGGCCTAAATCTAGGATATATTTGAAATGGATGGATTTAGGCATTTCCAAAAGCATGACCTCTAGCTGTTAGCTTGACTGGTATCTTCTAGAATTCTCATGAGGTAGGCACTGCCTATTGAGGTACAAGATTCAAGTCCAAAGTGAGACATGGGTGTTTGTATTACTTACAAACAAGATAAAAGAATTTTTTTTCCTTAACAAACTTGAGTATTGTATAAAACATACGTTAAAAATTTGGATAGGGAAGAATTGCTTACGAAGCTTCTATTTAGGATCGTATACCAATCAAAGCAATTAACTTAACATGGGGTTATTTATCCAAAAAAAAAATCACAGCAATTAACTTCCAACCCAATTTTTTTTTTTAAAAAAACCAAAGTTTACAGTTGCAATCATACTTCCATGTAAGCAATTAGATACATCTTGCTTTAGGCTATGTTTGGTTTAAAGATTTAGGAAGGGATTTGGAAAGGGAAAGGGAAAAGGTTGGTGAACAGCGTTAGTGAATTTATTTGAGAAACTGGACGTGTAATTTCCTAAACTTTTGTTTCTGTAATGCACATGTCTATTGAACCATTAATCAATTCTTCTTCTTGGCTAAAAACATGCAAGTACCTGGCAGATGATTACATTGCCACCTTCCGGTTCTTTTGACTCAATGAGGTCATTACGTATGGCTGGCTTTGGGATGCTTATTGTAGGGCCATCACAGCACATGTGGTTTAACTTTGTAGCTAGAATCCTACCAAAGCGAGACGTAATCACTACCTTGAAGAAAATGATTACAGGGCAGGTTCTTTATGGACCCTGTGTTAATGGTAGTTTCTTCTCCTTCAATGCAGCTCTTCAAGGTACACAACAAATTTTGTGTGTGTGTGTGTGTGTTTTTTTTTTTTCATTTTTTTTTTTTCTTGAGTAAATGTCATGGTTCCAAGTTTTATGTGGTTTATGTTTGTATGTATTAAGATGCTGCTAGGAGCTGTATTTTACATCATAGCACATATACATGCACTCAAGAATGACAGCAAAAACAGTCCTTATGGAGAATGCTCTACAAAGAGGATTTCTTTGCACCATTCATGTACTGAGAATGAGATGAGGGTACCTTTAAAAGTTATAAATCTGTGATGCCCAAATCATTTTGAAATCAAATATGGAAGTAAATGGCCACGCTGATTTAACTAAAGTACCTGTAAAATTGTTTTTCATAGCACAGTTTTTCACACATTTACTTTCTGTTTCTTATGTTTTCCTAATCTACGTGGATGATTTTCTTGTGCTCTCCAAGATTAGATAGGTGGAAATTGTGAACAAATGATAGGTTTCATAGTTAATTAATCATTATTTGCTATGAAGCACCGACACTTCAAAACAAGTGACATATCCGTGTCGGACACATGGATACTTTAGGGACACTTCGGGGACACGTATGGCACACACCACATGGTGTGTCCCCTTACTTAATTAATTTATTTTCAAGGAACATGCTAGAAACACTTCGGTAACACATTGGAGACATGTCAAGTTGTCTTTTTTCCCATTTTATTTAGTACTTTTGATAAATGTTGAATGTTTATTATTTTTTTCTTAGATTTAAATACTTAATAGATCATCCATAAAAAAAGATATAAACTGTAAGTGTTAAATTAAAAGTATTTTTTTTAAATAAAAAAATAGAGTTAGAGTTAGTTTGTGAGGCCTCTAACCTTTGTAAAATCTATTAAGTCCTTGACTTTTAAATTATTTCAATAAAGACCCCTCAAATCTTTATTTGTTTTCAATTCTAGTTATAGAGTTGAACGTGCGCGCCAACCGAAAACTCAAAAACCCTGATTGAACCCGGAGCTCAGGAATCATTTCCAAAACCCTAATAATAATTAAATTAATTTTCTAATTATATTTTAGACACAAAAATCCTAGGTTTCTGATTCTCAGTATGATTCACAGTTTAATCCAAAATAAAGTTTCAAATCCTAATTAAATTAAAATATTACACTTAATCAAATATTCAAATTCATAAACTAAGATTTTAGCTCTCATATTTTTCTTGGATCACATTTTGACTCCAAACTAGTACCATTATATACATATATGTACCTTTAATCCTATTCAATTTTTTTTTGTATACAAATATCTTCCAGTTAGATACCATTTGTACACATAAATCAAGGAAAAAAAATCTCCTCAAATCCACACCACATGGGCCAGCCACCCCTTTGAATATATATATACTAGTGTACACGGTTGAAATATTGTTTGAATGAAAATGTAATTGAACATAAAATTATAAGTAAATTAAATAGTGAAAAATAAACACATAAATGCTACGTAAAATTCAAGTACAACAAAAGTATAATATTTTAAACAAACAACACAGAAACATATATAAAAGTCAGACGAAATACGCTAGCCAGTGCTCTGCAATAAAAAAAAATAAACAACAAATTAAGCACACCAGTTAGTGCTCTGCAATATAAGGAAAATGTCAAATAACAAATTAAGCACATCAACCAATGTTTTGTATTACAAAAAGAATGCAAAACAGCAAATTAAGCGCATCAACCAATATTCTACAATAAAAAAAAATGGCAAATAACAAATTAAGCACAACAATCAGTGCTCCACAATGGAAAAAAATGACAAATAAATAAAGCACTCCAGCCATGCTTTGCAATACCAAAAAAATGACAAAAATTGTGCAATGAACAATTATTTAAATAGATTAATACGTACACAATCCAATCCTATATGAAAATAAATTATCAACTTAATATAAAAGCAACAACCTTCCTGATAAAAATATATATGGAAGCAAAAATTCAAATTCCACAAATAAAAATATGATTAGTTTTCTTTAACCTAATTCAAGAGCATATTAGAAAGAAAAAACAAAAAACAAAAAAAGACTATCACCTAGTGTGTTACATTTAAAAAAACAAACTCATAGCATAAACCAATAATAATTCAAATGAATATTATCTAACATACATCTAAACTTGGTTATAAATTTCACATAGATAAAAGGTTTTACAAAACTATTGTAAGTAATAAAATTCACATCAATAAGAAATTTTACAAAAAAACATTTTACAAATTTACATGAAACTATTTACTCTAAACAGTATATGCAAGTAGTATGTCAATTTACATTTAAAAAAAACAAAAAAATGATCGAGGTTCATACTCCAAAATAAATATTTCAAAAAAAGAACTTAAAATGAAAATATTGAAGAGCCGTACTACTGAACATGCATTTTCCTTTCCCTTGCCCGAAACGGTGGCAATTTCCTTTTCCTTTGCCTACAAAAAGTAAAAAAAAATATATATTTAGAAAGTTTTAAAAATAATGTAAATAAGAATATATGGTGTTTTGAAAAAAAATAAAATTCTATCTAATTAAATTGGGCCTATCTCTCGAACCCTAGATGACATTAAGGTCACATTCATCACAGATGACAACATTAGCATTTCTTGCTTGAAGAAATTGAACCTATAATTACAAAAGAATTATAGGTAAAAAAAATAAAGAAATTTATACATCTTAGAAAATGAGTAAAAGGAGTCGATATTATAGTTCGGCGTAAGTCTCCATCCATCTATAAATTATAAGAGAAGAGCATTTTGTTATAAGGAAATTAGATAAAAAATAATAATGAAAAGAAAAGAAAATTGACTTCAACTTATAAGAAAGGTGTATTTTTTTTTTCAAATAAATATAAAAGAAAACAATTTACGTGACTAAAAATAGTAATGTTGTCCATAATTAGAGGTTCAAAGTCAATGGTGTCTCAACCTGAAAGTGTTTGGTTATGTAAATTTAACAAAGATATAACTGTAAGGCAGAATAAGGTTTAATAATTGCCATAAAGAAAATTTAATCAACACAAAATTAACAGCCTTCTAACATATTTTAGTTAACAACTCACTTTAAGAAGTTCATTTATGCATGAATATCACAGATGGAGAAATTGACAACCTAAAGGCACGGTGTAAATTATGTTAGAATCAACATGTAGTTGTAATTTATACGCATCATGTTAAAATTTGTAGAGTCTTTAACATTTTTTGATTTTTGATAGACACTGAAAAAATATAAGGAAATATTATTCTTCTTAAAGAACTTTTAACAATTTTAGTAGCAAATCGGATAATAAAATATAAAAATTAATTTCAAAGAAAGGGTTACAATCAAGATGAGAAGAACAGGTACATAAATAGAGAGATGAGATTTTTACCTTGGTGTTAAATAATTTTCATAATGAGAGAAAAAGAAGTGGAAAAAGTAAAGAATAAGAGGTATGTAAAGTACAAAATAAAAGGTATGCTCGTGCCTAATGGCACGATGTAAATAATATTGAGATCAAAATGTAGTTGAATAGAAATATAATTTATTAAAAACATACCAAAAACTTAAGACATTGAAAAATATAAAGAAATATTGTTTTTAAAACACTTCCAACTATTTTGTTGGTACCACACACTCTATAGAACTGAATTAAAGATAACTATGCCTAGGCATGGGTATATATATTTGTTGTTTAATCATAAATATTTCGTTTTCATTATTCATTCGTTACCAAATAATACCAGCTAAAGCTATTGTACATCTATCAATACTTTACAATAAATAAATAAAAAATTTACTAAACACCAAATGAAGCACACCAGTTAGTGATATGCAATCTCAAAAAATAGAATTCAAAATTAAACAACAAACACTGCACACCAGATAGTGCTTTGCAATTTCAAAAAATTAAAATTAAAAATAAATACCAAATAATACATACCAGCCAGTGCTCTGCAGGTTTTAAAAATGAAAATTAAAAATAAACAATAAACAATGCACACCATCTAGTGCTTTGCAATACCAAAAAATTACTAATCACCAAATGAAGCACACCAGCCAGTGCTATGCAATCCCAAAAAATAGAATTCAAAATTTAATAACAAACAATGCACGCTAGCTAGTGCTCTACAATACCAAAAAATTAAATTTAAAATAAATAGTAAACAATGGACACTAGCCAGTGCTCAGCAATCTAAAAAAAATAAAAAGAAGAAAAGATTCAAGACTTTCCGAACTTGAATATGAGACTAAAATTGTCTTAAGCACCTGTCACTTGGAGAAAATATAAAATTTTATTAGAAGGAACTTATAGAGGGGAAAATAAGTGTATTTAAAAAATATCTATAAAAAAACACCTATTTTTCAAAAAAAATATTTTTTAATATAGAATTGAATGTCTCTATTTAATCAGATAAACCCAAAATAGCAATGGAATAACAATTTTGTCTCAATATCTTACCATATTGTGACCAGATGTACTGGAAGACAAATTTTATGGTAAGATGTTTTATGTAAATTTTCATAATGTCTCTATTTAATCAGATGTTTTATGTAAATTTTATGTAGATTAGTTTGCACCATCCTAGAGCACATGAAATAAACAAAATGGGTTCAAGCACTGATTCTCTAGGGTAGTTAACAATCAACAGCTAAGAACCTGAAATGTCTAAGAATATCAATTTAAATTTAGATAGGAATTTGAAAAGGAAAAAGAAAAGATGAGGGAAATATAAAGAGATTATGATTCAAACACAATCTTACATACCTAAGCAAAATTATTTTTGTTGATGAAATGGTACCAATACATGTTTTATAGAGGGGCCAATTTGAGAGAGAGAATAGACAAATGCATGCTCATTACAACTATCAATTAGTAACCAAACAAATGTGGCATCTCAATTCACAAATGTGAGTGCCAAAATACATGAAAAATCATTTCTATGAACCTATAAAGAAACAAACGAAGTTGAAGGTAGTAAATAGCAATTAAGCACAATGACTGTTTCAACCTTCCATACTGAGTGACAATTTTTGAACATGAAAGATCCATTTATAGAAAAAGACTTATCTCATCTCAGAGAAGAAAAACAAATAGAAGTCACCCATTCATAGAAACCCATTTCATTGAAAAAGGCTTATCTCATCCCATAGTAACCTATTTCATAAATCAAACAATTTTTTCCAACCTATTTCATATTCATATAAATGAAATCAAAACAATAAAGAAACACAAATATTTATGCCTAACTCAAGGGAAAAAAAAAATCAATCAACACTACATAAACAAACCTACTTAAATGGTAGCTAAAATGACATATGACAAATAATAGGGAGCTAATAATTAGACCAAGCAACCATATGACAAAACAATTGTTCTGCAATAAGAAATGAGTATATATGTTTTTATCATTTATCATTTTCAATAACTTAGAAATGACAATATTAAATTTAAAAAAATTTCGTAAACTAAACAATTTAATTCCCAATGGAAGCCAAGCATCCTATTAAAGAATTAGGATACCTTTAATGGGTTAACATGGTGCATTGCAATGCTACGACCAGCAGTTGCAAGAAAAAAAAATCAAATGAAAAATCAAATAGCTCAAACTATTCAAATCCTCCCATAAACAAAATATGAAACCAACCATTTTGGATCCATTTGGTTTGCTCATGGGAAGCAGCCAACCCACTACACACACACACACAAAAAATATATATATATATAGAGATTCAAAAAGCAAACTCTTCGCTTGGCAAATCAATATAGCAAACTCTAACTAACTTAATTCCCCTATCATCTACAAATCAATACAGCCCAAAACCCCCAATTTAGACTTACCCAAAAATTCAAATCACCCAGTCAGATTTATTTTGCTTCCAACCTTTAACTGAAAATTGTGAATACGTCTCAATCACCCCCCGTAGAATTGCCAAAGCAACACCCTTTACATCTTCATTTGTACAACATACAATAAGAGCAAAACAACTCGACAATACAATTCATCAGATAATTGACATCATAGGTCCATAACCATGTTTATATCAGCAGCCTTTACATGAAGAAAAGCAATACCTGCTCAAAATGGAGGAACCCCACATAACATAATTCTGCTTCAAACCTTCAGGGCCATATAGTATGGACTCCCCACAATCTTTGAAAACTTCTCTCCTGAATGAAGATGTAAAGGAAGTTTAAAAAATTATCAAAGAACCCACTCAAACCCCATAACATTCTCAACTAAAATATTCAAAGTGGCCAATTCAATCAAGAATAACAAATGCATGGAAATAATCAGAAGAATGTCTAATCATTGCCCAAAACATACACCAAGGAATAACAAATGCATGGAAATAAAGGAACTTCGGGTTCTTTTGCTCAAGTGTAGACACCCCATTTTTGACCGACCTTAAGACTCAGACGTCACCGATTGAGCGCTCGGTGATAGTGCATATTGTGCTCGTTCTGAGGTTTCAGAGTCTCGGTTGCGAGCCTTGCCTCCGGACTTTGGGGCTCTTTCGTGCTTTACCTCGGTTTACGAATCAGGTCCTGTTTTCTCTTCCCGAAGGGAGGGAGAGGTCTCATAGACCATCTCTCAGTGGCCGTAGGCTACGTTTTGTGGTCATAGGCCATTTTTCCCGTTTGGAGGTCGGTTTCCGGTTTTCGGAGCCGTCGGCTGTGTGCCTCAGTTTGGGACCGCCTAACTACCTCCGTTTGCTCCGGTTTTTGGCACACACCTTGTTTCCTCCCTTTTGAGGGACACTGTGGCCCGGGAGGCCACCTTCGTGATCGCACGCCACTTCCGGTGTCTAACAGCTTGTTTTCGGGGCCCCAGACTACGCGTTTTGGCCCCCAAACCCTCGTTTTGCATCGGTTAGGGTTCATTTTTGGTATGGACCCTATTTTCATTGTTTGGAAGGTGGTACTATAGTGAGAGACCAGCAATTCTTTTGGAAACCATTTTCTCTCTCCTCCAGCCGATTTTCTTGACAGAAAGCTGATTTTCCTCACTTTTGGGCTATAATTTCTGGTTTCCCATACCACCATTGTGTTGTACTCATCTGGGAGGCCACCAATATGGGTAGGCCGACCAGTATTTCTTCTTGACCCTTTTGAACCTTGCTAAAAAGTTGGTTTTTCTCTCTTCTGGGCCACAATTTCTGATCTCCCACCATACAGATGTGTTGTACTCATCTGGGAGGCCACTTTTCTGGTATGGCCGACCAGCATTTCACCTTGACCCTTTTGAACCCTGGTCGGCCGACCACTTAGTCGGCCGACCACTTGAACTGGTCGGCCAACCATCTCCTTTTTGCCCTTCCTGAGTGCAACACAGCTGTGCCAACTGTGAAGCACTTGACCCTTCCTCCAGGATTTTGCCCATTTGTTTGTCTTCTTAAGGTGGTTTTGCCCCTTTTGCTTAGCTTCAAGGAGAAGCTTGACCCTTTTGTCAAGCTTCTTGAGGAAGCTTGACCCCTTTGGTCTAGCTTCCTCAAGAAGCTTGACCCTTTTGGTTAAGCTTCTTTAAGAAGCTTTGACCCTCTCTTGAGGCTTCTCCAAGAAGCCTTGGCTCTCTTCCTCTATAAAACAAACCTTCCCCCTCAATTTGCAAGGGTTAGAAAATTTAGCCAAGGCATATACATACTCTCCTCCATATCTCTCTCATCCAAGCTCAAATATTCCATTGTTCTTGGCCATTACACCACACCTCCTAGCACAACACCTCCACCATCCATCCAAGCACCTTGGATCTGTTTTTCAGAGGTTAAAGGCTCACCTTCTTGGTCCAGAACTTGCTGCATTGCTGTGCTACAAGGGTAAGTCATCATTTCTCCCATTTTTGCATTATTTTGCTTCATAACTTAGCCCTATTTGCAAGCATTTCTGGGTTTCGTCTTAAACTGAAAAGTGTCTTATTTTGAGCTCCTCTTAAAGTTTGTTTAAGGATACTTTTCTTTTTGAGGTCATGTACCTCCTTGTATGCTCCATCCCTCTTTGTAGGCTTATTTTGCTTCCTATCTTAACCTTGTTTGCAAGCATTTTCGAGATTTGTCATAAACTGAAAAGAGTCTTATTTTGAGCCCCTCTTGAAGTTTGATTAAGGGAATTTTTCTGTTGGGGGTCATCTACCCCCTTGTATGCTTGTTTGCATCTTGTTTTGAGCCTTGCATCTAGGCCTTTGTTGCATGCTTTGTTTGGCCTTCTAGCCACTAAAATCCAGTGGATTTTCAGTGGCTATCACACTATTTTGAGAGCCAAAATCAGAGGGGGGTGACCCCCTCTCTCCTTGTCTTGTTTGTTGGCCCTTTTGGCCTTCCAAAGGAGTCCCTATTTGCATGTTTCAAAGCCATGTTCCAAGCCATTTTTGATGAGTTTTGTGACCTGCATGAACTCTGTCTAGAGCCCTTTTTGCCATATTAAGTGTCTATTATGCATGTGTAGAGTAATCTTCTTCAAGGCCTTTCAAAGGGGCTTTCGCTTGCATGCTTCCTAGACTAATTTTAGGACCTTTTTGGTGGGTTTTAGGACCCTCATAACCTCTATCCAGAGGTTGTTTTACCATTTTGTGTGTCTGTCATATATGTGTAGAACAACCCCTTGCATGGCCCTCCAAAGGAGCCTATCATTCTTGCATGCATTGACTGAGTTTCAGCGGGTTTTTGGGCATTATTTGGCATGGCATACTTTTGTTTTTGGCTGGTTTTGTGAGCTCTCATGTGCTTCATATAGTTGTAGTGCAAATCATGGTTCACTAGCTTATTTTGCATGCTTTGTTGACCCTTGATTTTAGAACCTTTTGGCCTTGCCTTAAATTGATTTTGTGCATATTTTAGACTATCCTAGCTCTATTTTTGGGTCTCATGGTCGAATGATGTTTGTTTTGCATGCTTGTAGTTCAATTCACTTGCCTAGCTTTGAGATTTGAGGTCTATTGCATGCATATACTGAGGTGTTTTCTTGCTTTGGGGTCATTTTGCATCATATTTCAGAGCTTATGTGAATGCCATATCCTCATGTTTTCTCCTCTTTAAGTGTGCTTGAGAGTTGTGCATGAATGCCTTGTTTTCGAACCATTGAATGAGCTCCATTTCTTTGCATTCCGAGCCATCATTTTAGGCCATTCCCCCACTGTTTCAGACCTGCCTAGGGTCTGTTTGGGGTTGGTTTTGCCATTTGTGCATTGATTTGTGTACCTCTAGTGTAACGCACTTCATTAGTTTCGGTATTCGGGCCATCTAGCTTGTATTGTGTGACATATTTTCATGATTCGGGACCATTGTGCATCATGTTTCAGAGCTGGAAATTGCATGCTTGTATGCCATATTTCATCATTTGCCATGCTTAGTTAGAGTTGCATGTTTGGATCGGTCCATTGCATTCGTGCATGTTTGCATGTATTTCGATTGTCTCATTTTCATCACATGGCCACTGATGTGAGTGTGGCTGAGGTCCACTCATATTGGTGTAAGTCTATCTTGCATCGTGTATGCCATTTAGTTCATGTTGTTGTATGTTTGGCCGTTGCATTGCGTATGCTAGGTTGTTAGGTGCATTGTGTATGCCATGTTATGTCACGTGCATTATGTATGCCATGTCATTTTTCACATTATATATGTTAGGTTGTTAGTCGCATTAAGTATGCCATAGTTCATGAGCATTATGCATGCCATGTAGTGTTGTAGTGTTAGCATTGTATATGCTAGGTGCATGTTTGCATTTTCATCCCTTGCATGTTTGCGTCATTCAGTAGCATTGCATCTAGGATTGCATGTTAGAATTGCATTCATGCATATCATGCATATTGCATTGTGTTTGGATAGGAGTTAGCCCAAGCACGAGAAACGAGGGATGTTTCGTATTCCAAGTGACGAAACGTGTCTCAATTCCTGGTCGCCGACACTCCGGATTACCCATGATGGAGTCTAGGCCTTGTTGTGTTGTCATGTGCATTCATTTCACATCGAGTCGTGCAATTTGACTCATCGACCATCGTGCATCGAGATGCGTGATTGGTGGCACGAGGATCGAGGTATGCATACATATGTGAAAATACTTTGCCATGCCCCTTTCTTGCTCTCTGTTGCAGCAAATCAGAAATCAGCAACTTCCTAAAGCCTTGCACAGCATTTCGAGATCAATTGCAAACAGAGGCAAATCGGGGCATCGCGAGGAATTTCCCGACAAGGCGACTCGAGCATGCATGCATCTTTCATCATTCGGAACAAGAGCTGAGGCAGTCCATTTTATAGCTTGCATGCTAGTTTATTCGCTTTCCTAGTTAATTTGTTAATTAATTAGGGTTTTGTAATATTTAATTAGCTAGAGTAGTTAATTATTTATTCGGACCCTCCGAGCGAGGGCACAATTGTAATAAGTGTGCATGTGTGTGATGTATGTCTTCCAACCCCACGTATTTCTCCCTTTTATTTATCAGCTTTTGATAGTTAAATTAGGGCATGTTTCAATTAGCATACTTATGCTCGCATGTTTGCATCCATTCATCTGTCTTGCATGCACCGGGCTCGGCGCATCATACTAACTGCATCGTATTTCAATTCCAAGTTGAATACGTGTCAGCTGTAGCATTTCATATGCCATTCTTAGAATAGTCAAGCCTATTATAGTTGCATTTTTGCATGTGTTGCATTAGGCATCTCAGCATAGTTAGGATCCATGCATGTTTTCTAATTAGCTTCTTTCTTTGGCTCGGAGTACTCGGTAAGTGGTTATGCTTTAGCATCCTTGCATGCGTGTGAGTGACTGCCATGATAGCATGCTTACCATGCGGCTATATGCTTATGTGATATACCTGCCTGAATGCCTGTGGGTGAAGGTTGGATTATCTGAATTGGAATAATGCATTGACTGTGAGTTTTAAGCTCACTTGAGAGTGGCAAATCATCCTGTTTTCTAAGCTCACATGAGGGTGGCAAATTTGCATTTTAGCCTACTTGCGAGTAGCAAACCGTTTTCAAAACAAACATGAGATGTTTCGTTCCAATTCAGGCGATCCAGTCTATACTTGTATGCTGTGCGCATCACATAGTAAATCTAGGCTAATAACCGGAATAAGAATGCATAATGTTTTCAAAATTAGATATCATGGTTAGTAGAGGCCGATCTTCGATCGGGCGAGCGGGGGTGCTCACGAAGTGACCTTCCCCAATCGTACCCAAGTTCCCGAGCCGAGGCAACTTTGGTGATGACGAGCACGTGGCCTTAGGCAACGAGTCAGGATTTCCTAAATTCCCCAAAATAAAATATTCAGGTGGCGACTCTGTATCTGGTAAAGCAGTCCATGTTTGGCACTTCTTTCAAAAAATCTGTTTTCAAAAACGATTTGCTGGATTTGGACTCTTTGATGATTCATCGGTCTTGCATTGCACTCTCCGAGATTAGATACAGGACCGTGACATTGAGTCCTGAACTATAGTGAGCCCAAATGAACAAAATGGGATTTCCCTCCTGGGACGTTCGGGGACGTCTACATCAAGGCCCAAAACAACAATCAAATGAAAACATACACCAAGGAAAGGAAAGGAAAAATGAAAATAAATATTGGCCAGGGAAAAAGAATAAAAGACATGAAAGAGAATGTGCTCAGACTTCACCATTCAAAAATCCATGCATAACATAATCCTAGTGAAACATAACATGACTAAAGATATAAAGGAAGACATCACACCAAGGAAAGATACATGCACTGTTTGTGAATAAATGTTAGCACCAATTTACAAAACTCATCCATGTCATAATGGGTATAAATCCATCTAAAATGCTCAGAAATTTGATTATCTACAGAGGCCTCTTAAATGCTCAGATAAAAAATCCATATGGAAAAATCCATGAACAGTACTGTAACCCATATGAAAAATAATTCAAACTAAACAATCAACCAAAATTTCCCAAAATTTCAGCAATTTTTTAATAGAAAAAACACTAAGGGCTTGTTTGGTTTGTGTTTCAGAAACATGTTTTGGAAAAAAAAAGTACGAAAACATGTTTGGTTTGGTGTTTTGGGAAATTTGTTTTGGAAAATTGTTTTGAGAGAGAGTTTTGGAAAAAGTGATTGATTTGATGTGTGTGTGAGAGAGATTTGTTTGGAAAAGTTGTAGAAAAAATTTCTGAAATTTGTTTGTAGAGAAAATTTCTGAAATTTTTTTCAGAAACATCAACCAAACAAGCCCTAAAATTCTCAAACCCATTTCAAAAAGAACATATCATAACCGAATAAAAAAAATAAAACCCATAGAGTCCAAAAAAAAAAAATAATAATAAAACCCAATAAAAATCCTCAAAACCCATAACCCTAATCCTTAAAACCCAATAAAAATAAATCCTTTTTGGTCACCCTTTTAAAGAAAAAATATCATGGATTGCAAATTTGTAAGTTGTAGTTTACCTCTGAAGATGAGAGAGGCGATGGTTGGTGTCGTCGCAAGAGGAAAGAGGTGAAACAAGAGGGCGAGAGAAGAGAGTTAGTGGTCGGTGGTCAAGAGAAGAGAGGACAGCAAGAGGCGAGGAGAGGTGGTCGGTAGTCAGTGAGGGGCGGTAAAGAGGGAGGGTTTCTTTGAAATGAGAAAGAGGGAGGATTTGGGCAGAGATGATAGAGGAGAGAGAAAGAGCATTTGGGTAGGAAAAAATTGAAAGGCTAAATCTTAGGCGTGTTTGAGATGTGAGACAGTTAGGTGGCAGATGGAAAGGCTAAATCTGGACCATTCAAAGTGAATAACAATATTGATCTCAACCATTCAAATGTCCTTGTAGGACAAATGTGAGTAACACATTTTCAAACTCAGCTTTCCCTTGTTATATAGATATATGTACTTTGGAGACAAATTGCTTGATTTTGGAAGAATATTTGACCAAGGTACAAATACATTTTGTATATGTCTTGTACTTGTAACCAAGTTAGTTTACTTAAGCCCTAACCCTAACTAGATCATGTTTTGGCACACAATTAGGCTTCATAATTATCCTACATTCCATTAAATTCAAACTAAATCCAAAATATCTAATTTATTTCCAACCAAAGGGCAATTTGGACTTTTCACACCAATTTTGCTGTAAGAACACCAATTCTCTCTACACTTTTGAGCACAAAACACACACACACACGCTTACATATTCGGCTGAGAGGAAAGAGAGGGCAAGAGAGTGAGCTTGGTGAAGGAAAGGAGAGAAAGAGAAGGTTTTGTTAGCAATTCAACAAAGCCTCAAGTAAGCCACAATACAACTCTCTCTTTTATTCTCCTTTTTCAAATACATGTTATTAGAGGCTTAAAACAATATTTTCAGATGTGTTGTAATGGTGTTCTAGTGTTAAAAATGAAAAGAATTGAGCCTTATTCCACCCTTACTTGTGTTTTCTCTAAATCGGTGCAAAACTATCTTTTTCTACACCTATCTCTCATAATTTCTAAAGGAACACCTTTAATCTAAATTTCTGAGTTTAATATATACTATGTTTTCACCACAAAAAAGTGAAAAATTTCCCTTAGTTGGTCTCTTTTCTCACCAATCTTCTTATTTTGAGTACTGTATATGAAAAACTAGTTTTACAGCCAACTTCCAAAAATTCTAGAAAAATATAGAAAAATCTCCTAGACCTCAATTTTATGTCAAAAACTTCCTTAAAGAGTTAGCTTTCAAGGAAAATTGGTTTCATTGAAAAGAGCAAGCGGTTTGTAAGAAAATCCAATTTTCGTAATGGTCGACGAATTTGGACAACACTAGAGTGTTTCATAAATAACTAAAAATATAGAAAAGCTATTCCATTTCCGAAAAATGTTCTGAAAACTAGATAAAATTCTCTATGAACCATAGGAAGGCTAGGCTCGGGAAAAATCTGAAACGGTCCTTTTGATTTTAATCTTTGATGGTATTGAATTGCATTGATGTTTTGTGCTCTTGTCTTCATGAATATGCTTATTAATATATGATCATATCATTGTATGATATTGCATGCGTTATTTTAATGTTCCTTATCTTCTTTATTTGATGATGCTCATGCTTATGTAGATATTACTATTTTGTTAAGTTGTTCTAATTTTAATTTAAGACATCTAACTCAACGGAAACCTTAATTGGGGTGTTATTGGGTTTCGATCACTTGAATAATGAAGAAATGATAATGTGTTATGTATGAATTGATGGGATGTGCTTCCTAATTAAAGGTTAAGTCTTGCACAAGCAGTTATCGCGTAAACCCTAAAATGGAACGGACGTATTTAGACTCTTTGCAATGATTTGATTTGGTGAGATAAGGTTGGGTCCAAATGGGACATGGAACGGACGTATTCAGACTCTTTGCTATGATTTGATTTGGTAAAATAAGGTTGGGTCCAGATGGGACATTCAGGAGGATAAATTTTTTTTGGAAGGATAAGGTTGCATTCAGGATGATAAAACTTTTTTCTTTTCGCCGTCTCTTTTGAGATCCACAAATGGCGCTGTGCAATATGTAATTGTTGCGGGCATCCATTGTAAGTTTCGATTAGTCCGATGTCCAATTCTTGCGGTTGGGATGATGAAATCTCTTTGGGGGATTTCTAGATTACTAACATCTAACCTTGTAATCCTTTATTATCGAAGGATTATCATGCTTCATTACTTACTTGTTATAATTGTGATGGTGTATTGGATTGGGAAAAATGGACGAGATGTGTGTGTATTTACTGGGCATTCAAAGCTCATGGCGTTTCATTCCAGGTATTGAAGACTATTAGACAGGTTGGAGGCAAAGCTGAAGTATTTGAAGACGTATGGCTACCTTATGAGAGTTAGGAACTAGTTTTGTAAATACGTTTTGAGATTGTAAGTGATTAATCGCTTATTGTATTTAAGACATGATTTTTTAATTATTATATATATCATTTGTAACCTATCCTTATACTCCGTCAACTCACTAGGCCTTGTGTTAATACTTTATCAAGATCTGTCAAAAGGTAGCTTTGCTATCTAAAGTGGTTGGACTTAGAAGGGAGGTTATATTGACTCCTCCGACCTTTCTGGGATCTTACTTGGTTATTAGCCAAAGGACTCATTAAACCTTGTATTTATTTGTTAATATATATTCCTTGATGTTCCCGATTTTTGGGACGTCACATAGTTTTTATTAATATTTGATTATTTGCGAATATAATATTAATCTAGATAGCAAATAAAAATATATGAAAACATATTTTATTGCCGTGTCCGTGTCTCCATCTTTTTGAAATCGCTGTGTCCCATGTCCGTATCCATGTTCATGTCCATGTCTGCATCTGTGTCCGTGCTTCTTAGGTTATTTGCTATGGATGGAACCACATTTATTATACAGCCTAGAAGTGTTGATTTCTAATTTCATTTAATTGTCGTGGTGCCAATCTCAGGTGAAAGTGGGACCGAGATTGTTGCTAGATTGAATCGAGATCTCCTCCCAACGTTGCTTAACGGTCTTATGTTCTGGCCAATATGTGATTTTCTTACTTACAAAGTTATCCCTGTTCATTTACAGGTACCTTGAAGTCTCAGTTTTTATTTTATTTATTTTATATATTGGTTGGATTAATGATAGACACTTTGAACATCCACGCATACTGGTTGAATTATTTCTCAACTGATTGGCTGAAATTTACTGCTACTTTTTCTTGGCAGCCATTGATAAATAGTTCCTTTTCGTATATTTGGACCATATATTTGACATACATGGCAAACTTGAAGAAAGCGGGTATTGTTTAGTTTTGACAGGGACCTTTAAGTCTCAGTTTTTATTTTATTTATTTCATATATTGGTTGGATTAATGATAGACACTTTGAACATCCACGCATACTAGTTGAATTATTTCTTAACTGAATGGCTGAAATTTACTACTACTTTTTCTTGGCAGCCATTGGTAAATAGTTCCCTTTCGTATATTTGGACCATATATTTGACATACATGGCAAACTTGAAGAAAGCGGGTATTGTTTAGTTTTCAAGTTTTTTGACATCCACATGTATTGATCTGCAAGAGTTATAAAGGAAAGACAAGAACAATAACCGATTTTGTCCTTCAAAGTCTGGATTGAGGAGACAGCAGTAGAATTTGACCTCCCAATAGTTGCAGCTACTCGCACTGAAGTTAGTAATAATCACAATTTATACATTCAGATTTTTTTATGTCCTGATTTGTCTGTACATAGTTCCTTACATTTTGAGATTTGGTTTTATTGGTGCATCAAAAGAGGTTCATTGACATATAATTATCACGAATTCAAATTTCTTTGTCATGTGAATCGCTTGGTTTAGTTTTGTTGACTGACTCGAAAGGTTTGTTGTTGAGTTCATTACTATATGGCTAATTTGCACTGGGAGAGTGTTTAATGTGAAATTCCAACATGGTTCAATTGACCATAAACTTTTCAAGGAGAGTTCTAAATATTCATTTTTGTTCTTTTCATTCTGCTTTTTGAATTTTGTATGTATTACTTGATAGATTTTGAGAGTTTGTATGTTTCCACCAAATTAACTTCGGTTTGACATTAGTTGGTGTTTGGTGAGATTGGTAACATCTTGCAGCAATATCCAGATATATATCATGTATATTTAATGCACTAGTATTTGGCTACCGCCCAGTTTTGGGTTTTTAAACTCTATCACACTAGGCCAACAATATTCTTCAGATATTTGATTGGCAGTTTAATAATATCACTATCTCGATTATTGATATTAGCATGTCATCTGTGCGATGCACGGGATAAAATAATATATTATTTATTAAAAATATGATGATTATATTTAATTTATTTTATAGTCTCTTGTAAATAAAATTTTATATATAAGTTTAGGAATTTTGTTTCAAATGTTGATTTACTATAACATATAGTATAGATAGATTAAAATTGTTGTACTGACAATTAATAAATAAAATTATGCTTTGTTATAAAAAATTGACATAGTTCCAATATTTCACTATTTTAGAATAAAAATATATGAAATTTTAAAAAATTGTCACATTGGTTTTTGAAAGGGAAATAATTAAAGAAATTTTAAAAACTTAATGAGTAAAAAAGAATTATCGTAACATCAAAAATCGCTAAAATTACGGTTAAATCAACAAATCATTTAAACAAAAAATGGTTTAGCTTAACCAGTTAGGTCAAAAGACTAACCAGTTTACACAAAAATTAATTGATTAAAACTTTTAAATTTTATTTTATTAAAATTTAAACTGTCACTAAAGGGTTGTTTGGGGTGTCCTAAATAAGTGCACTTTTTGTCTTTTTGGACTAAAAAATTGAGGAAGAAAATATGGATGTTTGGGTTAACTTTTTGATTTTTTATGGAAAAATGTGTAATAAAAAATTGTAAAAATTGATTTGTAGAAAAATTAGTATTGGGAGTTGTGCAGCCGTAATTGTTGACTTTTGGTGAATAGTGTTAACTTTTTAACTTTTTGAGTAACTTTTTGACTTTTTGGCTTTTTTCATGTATGCCAAACTTGGCCCTCGTTTGGGAACGGTCTGTTTTAGCCTAAAAGTCAAAAAATTACTAAAAAAATCAAAAAGTCTATAACTTATACCAAAAAGTCAAAAATTCTTTTTTCTCTTTACTTTTTGCACATCTTTTCATAAAAAATTAAAAAATTATTCCAAACATACTAGTTTTTTAAACCTCATATTTTAGCCAAAAAGTCAAAAAGTTACTAAAATGGCATGTTCCCAAACGAGGAAATATGGCAAGTAATCTATTAATTTAAATTTAAAATTGACAAAATATAAATTTAAAATTATAATAATTTATCCCATAATTTATAAGTTTTAAATACAAATTTAAAATTATCATAATTATCTCATAATTTTTGTATTGAGGAGCCGTAAGAGTAACATTAAGATTATCAATATATCTATATATTTTACAAAAGAAAAATTTAAGGAGAGATATTATAAGAGTTTCAAAGTCTCATAAAAAATTATTTTTAAAATCAAGGGGTACTTACGTGTAAGTCTTAATAAGTGGACTTATTATCTAATAGGTCCTATGGGAAAAATTTGTCATAAAAAAATGTCACTAATTGTAAGTTTTAGCGACAATTTATAAAAATTATGACAAAAAAAATTTACTAATTGTCAATTTTTAGAGACATATATAAAAAATTGTCAAAAAAAATTATTTTTAACGACAATTTTACCAAAACCTATTTTTTAATAAGACTTGATGAGAATTAAGTCAAACTATTAGAACCTATTAGTAGTTTACCCTAAAATGGAAACCTCTATAGGGGATTGTAAAATAAAAGTTAAATGGAAACTAGCCAATGAAGATTTTCTTAATTGTTTAAAATTAAAAAAATCAAAAAAATTAGTATGAAATATTGATCATAATGTTTCTCAATAAAAATTTCCTTTTGCTTATATAAAGAGAACATAAGATTCACTTTATGTAAGTGAAATAATTCATTTTTTCTTTCTTTTCTTGATGTGGGATTGTAAAATAAAAATTAAATGGAAGCTAACCAATGAGAATTTTCTTAATTGTTTAAAATTAAAAAAATTCAATAATTTATATAAATGGGAGCATAAGATTCACTTTATGTAAGTGAAACAATTCTCTTTTTCCTTCTTTTTTCGATGTGAGTTTGTAAAATAAAAATTAAATGAAAGCTAACCAATGAGAATTTTCTTAATTGTTTAAAATTAAAAAAAAAAATTAATAATTTTAGAATGAGGGTTTGGAGTTCTTAGAAATTTTCTCTCAAAAAACTCTCTTTTCCTTATATAATATAGGTGAAATAACTCACTTTTTTCTTTTTTTCCCGATTTGGGATTGTGTAAAATAAAAGTTAACAATTGTTTGGGCAGGAAATTTATTTCGAATCAAGCAATCTCAACCGTTTAATCTTTAATTAGGTCAATCTTTAATTTATTTCGAATCAATCAAATCTAACCAACATATTTTGATAAAATAGCTAAAATCATGGTTAAACCAGCGAATCAATCAAACTGAAAATGGTTCACCCTATCGGCTAGGTCAAAGGACCAATACAAAAATTTATTAACTAAAAATTTTAAATTTTATTTTAATTTTAAAATTTAAACTGTCTTGAACCGAAATATACACAATATTACAATATTAAATGGGAGTATAAGATTTATACACTGAAACAACTGATTTTTTCCTCATTTTCCTAATGTGGGATTTTATAATAAAAGTTAACAGTTGTTTAGATAGGAAGTTCATTTCTAATCAAGCAATCTCAGTGGTTCAATTTTTAATAAAGTCAATCTTAGTTTATTTCAAATTAAACAAATCTAGGCAATATATTTTGATAAAATAGCTAAAATCGCGGTTAAACCAATGAATCAGTCAAACCGAAAATGATTCAGCCTAATCAGCTAAGCCAAAAGACCAACCAATTTATAACAAAATTAATTAATTAAAACTTTTGAATTTTATTTTAAAATCTAAACCATCTTGAACTGAAACATGCACAATACTACAATATTAAATATAAGTATAAGATTTACTTTATATAAGTGAAACAACTCACTTTTTTTTCTTTTCTCGATGCGGAATTGTAATTATTTTAAAATTAAATATTATGAGAGTTTCAAAATATCATACAAAATTATTTTTAAAATCAAAACCTCTATGTGGGATTGTAAAATAAAAGTTAAATGAAAGCTAGCCAATGAAAATTTTCTTAATTGCTTAAAATTAAGAAAATCAAAAAATATTGGTATGAGATATTGATCATAGGGTTTCTTACTAAAAATCTCAATTTGTTTATATAAATAGGAGCATAAGATTTACTTTATGTAAATGAAATAATTCACTTTTTCATTCTTTGCCAGGTGTGAGATTGTAAAATAAAAGTTAAATGAAAACTAGCCAATGGGAATTTTTTTAATTGTTTAAAATTAAAAAAATTCAATAATTTATATAAATGAGAGCATAAGATTCACTTTATATAAATGAAACAATTCATTTTTTATATTTTTTTTCCCGATATGGGATTGTAAAATAAAAGGTAAATGAAAACTAACTAATGAGAATTTTCTTAATTGTTTAAAATTAAAAAAACTCAATAATTTTATAATAAGGATTTGGAGCTTCTATAAGGCTTCTCCCTCAAAACTCCCTTATAAGATTTACTGTATATAAGTAAAACAACTTACTCTTTTTTTTTTCTTTTCCCAATGTGAGATTGTAAAATAAAATTTAACAATTGTTTGGGCGAGAAGTTTATTTCTAATAAAGCAATCTCAGTTATTTAGTTTATTTCGAATCAAACAAATCTAATCAATATATTTTGGTAAAACCGCTAAAATCACTGTTAAATAATTTAGCTTAATCAGTTTGGTCAAAGACCAACCAACTTACAAAAAAATTAATTAATTAAAACTTTTAAATTTAATTTTACTAAAATTTAAACTGTCACTAAATATAGAAAGTAATCTATTAATTTAAATTTAAAATAGATACAATATAAATTTAAAATATAATAATCTATCCCATGATTTATAAGTTCTAAATACAAATTTAAAATTATCATAATTATCTCATAATTTTTGTATTAAGGAACCGTAAGAGTGACTTTAAAATTATCAATGTATTTATATATTTTACAAAAAAATACTTTTTAAGGAGAGATATTTTGTGAGTTTCAAAACCACACACAAAATTATTTTTAAAATCAAAATCTTTATGTAGGATTGTAAAATAAAAGTTAAATGGAAACTAACTAATGAGAATTTTCTTAATTGTTTAAAATTAAGAAAATCAAAAAAATTAGTATGAGATATTGATCATAAGGTTTCTCACTAAAAATCTCATTTTGCTTATATAAATGAGAGTATAAGATTCACTTTATGTAAGTAAAACAATTTACATTTTCTTTCTTTTCTTGATGTGAGATTGTAAAATAACAGGTAAATAGAAGCTAGTCAATGAGAATTTTTTTAATTATTTAAAATTAAGAAAATTCTATAATTTTGGAATGAGGGTTTAGAGCCCTTTAAAAGTTTCTCCCTAAAAACTCAATTTTCCTTATATAATATATAGATTTCAGAAATTAATAAATTCAAAAAATCACTTTCATTGAGAAATTATTTTTGTATTCATTTTTCCTCCTCTGTTATTCTAAACTTGCTCTCCATAACGCGTGTCAAAATAATTGCTTATTCAGACCTCGTTTGGGGAGTAATTATTTTAGTCAAAAAGTCAAAAAGTTACTATAAGTTGTCATATCACTATTTCTATTTTTTTGCACATCTTTTCATAAAAAACTAAAAAGTTACTAAAATAGCCTTTTTCCAAACGAGTCCTCAATAAGAGTTGGCACATTATGAGTGGAGCGAGTTTCAAAATCTCACTTTGCTTGTTTTTGATTTTCCAAAAATATATTTTGGAAAATTCTACTTTCTTATTTTCCGTATTTTTTTGCTTTTATTGATTTTTTTAATATTTTAAGCAATTGTTTTAATTTTTAGACACACCTAACATAAATACACATAAAAAGTATAATTTTTATGATTTTTTTAAAAAAAAATTCACTAAATACCAAAAATATTTTAAAAAAATGAGAATTCAGTATATTTTTTATATTTTTATATATTTATTAATTTTTTAAAATATTTTTTTCACAATTTTTTTAGTTTTTAGATACATTTAAGCAAGGTGCATCTAAAAATGTAAAAAAAAAAAAAAAAAAACTTAAAATTTTAAAAATATTTACTAAAAACAAAAAAACATGAAAAATAAAAAAGCTCAGTTTTCAAAAAACTTAATCAAAAAAACTTAAACCAAACACACAAATATTCTTGAAATAAATTAACTTGCATAGTTGTATTTGTCCAAGGTCTATTTTGAAAGCTTGACTAAAAGTCAGTGTTTTGGCTTTTTAATTTTTTTGGATTACATCATTTTTTTACTTTTTTACGTATATTTTTTAAAAAATTAAAAAAAATCAACAAGTCAACTTTCAACCTACTTCCCAAAACAAGCCTAAATTATAGAATTTACTTAATTTTGTATTGAAATTTAGGTGGTGTTTGGGAAGGAAAAGCCGGGCTAAATTAGCCACGTCGCGACAAAGTAGGCTTTTTCAGCCACGTCCCAACAAAATGCAATTCACGGGTATGTTGAAACCCTTACTCGTGTAAATTTACCCAAATGCCCCGAAGACAACCCTCTTCAATCGGAGGGACAACGCCTCATCCAAACCCAACACACACCCTTTGGAAAGCTGAAGAGAAGAACAACCGAGCTATCCGAGGACATCTGACCGACCTTCGCAGAGGTAATCGCCATCGGAGTACGCATCCGCGACGGCGAACAAGAACCAAGCCTCTCAAACTCAAACCGATCTGCAGGTAATGCTTTATAGCCTATCTGATTTCTCTTTTTCTTCTTCCGATCTGCATAGTATGGGTTGATAACGGCATCGGTTCATGACCGATCTGTTTTGCATTCTTTTTGTATTACAGAACAATTTCAATTTCAGATTTTTCAAGGTCACAAAGCAACTCTCCCTGCCCGGTGAGCAAACAAGCTAAGTTCCCAATCGATTTCCGACTCAATGCATCGGCAACGGTGTTGGCTTTTCCCGGATGATACAGAATCTGTAGGTCATAGTCTTTAATCAGTTCTAGCCATCTCCGCTGTCTCATGTTCAATTCTTTCTGGGTGAAGAAATACTTCAGTGTAAGGACCCACATTTCATGCCTTAGCCATGCTTGCATGCAGTATGTGATTTGCCATGTTAAGATTTGCCATGTGATTTGCCTAGTCTTGTTTTGCATGTATTTGATTTGTCTAAGTGTATATGTATGCTTTGTTCCTCCCTTGTGTTGTCGAGCCTAAGTTATGTTAAGACTAAGTCATGCCAAGCCTAAGTTATGTGAAGCCTAGGTTGACCCAAGCCGAGGTCATCTTAAACCTTTAACTGTTTTGGAATCCCTTTGTTTGATCTCTGCCTTTGTTCTGGCATACTGGCCGAGATGATTATCATCTGGGCCGAGGTGTGTATCGCCGAGGCCGAGGTGTGTATTATCTGGGCCGAGATGTTATCTTGAACCCAAGTGATCTTGCCCTGGAAGTGGTATGACCTAGACCGAGGTGTGGCACATCTGGGCCGAGGTGTGGCACAGTTCAGTCAAGTGTTGTCCTTCCTAGCCGAGATCATTGTCACCATTAGTTGCCGAAGCTTTGTTCTTGCAAGCCGATGTCATTGTTATCCTACTGCCGAAGTCTTGTCCTTAGCCGAGGTTATCGTCCTTTGTTTTGCCGATGTCTTGCCATCGCCGATGTCTTGTCTTTGCCGATGTCATCACTTGCCGGAGTGTTTGCTGTGTAGCTTGTTGAGTACGTTTTGTCAGGGACTTGTCTTGTCAATCAGTCACCTTTCGAGGAGGACCAACCCGGTAGTGCCACGTGGCCGAGCTGAGTGTTAAATCAGCCGGCAGAGAGAGAAACCTATCATTTGTTGTGTTTTGTTCCAAGGAAGTAGAGAGAGAAGCTCTAGCAAGGGAGAGGAGTTCTTGAGGGAGAGTAGATCTTCCAAGCTTGATCCCGAGAGATCCAACCGTTAGATTCGTGTCCTAAGGTTAGATTCTTGATCCTCTCATCTTGTTCTTTATGTTTATGATGTTACATTGCATGATTGAATATGTTTTGAAAGCCATGCATCGTTTTGAAGTTCGGTTTTGGAAAGAGAAAATGGTATTCAAGTGTTCTTCAAGAAAAGCCATGTTTTGATCCGAAAGCTCATGCCAAGATTCATGTTTTCATGTTTGTTTTTGTACGATCTTCAAGTATGGGTACCCAGGTCCATGTTTTCAAACTCATGGCATGAAAACCCAGATTTTGTATAAGCAAGTTATGATTTTTAGCATTCATGTTCTTCATGTTCATGTTTATGTTCTTCATGTTCTTCACGGGTGGAAACCCAGATTCCCAGACTTCACTTCCCGAAGTGTAGTCGCCGAGATCATTCTCACCTAGACCTCACACTTAGGCCAAGCATCGTATCTCACCTTGGCCTACCTTGCATGATCACTTGCACCTTTGGTTGTCTTGTATGAACCTCGGCATGCAGTTGCACGCCGAAGCCGTGGCAACCACACCTCGGCTAGGAGGTGTGGGACCTCGGCAAAGGCCTGATTGGTACCCAGCATGTCCCCTTGACATGTAAAACAGTGTTTTGACTCCCAGCATGTTTTCCGAGATCATTTGCATGCATGTAAGACTTGTTCTGAGAAGTATGTTCAGTAGACTTTGCCATGTGTTTGTAGGACTTGGACCTTGCCTTGAGCCCGACGTCCCAAGAGCTATGTGAGTGGTACTTTTAATAAAGTTATGTTATAAGGTTTTGATAAGCTTTGTTTTGCCTTGTTTTGAAAAGTATTTGTTAAGCATGAATGATTACTCGTATTATTATGTATTAAGAATAAGTTTTGATTGCTAAGTATGAGCTTTGTTTTGGAGTCCTTCCGTGCTAGGGGACTTAAAGCCTAAGTAGCACAATCTTTTGGAGTCCTTTCGTGCTAGGGGACTTAAAGCCTAAGTAGCACAATCTTTTGGAGTCCTTTCGTGCTAGGGGACTTAAAGCCTAAGTAGCACAATCTTTTGGAGTCCTTTCGTGCTAGGGGACTTAAAGCCTAAGTAGCACAAACTTTTGGAGTCCGTACGTGCTAGGGGACTTAAAGCAATTGTAGCACAACCTTTTGGAGTCCGTACGTGCTAGGCGACTTAAAGCAATTGTAGCACAACCTTTTGGAGTCCGTACGTGCTAGTGGACTTAAAGCATTGGTAGCACATAAGATTTGTAAGACTAAGATTGAAGTACATGCTATGATATGTTTTGGTTTGGAATGTGATGACCCCAAGTATATGTTTTGATACAAGTTATGCCAAGTGTGTTTTGTACAAGTTTTGCTAAGCATATGTTTTGATGCAAGCCATGTTATAAGTATACGTTTTGAGTAAGCTATGTTATACGTATGTTTTGAACAATCTATGATATATGTATTGTTTTGACACGAACCTCGGGATCATTCATTAAACCTTTTATTTCTTGTACCATTCACTGAGTTTCATACTCACCCTCTCTATATATATGTAGGTTCCAAGTTAGAAGTCGGCTTCGCCGAGGTGTTTATCTCTGCGCCGAGGTTTTGTGTGCATGTTTAGGTCAGCTTTGAGGATGTCGGCATTTTGTGTTTAGGTCGGCAACCTTGTGTTTACATCGGCAGTTCTGCAGCCGTTGAACTCTTGATTTGTATTTGTTATATTTGTTTATGTCGGCTGTGAAGCCCTTTTGTTAAGATGTAATGTATAATTTAATTTGCTTATCCAATTGTAAAGTTATGTAATGATGTATGCCATTTCATTTGACTTAAGCACAGCTCTTATGGACCACTTGTATTTTGTTATTGCTTCCGCTCTTGTCAGCCCCATATATTATACTCTGATTGTGTGTGATTTTGAAAGTTGGCCTTCGGTAACCACGGGTTACTGGCCATCACGGCACCATCCTACTAGGGGCGGGTTGGGGTCGTGACAGAATGGTATCAGAGCACAAGTTCCTCATAGTACGTTGTTCACACACTTGAGTCCTAAAGAGCATAGAATGTCCCTTAGATTGATGTTAAGATTTGCATCATGTTGCTTGTTACTTGATAAGGTGTGCATCATCTCGGCATGATCATTTGTTGTTTGCACACATGTTTATTTGTTCATTTTGTTTTAAGAATTGCATTTTTGCATACATTTAGCATCATGAGAAGAGGTAGACCCCCAGTTGGCCGAGATCAATCCGAGGACAGAATAGACAGACTAGAAAGGATTGTTGAAGGTTTGGTTGGTGAGTTAAGGCAAGCAAGGCAACAGAACATTGGTGCTACATCTACGCAGGCCGAGCAGACTGATGGCCGACGTGCGAATCCGCCTCCACCTCCTCTAGTGCAGCAAGTGCCTCCACAGCCAGCTTTGTATGGGGATGATACATTGACTTTGATTAAAGAATTCAAGAAGATGAAGCCGCCGAAGTTCCAAGGAGGTATAGAGCCGATGAAGGCAGAAGCATGGGTTCTTGAGATGGAGAAGTTGTTTGAGGTTTTTCCCAGCACCGACGCTCAGAAGGTGGCATTGGCAGCATTTACCTTGGAAGATGATGCTCGCAGATGGTGGATGATGATCCGAGAAGGTAATCCAGACTTGACTTGGGCCAGATTTTTAGAGTTGTTCTACAACAAACATTTCCCCCTAAGTGTTCGAAACCAGAAGGCTACCGAATTTCAGACTTTGATGCAAGGCAACCGAACAGTGGCGGAGTATGATCGTGTTTTTACTGAATTGGCGAGGTTTGCACCTCACATGATCAACGACGAATATATGAAGGCTAGAAAGTTTGAGAGTGGACTTCGTGGACCAATACAAGACCGAGTTAATCTGCTCAACATGCCGACGTATGCCGGAGTATTAGATAAAGCCATCTTAGCGGAAGCCAACCTGAACAGGAGTCAGAGTTTGGTGGAAAAACAGAAAAAGAGGAAGACCTATGAGGATCGCCCAGACCCGTGTGATACCGAGAAGAAGACGAATGTGGACGGACCTAATGACACGAATCAAGAACGTGAGGTTAGGCCGATATGTGCAAGTTGTGGAAAGCTACATTTTGGGGTTTGTCATCGGGCATCTGGGGCATGTTTTGAATGTGGAGAGATGGGTCATCGCATTAAGGATTGTCCCAAGGTAAAAGCCAGAGATGAAAAGAAGAGATGAAGATTTGACGTTTCAGACTTGTTTTGGGAGAACATGGTAAGTTAAGTTTGGGGACCAAACTTCTTTAAGGGGGGAAAGATGTAAGGACCCACATTTCATGCCTTAGCCATGCTTGCATGCAGTATGTGATTTGCCATGTTAAGATTTGCCATGTGATTTGCCTAGTCTTGTTTTGCATGTATTTGATTTGTCTAAGTGTATATGTATGCTTTGTTCCTCCCTTGTGTTGTCGAGCCTAAGTTATGTTAAGACTAAGTCATGCCAAGCCTAAGTTATGTGAAGCCTAGGTTGACCCAAGCCGAGGTCATCTTAAACCTTTAACTGTTTTGGAATCCCTTTGTTTGATCTCTGCCTTTGTTCTGGCATACTGGCCGAGATGATTATCATCTGGGCCGAGGTGTGTATCGCCGAGGCCGAGGTGTGTATTATCTGGGCCGAGATGTTATCTTGAACCCAAGTGATCTTGCCCTGGAAGTGGTATGACCTAGACCGAGGTGTGGCACATCTGGGCCGAGGTGTGGCACAGTTCAGTCAAGTGTTGTCCTTCTTAGCCGAGATCATTGTCACCATTAGTTGCCGAAGCTTTGTTCTTGCAAGCCGATGTCATTGTTATCCTACTGCCGAAGTCTTGTCCTTAGCCGAGGTTATCGTCCTTTGTTTTGCCGATGTCTTGCCATCGCCGATGTCTTGTCTTTGCCGATGTCATCACTTGCCGGAGTGTTTGCTGTGTAGCTTGTTGAGTACGTTTTGTCAGGGACTTGTCTTGTCAATCAGTCACCTTTCGAGGAGGACCAACCCGGTAGTGCCACGTGGCCGAGCTGAGTGTTAAATCAGCCGGCAGAGAGAGAAACCTATCATTTGTTGTGTTTTGTTCCAAGGAAGTAGAGAGAGAAGCTCTAGCAAGGGAGAGGAGTTCTTGAGGGAGAGTAGATCTTCCAAGCTTGATCCCGAGAGATCCAACCGTTAGATTCGTGTCCTAAGGTTAGATTCTTGATCCTCTCGTCTTGTTCTTTATGTTTATGATGTTACATTGCATGATTGAATATGTTTTGAAAGCCATGCATCGTTTTGAAGTTCGGTTTTGGAAAGAGAAAATGGTATTCAAGTGTTCTTCAAGAAAAGCCATGTTTTGATCTGAAAGCTCATGCCAAGATTCATGTTTTCATGTTTGTTTTTGTACGATCTTCAAGTATGGGTACCCAGGTCCATGTTTTCAAACTCATGGCATGAAAACCCAGATTTTGTATAAGCAAGTTATGATTTTTAGCATTCATGTTCTTCATGTTCATGTTTATGTTCTTCATGTTCTTCACGGGTGGAAACCCAGATTCCCAGACTTCACTTCCCGAAGTGTAGTCGCCGAGATCATTCTCACCTAGACCTCACACTTAGGCCAAGCATCGTATCTCACCTTGGCCTACCTTGCATGATCACTTGCACCTTTGGTTGTCTTGTATGAACCTCGGCATGCAGTTGCACGCCGAAGCCGTGGCAACCACACCTCGGCTAGGAGGTGTGGGACCTCGGCAAAGGCCTGATTGGTACCCAGCATGTCCCCTTGACATGTAAAACAGTGTTTTGACTCCCAGCATGTTTTCCGAGATCATTTGCATGCATGTAAGACTTGTTCTGAGAAGTATGTTCAGTAGACTTTGCCATGTGTTTGTAGGACTTGGACCTTGCCTTGAGCCCGACGTCCCAAGAGCTATGTGAGTGGTACTTTTAATAAAGTTATGTTATAAGGTTTTGATAAGCTTTGTTTTGCCTTGTTTTGAAAAGTATTTGTTAAGCATGAATGATTACTCGTATTATTATGTATTAAGAATAAGTTTTGATTGCTAAGTATGAGCTTTGTTTTGGAGTCCTTCCGTGCTAGGGGACTTAAAGCCTAAGTAGCACAATCTTTTGGAGTCCTTTCGTGCTAGGGGACTTAAAGCCTAAGTAGCACAATCTTTTGGAGTCCTTTCGTGCTAGGGGACTTAAAGCCTAAGTAGCACAAACTTTTGGAGTCCGTACGTGCTAGGGGACTTAAAGCAATTGTAGCACAACCTTTTGGAGTCCGTACGTGCTAGGGGACTTAAAGCAATTGTAGCACAACCTTTTGGAGTCCGTACGTGCTAGTGGACTTAAAGCATTGGTAGCACATAAGATTTGTAAGACTAAGATTGAAGTACATGCTATGATATGTTTTGGTTTGGAATGTGATGACCCCAAGTATATGTTTTGATACAAGTTATGCCAAGTGTGTTTTGTACAAGTTTTGCTAAGCATATGTTTTGATGCAAGCCATGTTATAAGTATACGTTTTGAGTAAGCTATGTTATACGTATGTTTTGAACAATCTATGATATATGTATTGTTTTGACACGAACCTCGGGATCATTCATTAAACCCTTTATTTCTTGTACCATTCACTGAGTTTCATACTCACCCTCTCTATATATATGTAGGTTCCAAGTTAGAAGTCGGCTTCGCCGAGGTGTTTATCTCTGCGCCGAGGTTTTGTGTGCATGTTTAGGTCAGCTTTGAGGATGTCGGCATTTTGTGTTTAGGTCGGCAACCTTGTGTTTACATCGGCAGTTCTGCAGCCGTTGAACTCTTGATTTGTATTTGTTATATTTGTTTATGTCGGCTGTGAAGCCCTTTTGTTAAGATGTAATGTATAATTTAATTTGCTTATCCAATTGTAAAGTTATGTAATGATGTATGCCATTTCATTTGACTTAAGCACAGCTCTTATGGACCACTTGTATTTTGTTATTGCTTCCGCTCTTGTCAGCCCCATATATTATACTCTGATTGTGTGTGATTTTGAAAGTTGGCCTTCGGTAACCACGGGTTACTGGCCATCACGGCACCATCCTACTAGGGGCGGGTTGGGGTCGTGACATTCAGACTCTTGTGGTCGGTATATACTTCACATGTTGCCCCATACAGATAGTGACGCCAGATTTTCAGTGCGAAAACTACTGCAGCAAGTTCCAGGTCATGGGTTGGGTAGTTCTTTTCATGCGGTCTCAGTTGTCGGGAAGCATAGGCAATTACTCTCCCATTCTGCATTAAAACACATCCCAAACCCTTATGAGAAGCATCACTAAATACAGTATAACCATCTGTACCTGAAGGTAGAGTAAGGACAGGTGCAGTCACCAATCGAGTTTTCAACTCTTGGAACGCTGATTCTCTCTGGTCAGTCCAGTCAAATGATATCCTTTTCTGTGTTAGTTGAGTCAATGGTAAAGCAATCTTGGAGAAATCTTTGACAAATCTTCTGTAATATCCAGCCAATCGTAAAAAGCTTCGGACTTCTATCACATTTGTCGGTCTAGGCCAGTTTACTACAGCTTCAATTTTCTACGGATCAACAGAGATTCCATCTTTGCTAATAACATGCCCCAAAAACATAACATGGTCAAGCCAAAATTCACATTTAGACAGTTTAGCATACAGTTTATGTTCTCTTAGGATCTGTAGGGCAAGTCTCAGGTGATGTTCATGCTCTTCTCTAGTCTTAGAATAAATCAGGATGTCATCGATGAATACAACAATAAAGTCATCAAGGTACGGTTTAAAGATTCTATTCATGAGGTCCATAAATGCTGCTGGTGCATTGGTAACTCCAAAAGGCATAACTAAAAATTCGTAATGTCCATACCTTGTTCTAAAAGCAGTTTTATCAATGTCTTCTGGTTTAACTTTCAATTGATGGTACCCCGATCTGAGATCAATCTTTGAAAATACCTGAGCTCCCTGTAACTGATCAAACAGGTCATCAATACGAGGTAATGGGTATTTATTTTTCATAGTTACCTTGTTCAGTTCACGGTAATCAATGCACAGTCTTAGAGAGCCGTCCTTCTTTTTCACAAACAAAACCGGTGCGCCCCACGGTGAAGTACTAGGCCTGATGAACTTTTTGTCTAACAGTTCTTGCAGTTGCACTTTCAGTTCTTTCAGTTCAGTTGGGGCCATTCGGTAAGGAGCTTTAGATATCGGTTGTGTTCCCGGAATTACATCAACGGTGAACTCAATCTCCCTGTCAATCAAATCCCCTGGCAGATCATCTGGAAATACATCTGGGAATTCTCTGACTATAGGAATACAGTTCACATCAGTTTTAGCATTATCATCAGTAGATACAGTCAGTACAGAACACAGATATCCTTTACACCTTTTTCTAATCAATTTAACAGCTTTCACAGACGAAATCAAATACAGAGGAGGTACTACTCCACTCCCATTAAACACAAATTTGGGCAAACCCGGTGGACGGAAAACTACTTGCTTCGTTACACAGTCAATGGTGGCATGATATTTCGTTAACCAGTCCATCCCCAATATAACATCAAAATGGTCTATGTTCAATGGCAGTAAATCAATAAACAGATGCATATCCCCAACAATAATTTCACAAGCAGGATACATATATGCACATGTCATGGATCCCCCAACAGGTGATGATACAGCTAGCAGATAATTCATGGGTTCTAAGGGTCTATTCAATTTCCGTGAAAAAGCATGCGACACATAAGAATGTGTAGACCCCGAATTAATCAATACATATGCATTTTGTGTACAAATAGAGAGGATACCTGACACAACGGTCTCAGTATTTTGCACGTCTCCCGGTACTAGGGCAAACACTCGGCCCTGCCTCATAGGCTCTTTCCCGGTAGCTTTGGGGTTAGGCTTTGGTGCAACTGTTGATGCTGCTACACTCGGTGTAGCTTTACTACTAGCTTGTGGAACAGAGGGACAGTCTTTAACCATGTGGCCTATTTTGCCACACCTGTAGCAAGCTCCTGATATCTTGTAACAAACTCCCTTGTGGTTTCTGCCACATTCGGAACAGGGCAGAAAGGGACGGTTTCCTTGACTAGAAGTAGTCGTTGACCCTGTGTTTTGCTTTTTGTTCGATTGATTATGCTTGCCTTTCTTGAATTTGAAATTCTGTCTTTTCCCACGCCATTCAGACGCTGATGTTTCAGATTGTTTCACAGCTTCGATGTTCGACTCGGCCATCAATGCTCGGTCAAGAACACCCACATAGGTCGGTAGCTTTAAAACATTTATTCTGTCCAGTATTGCCACATTAAGGCCGCCTTCAAACTTTCTGGCCTTCTTGTAGTCGGTGTCCACCATATGCGGTGCATATCTAGCTAGCTCGGTGAACTTTGTCTCATATTCGGCAACAGACATTGTGCCCTGTTTCAGTTGTTCAAATTCTGTCACTTTTCTATCCCTGACACATTGAGGGAAGTACTTCTCAAAGAAGGACTCCTTAAACTGAGCCCAAGTTACTATAGTGTTGGTGTCACGGATCAGCATCCACCACCTTCTGGCCTCTTCTTGCAAGGTGAAGGTAGCTAACAGTACTTTATGTGCCTCGGAGCACGGAAACACTTCAAACAGCTTTTCAGTTTCAAGTACCCAAGCTTCAGCTTTCAACGGTTCGAGGCCTCCCTGAAAGGATGGCGGTTTCATTTTGTTGAACTTCTGGGTAAGAGCAATTATGTCCCCATCATTTACATTCACATTCGGTTCCGGCTGTACCGGAGGAGGGGGTGGGGGCTGTTGATTCTGTTGTTGGTCAAGTCTAGCAGTGATTAGTTCCATCATCCTTTCCATTCTGGCCATTCTAGCCTCAGTGGATGAGGATTCAGTTTCATTTGCAGTGCTTGCATTATCCATTATTCTATAAACAGTTATAACAGTTTCAATCATAAGCAGTTACATACTGAAACAGTTTATCACATAAGCAGTCATGTGTTTAAACAGGTTAACACATTAAAACAAAATCAGTCATGTCATAACCACACACTTTTCATGCTCATGAATGCCCTAATCACTTTTCTAGGACACCCTATAGCTCATTTGGACACGTGTGTGCGGTATAACTCGTGGTTAAATATCGCTCTGATACCACTCTGTCACGACCCAAACCCGGCCCTATGGGTTTAGCACCGTAACCGGCCAGTAATCCGAGATTACCGAAGGCCTGCTTAACAGTAATACAGTAAAACAGAGTACAGGGCCTGGCGGAAGCCAATACAGTAAATAAAATAATGTCCAATGAGCTGTGACAGTCTGCATGCCAAAAAGATTTTTCATACATATTTACAGAACAGTACATATATATACATGTCATTCAGTGAAACAGGGACTTAATCCCCACTCAACAGTACAGTAAACATTCAGTCTATACAATCCATTCGGTTATTACAAAGCAGTGAGACAGTGCAAAAAGGGGAAATACTAAAACACCCCTAAGCCTTAGCATGACAGGCTCGGAACCTCGCAGTGAGGCACATTGGTTGGCTTGACAAAACTGGAGTTTACTCCGACGTTTCTAGCTTTGATCCGATATGTGGTACATCCATTAGCATAGCAGTACAGTAAATGATAGGTCTTAAAAGACCGAACAATAATTGATGGCCATCAATCAGTAAACAGTAGTGGTTCCAACGTGGGAACCGAGTCGATTAGACAAATCCACCCGTTCATAGACCGTCGGTGGGGCCATCCGTTCACAGACCGTCGATGGCAGAGATTTCTCAAACAGTAGCAGTAACAGTAAACAATAGTTGCTAAGGATGCCACAGTACAGTTCAGAATATAGGACATACATTCGTACAGTCAGCAATATCAATTCAGTAAACAGTTCAGTTCAGTATTTCAGAAGATAATCATTTGAACATATCTTTACACAATTGTTACTCACAGAGATTGGGCTACAGTAGGCTAGAGTGCGGTTCCTCGGAATGCCAACCTTATACAGTTAACAGATTGAACACACTCTAAGTTTCACAGTTGGGGGAAAGATAAACATTAACTCCCTATAATGCCTCGGTGTGTTCTACATCTATATCCTCACTAAGATGTCTAAAACTAGGCCTAGGAATGCCTAGGATGGAATGAGGATGCAAAGATGTATTTAGAAAACATTTGCAGAATTTTCAGTGAAACAGAGTCCGGCTCGAGCGCAGGTTTCCCCGCTTGAGCGGACAAGCAAACAAAGGTCCCCGCTCGAGCGGTAACATCCCCGCTCGAGCTGACCAAAAAGTACTGGATAGGTGAAATCTCCGCTCGACGTCCGCTCGAGCGTGTCACCCAGTCCTCCGCTCGAGCGCCCAATACTCCGCTCGAGCGGACTGATGCGCAGTGCAAGATGCTGGGAGCTCGATTTTCCCGCTCGAGCGGCACTTCCCCCGCTCGAGCGGACAACCAAAATCTGGAAATTCCAGATTTGAGTCCCAAGCTCAAAATTAAGTTCAAAAGCAATATTTTCGATCCTCTTGGGCTATTTTCTGGAAAAACTCTTGCAAACACATAGAATAACATGATTCAAAGCTCAATTTAAGAAATCAAAGCCCAAGGGTGTTTAATTCAAACCCAACTCCAAACCATTTTTCAAGAACAAGATGAACATGCAACATGCATGGATTCAAATCATTTCCAAACTTCAATTTGGTGCTCTAGGGAGCCAATTGTTCCAAAAACAAGATGAAAACATGGTTCATTCTCAAAACATGGACATGCATGTGACAATCTACCATGAACTCAACTCCAATTTCAACATATCAACCATGCATGCATGAATTAAGCTACAATTCAACTCATTTGCACTAAAGCATGACTTAGTTCTACCATGAAGCATGAACCATGCAAGACTTAGCTCAAACTCACAATTAGAGGGTTGAATTCCTTACCTAAGGTCCTTAATTCCAAGTATGAAAGCTCAATTGCACAAATCCTCTACCAATCTTCAAGTCTACAAGCCAATTCCCTAGATGGAACTCAAATTCTCTCCTTCTCCCTCTCTTGGTCGGCTAGAGTAAAGAAATGGGCTGATGAATGTGTTTTGTGTGAGTGTATGAGGCTCAAGAATAATAATAAACTAAGGCCCACTCAATGGCAATTCCGTAAATAAGGCAACTCTGATAATTTGGCTCTATTTAATCTAGTTTAATCATACCAAAACGCATTTTAATTAAATATACTATAAAATCACATAAATTACGATGATCATGAAACACTAAACGATTTCCGGTTCGGCCGCCGATAAGGCCTTCAATTAGCAGTTTAAACATAAAACATGAACATATAAATAATCAATCAAACAGATAGAATATGCAATACGATAGATATACTCAATCAATTCAGTTCCAGTTTCAGTCAGTCAGTTCAGTAATTTATTCAGTTCACTTATCAATCATAATCAATTTCAGTTTAACAGTGATCGGTGGTTAATTGGTAATTAGTAACGAGGGTTGTTACAATATATCTGTTTTGATTTACAAATCTGTTCTTATCAGATCTTGTTTACAAAATGCTCAATTATCAGGTCTTGTATAAATCTGTTCTGTTCGGTTATCACAAATTTGGGGCAGATTTGTTATATTTTTTGTTTATAGTCAATGCTGAAGCCTGAATTTTTGCTAATAGAAATGCTTAATTCCCATTTGTCAAAAATATATTAATTACATAAAAAATATAATTCCAACTCAATTTGGGAAGGAAGGTAGATATATTATCTATATATATTAACAACAAATTACAAAATATATAAAACTTATAGTACAAATATATTACAAAAATTGGGTTTATTAAGCAATATATTAAAAATATATTAGCAAGATATTAAAAAAATATATCTGAAATATATATTACAAATTTAGATTTAAAAAGTAAAGAGTGTAAAAATTTTATTAGACATATATGACAAAATTTAATTATGAAAAACTATATTAAAAATATATTGAAAAATATTTTCAAAATATCATAAAAAATATATTCAAAATATATTACAAAATAGATGTATTAATTTGAGTATATTTTTTACTCAATACGAAATGCTGAATTCTCATTTCTAAAAAATATATTAATTAGATAAAAAATATATTTCGAACTAAATTTGGGAAGGAAGGTAGATATATTATCTACATATATTAATAACAAATTACAAAATATATAAAATTTATATTACAAATATATTAGAAAATTGGGTTTATTAACAAATATATTAAAAATATATTAGAAAGATATTAATAATATATTAAAATATATATTACAAATTTAGATTTAAAAAGTAAAGAGTGTCTAACTTTTATTAAACATATATGACAAAATTTAATTATTAAAAAATATAGTACAAATATATTCAAAAATATTTTGAAAATATCCTAAAAAATATATTCAAAATATATTACAAAATAGATTTATTAATTTGAGTATATTTTTTACTCAATACGAAATGCTCAATTCTCATTTCTAAAAGACATATTAATTACATAAAAAATATATTTCGAACTAAATTTGGGAAGGAAGGTAGATATATTATCTACATATATTAACAACAAATTACAAAATATATAAAAATTAGATTACAAATATATTACAAACTTGGGGTTATTAACAAATATATTAAAAATATATTACAAAGATTTTAATAATATATTAAAATATATATTACAAATTTAGATTTAAAAAGTAAAGAGTGTAAAAATTTTATTAAACATATATGACAAAATTTAATTATTAAAAAATATAGTAAAAATATATTCTAAAATATTTTGAAAATATCATATAAAATATATTCAAAATATATTACAAAATAGATTTATTAATTTCAATATATTTTTTACTCAATACGAATTGCTCAATTCTCATTTGTGAACAATATATTAATTAGATAAAAAATATATTTCAAACTAAATTTAATTAGGAAGGTAGATATATTATCTATATATATTCACAACAAATTTTATCCAAAATATATAAAAATTATATTACAAATATATTACAAAATATGGTTTATTAAGAAATATATTACAAAGATATTAAAAATATATTAAATTATATATTACAATTTTTGATTTAAAAAGTAAAGTGTACAAATTTTATTAAACATATATGACAAAATTTAATTATTAAAAAATATATTCAAAAATATTTTAAAATTATCTTAAACAAAATTTCGTAAAAAATATTTTCAACAATATATGTCAGTAAAATTTTTAGTAAACATATATTAAAAAAAGAAATTATTAGAAAATATATTAACAATATATTCACAAATCTAATAAAAAATATATTTCAAAATATATTACCAATATACCTAAATTCAAGATGCACAATACTTTTACAAACAATGTAGTTTGTTCATGGAATAAAATATAAAATTGCGTTAGTCTTTGTATGTGTTCATGTTGATTCATGTAAATTTAATTGCAATTTAAAGCGTAGCATGGCGTCGTTCACCTCTACTGCAACTTCCAGTACATGGCCACGACGAATGTGTGCCTGTGGACATGGCCCCTGTATTGTTAAGATTTCCAGGTTCGCCAAAAATCCAGGGCGTGCCTACTTTGTCTGTCCCCGCCCTGTGGTGAGTGACCCAATCTTTACCGGTCATAACTGTATGAACATTAACAACCCATGAAACTAATAGTTCCATAATTTCCACACATCAGCCCTGTGTCAGTTGGATTGGTTGGTATGAAGAACGAAGGCGAGAGAACCAAGACTATGCGTCACCCGGAGATGAAATTGCCATGCAATTGCAGGCTGATGTCATAGACATTCAACAATCCTTGCGTGTCCTTAAGACCATTGTGTATGTGCTCTGCATTGTCGTTGTCATTTTGTTGTGCCGTATGTAAGCACCGTTACCATGTTGTCAGTATGTACAAACACGTTAGTATGTTGTCAGTATGTAGTTAGTATGTTCGTAGTATGTTGGTAGTATGTTGTCGCATATGGGAGCCGTAACACTAACTATCATATTTTTGTCCACTACTAACTTCTATGGAACCTGTGTACGTACGATATTAATGTGCAATGGTTATATGCAAATTTAACTTTAGCATCCTATATCTCTGTTTGTTGTTATTAATGTGTCATGGCTTATGCGTGTGTATATAACAACCAAATTTGTGATGGTAATCTTTTGTAACCGTACATTAGTAATGGCTTCCACACGTACTTCGTCGTGTAACCAATCGAAAAGCAAAGGCATTGTCATTGACAAGTCAAGCAGTCTTAAAGAGACCCAAACTCAGTTCAGCCACAAGGCCTCATGGGACAGTAACTCAATCCGAGTTTTCTTGCAGTTGATTGCAAATGAGATTGGTAAAGGAAATCGCCCATTCCTAGTCCTCAGCCAAGCAGGGTACAAGTCGTTGGCAAGGAAATTTGAGAAAAAAATAGGAAGAAAGCATGGACTGAAACAGTTGAAGAATAAGTACATGAGCTTGAAAAAAGAGTGGCAGGCATGGACAAAGTTGATGGATTCAAGCAAAGGAGTGTCCGGGATAGGCTTTGACTGTGACACCGGTTTGTTTCAGGCACCTGAGGAGTGGTGGGACAAGATGGAATCAGTAAGTACATGTACAAACAAGTTTTATATTTGTCATTTACCAGTACATTTTTGACTTGTTTAGTTAACTTTTAATTAATTTTATGAAATATAACGTCTGCCTCTTTCATATATCTCTATTTCTGCAGATCAACACGGCGTGTGCGAAGTTCAGGAAAAAAACCTTGGAACACTGTGACTTGATGGAGACGGTCTTCATGGGGGCATCAGCTACTGGTAAGCACCATTGGACCCTGGGAGAGAAACTTCCTGAAGCTGCTGATGACTCATCTGATTCAGTGCGTAGTTTGGGAGCCCAGCCATTTGCTGATCCGATACCCCCAGGAGTACAGGACGTGGATTCAGATTCTTCACTGGAGCATGTTCCGATTGAAAAGGCAAAAAGGAGAAAGACGCCATCAACAAGTGTTTCAAAGTCGAAGAAGGCAACAAGTGGTGCGTCAGTTATTGCGGAAAGCATGAATAATCTGACAGATGTGGTGCGTTCGAAGAATCAGTAGGTCACGGTGAGGCACCTCACAGGCAACGAGTCGCTGTACACTATTTCGGAGTGCATACATAAACTGAGCAGTATTCCATCCTTGATTGGTACGCCGTTATTCCACTTCGCCTCCACACTTATGGATAACGCCGATTACCGGGAGGTGATGATGTGCCAGCCTGATGACGACCACATCATTGGATGGCTTACACAGAAGCAGCTCCAGTGTACTGCGTCGGCGCCTTTTGCAAACCTGTTTGGGGGTCGCCGGATGTGATGTAGCGGTGTTACGAGTGTTGAAGATGCATGTCCTTGTCTTCCTTTTTAAAACTTTGACTTATGGTATTGTTGGCACTGTACTAAAACAAGATGCTGGTGTGCGCATGTTTTTATTCTGTCATTTTTTTTTTTTTCTTACTAGCTATGGTGACCAAAAGTTTTAGTTAACTGCATGGGTTGACGGAACGGAAGCATGGTTGTGCTTCGTTTTTGGGAAATGAATGGGATGCTTATGTTTTAATATTGTGTCTGGCTATTTTTAAGACAGGGAATTACGTTTTCCTTGCACGCTTTTGAATGCCTATATGTCGCAAGTTCAATTGTTAGTTTAGTTTGCTAGCTAGTTTTGTGGTTATTACCACCATGGCCCCCTTGTAAAGCATAAGTTGAACAGCTTCTTTTTTTGTGCAATTCATATGATTATGCGTTCCAAATGACATTGGTGACGACGTTACTTACATTAAAAACAATGTCGGCATTTTTTAATTGCAAACTTCAATATAATTTGAGTCAATGAATCACGTGCCAACTGATTGAAAGACTGCCACTCTTGTAGGTTTCGCAACAACGAAGACGCGATGAATCCTTGGGATGGAAGCAACAATGATGAAATAACGGAAATGCTTAATCAAATGGCGGTCCAGGTGCAACAAGAACAGAACTGCACATTTCTACAAGCATGCCAGTATGCGACAGAATGGTACGAAAAACACATGGATAAAACGCCGTGTCGCACTTCTATACTAACCAGGAATACATGGATATGCGAACTATATGTGGGCCACATGGGTCGATTTGAGGAAAATGTTTGCATGCCGAAGGAAGTTTTTGCCGCATTGTGTGAGACATTAGTAAATGATTTTGTGTTACAAGTCCCGCAACGTCCACATGGCTTAGCTGTTGAAGAAAGCGTTGCAATGTTTATCTGTGTGTTGAAAGGGAAGCAAAATCGGGAAATCCAAGAACGGTTTCAACATTCCAGGGAGACTGTGTCGAGGCACGTGCATAACGTATTAACTTCCATGAAAGAATTCACTGTTGTTCATTGCCGACCCACATACAGTCAGCATCGTATACAACCATACGTGCGGTCTAGACGGAAATACCTACCGTTCAAGGTACTTCTAAAAAACATTATTGACATATAAATCAAGACAATAAATTATATTTTGTTTTTATTATTAACTACACGTGATGTCTGGAAAAAAACCAAACCCTTGTTACCCATTTACGCAACAAAACAATTGGGTTGTTTGCAGGACTGCATTGGCGCAATAGACGGAACATATGTCAGTGCATGGGTTACGGGGCCAGATGCGGCAACATATTTCGGTAGGAAATACTGTCACACGCAAAATATCATGGCCGCTGTCGATTTTAACATGTGTTTGTAACACGTCCGCGGGGGGACCTCGCGCTACAGCTCGGACTCCTTTTTTTGTTACGGTTCTAAATCTGAACCAAAGAGTCCAAATCCGGCAAATCGTTTGAGAAAACAGATTTTTGAAAAGTAGTGCCAAACATGGACTGCTTTGCCAGATTACAGAGTCGCCACCTAAATATTTTGAAATGGGAAATTTAGGAAACCCTGACTCGGTGCCGAAGGCCACATGTCCGTCATCACCAAAGTGGTCTTGGCTCGGGAGCTTGGGTACGATCGGGGAAGGTCAGCTATGAGCACCCCTTTTCGCCCGGTCCGAAGACCGGCCTCTACTAACCGTGATATCCGATTTTGAAAACATTACATGCTCTTATTCCAATTATTAGCCTAGAATTACTATGTTATGTGCGCAGCAAATAAGTATAGACTAGATTGCCTAATTTGGAAATAAACATTGCGTATCCGTTGGTTTTGAAAATGCATTGGAATTTGCTACTCGCAAGTAGGCTAAAACACGGATTTCAACGAGTTTTCCCAACTTAGGCAATCCAACCTCCACCCACAGGCATTCAAACAGTTTATCTCATATAAGCACTTAGCCGCATGGTAAGCATACTGTCATGTTAGTATTCACACGTATGTGATATGCTAAAGCATAAAAGCTCACCTAGTACTCCGAGCCAAAACAGAAACCAGTTAGTAATCACATGCATGATCCTAGTTCATGTTAAGTGGCTAATGCAACACATGCAAAGATGCAATCTAGACAGGCTCGGCTATCCTAAACATGGCACGTGGAATGCTGCAAATAACACGTATTCAATTTGGAATTGAAATACAATGCAGTTTGTATGATGTGCCGAGCCCGATGCATGTGTAACAAATGTATGGATGCACGCATGCATTGCATAAGGTATGCTAAAATAAACGTGCCCTAATACTAACCATCAAAGCAAGTAAATAAAAGGGAAGAAAGAAATGGGGGTTGGAAGACATACACACACTCACCCACACTTATTACAAATATGCCCTCACACAGAGGGACCAAAAGAATAATACAGTCCCAAAATAATACAGTCCAAATACAGAATAAATTAATTATTACAGAAATTTCTAATTATCAAATTAAATTCAGTATATAACAAAAAAGAGGGGCCTCAGCCCTGCCTCGGGATGCGCGAATGATGCATGCTTCAGCCCGCCTTGCCCGAAAATCCGCACCGTGCCACTGCTGCCTCTGTTTTACTGTCTCACTTCTCTGGAAAATTGCCAAAGTCCTGGGACAGATCCCCTGAGTACCTCAGAACATCACCGGCTGAAGCAAATATCCACCGGCTATAGTATGTGTCCATCGGCTGCTTCTGAAGTTGTCGGCACAAAAAGTGTGCCGGTCGGCACAAAATATTGCCGGCCGGCAATAAATTCCTGCAGGAGACAGTTTTTGACAGCAACAATAGACCAGCAGTGCATGGTATGGAATTTTGAGCAAATGTGTGCACGGACACACTCCCTATCATGCAATGGACTCAAGGGAGCATGACCCTCGACCCCTGGGCCATCAATCACGCGTTTCAATGCATGATGGCCCAAAAGCCAAGTTAGCAACTTTGATTTCAAATGTCATGCAAACCAAACAAACACATAAAGCCCAAGCTCTATCACTTGATCAAGAGGCAAGGCATGCATGCCAATGCGATGCAACCTAGGCATGTGATCTAGTATGCAACATGGGCATGCAAAGGAGCAAAGTAGACTAGACACGCAACCTAAACATGTAAGCAAACAAGGCATGCAACAACATGTAACGATGGACTTAAACTAACATGGATGGCTCGCAAGCATGCCAAAATCAGTGGCCATAATCATGGAAATGAAGGCACAAAATGCACACACACATGCATGCAATCATGGTCCAACACCTTAAGCATAAACAAGGCAACTCTTAAGCACACTTAAAGAGGCTAAGTATGGACATATAGCATGCAACGTATGCTCTGAAATCATGTTATAGGAGGTTCCAAACCAACTAAATAAATCAACAAAGCATGCAACAATGCTCACACATTCACATACTTGAAGCATACAAGCCACAAAATGCAAAGAGGCTATATAATGCATGCTAGGATCGACTCAAACAACTTAAGACAGACCTAAAGCATGGCAAAATAAACACAAAAGCTTCACAAATCTAAGCCTAAAACATGCTCGAACAAAGGCTAACAACCTAAGGCATATTAAGGCAATTACAAGGCATCACATGGTAGGTATGCTAAGCATGCACCAAACTGAAAAATACCCTTCTACAATACTGATGAGGGACCAAAAATATGACTACCCACAGTAGATGACAAGCCCCAAATCAATATACAAACATGCTCAAAATGCAATGCAAGATTAAGGCCCACAAAGGGGTATAACATGAAGTACCAAAAGGGTACACCAAACAGCCAAAGACCCTTCATGAGACATGTAGAGGGGGGCAAAATAAGACACTTTTCAGGCTTGTCGAAGGCCCAAAAACAGAAGCATGGTAGGCTAAAAAAACATGCAAAAATGGGGACCAAAGAGGGGTAATGGAGTAGGTCATACATGGAGGTCCCCAACAGTGTTGAGCCCTTCTTCAATGTTGAAGAAGGGCTCAAAATAAGCCTCTTTGTAGTTTACATCGAAGCTCAAAAATACATGCAACTATGGCTTAAATATGAACCAAGAAAATGCTAGTTTTGGGGAAAAGTGTGCTTACCCTTGTAGGCCAACAAACCAGCACCTCTTGGACCAAGTTTTGGTGCTCCTAAGCTCTGCAAATGACCTCCCAAATTCTGGAAATGGAAGTGGTGGTGTTGTGCTATGGGTTGGTGAAGGAATGGCCCAAGAACAAGGGTGCTTGGAGGTTGAATGAGAGAGATATAGTGAGAGATGGAGGGATATATGTATCTATATCAGATATGTATCTATATCTCTGGTTTTTTGCTTAAGAATCTCTAACCCCTACAATAGAGGAGGAAGGCTCTCTTATATAGACAAAGGACCAAGCTCCAAGCTTCTCCAAGAAGCTAAATCAAAGGGGCAAAGGGTGCAAGGCTTATTCAACAAGCTTGGACAGCTGGTAGGCTTCTTGAGGAAGCCAAGACAAGGGGTCAAAGCTTCCTCAAGAAGCCTTGAGCAAAGGGTGCACAAAAGGGGCCAAAAGGTGGTTAAAGGGTGCAAAATAGGCACATGTATGCACGTGGATCTGGTTCTGTGCATCCCAGCTGGCACAACTGGTATGCACCAGGCTTGGAGGGTGCAAAGGGTGCAAACCGGCCAGAAAATTTGATCATCGGCCAAAATAAAGTGCCGGTCGGCACTATATATTGCCGGTCGGCAAAATATAGTGCCGATAGATGATTCTGAGGTCAAAAAAGTGCTGGTGGGTATGCAAATCGAAGCCCCGGAAGTCAGCTTTCCAATGGCGCAAACCTTGCATCAAAATTCCTCCTATGCAAAAAGTTATGCCCTTTTCCGTGAAGTCGCGTAGACTCGATCCAACCGGGATGATGCCCAGCTTCAACCAATCATATCTCTTCCACCCTGACTTGGCTCTAGGAGATTCTTGAATGAAAAATGAAGCCCCGGAAGTCTCCTTTCCAATGGTGGTAGCCTCATAACTTAAATCCAAGTGTATAGACAAATAAGCTCGATTTAGCGAGGACTGCTCATCCCTCTCTTAGCGATTCTTGCCTATCTTCTTCTCCAACTTGGTTTCTCCCCTCTTCTCCTCTTTTCTTCAACTTCAAACCCCTAAGTAAGGTGTTTTGAAAGATTTTTCAAATATTTCATCTCTCTTTCATTCATCTCCACTTTGTCCTTGCTCGGTTTACCGAAAAGCACAACATTTACCGAAATGCGAGCGTCGGAACATCGTGGGAATTTTATTTCAAAAAAAATGTTTTGAAAGAGAGGTTTTTAAAGTCTAAAAACCATCCAAAATAATTGTGGTCCGAAACGGGGTGTGAAGTTGAGATTTGCCTCTCTCCTTGCCAAAGAAATTGAACCTGTGCCCTGCACATCTCTCAACACCGAGCAAACCATCAGTAATGCCCAAGTCTTGAGGGCGGTCAAAAATGGGGTGTCTACAGTGTTTCATATTCATTTCCTGCGGATGGGAAGGAAGTATGCATGATAGTCGCATATTCAACGAGACACTAACAAATGACAATGTCCCCTTCCCACATCCTGACGAAGGTAGCACATCGTCCTTTTATTAGATGTAGGGGGCGATAAATTTTTCCTGAAACAGCATTACTTGAAAATGACGCACAATGTTCGGTTTTTGTGTCATACATTGTTGTCATGTCTGCAGACAAATATTATCTTGTCGATTATGGCTATCCAAACTGGATTGGTTACTTAGCACCATTCAAAGGCCACCGTTACCACCAACAAGAATTCCGATGTATTGCACGGAACACGACGGCAAACACGCCAAGGGAATTATTTAACAAAGTGCACTTGTCCTTACGCAGTGTGGTGGAACGCACTTTTGGTGCCTAGAAAAATCGATGGGGGTTTATTCGAGACATGCCTCGGTATGACTTTGCAAATGTGCAAGTTCAGTTAGTAGGTGCGTCAATGGCATTACATAATTATATACGGCGAAACACAGGTAACCCAACAACTGTTCAGCCAATCTGTGACGAGGAAGAGGCTATGACAATAGTAAATGCCATACCAGAAGTTGAACATGACGAGAATGGTTTAATGGTTGGGGATGAGGACCCCCATATGGCATTGGTGCGCCTTCACATACGCGACAAATTATGTTACATGCGTAATAACGGAATGTTAGAAAATATATAATATCTACATATAATTTTTGTATGGTTGTCACATAATGACACACGCGGAACAGACTGTATTCAAATATATTATCATGTACAATATGTATGAGTTTCCACGAGAATGTAACCCCTTCCAGTTGGTGACGTGCCTAACTTTGAAAAACAACAATCCATACGAATTTAGCTTTTCGAAAAACAAAAAAAGGTGAAACAAATAAAAAAAAAATGAAAAAGAAAACTAATACAAAAATTGTCATGTGTGACATCAATTAAAAACATAAAAACAGAAGTTGAAAACAACAAGAAAACCAAAACAGACTGTAGATTTTTTGACACGTGCCACGGCAATATATGATTTTCCACTGTATTTTGAATAAATGACATAAAAAAACGTTTTTCCAAACAAAAAAACCAACCGAAATTAGCATTTGCCACGTAATTTACAGATAAAATAAGCATGACGAAAACTGATTTGTCAAATATAATAACAAAGTACTGTATACAAATTAAAAAAAATTACGGAAACATAAACTAAAAAAAGAAGAACGACAAACATAGGCCTCATCCAAAAAAAAAGGAAAAAAAAAAAGAAGAAAAAAACAGAAATTACCATTTGCCACATCGTTTACAAATAAATAAAACGAGAGAAAATCCATTTTCTAAATATAAAAACAAATTAATGTGAGTGAATAAGACAATGACAAAATCGTAAATTTTGAAAAAATAACGACAAAATTACGCGACATTCAATAAATATTTTAGAACAAAAACATGAAAACATAAATTACCATTCGCGACGTAATTTCCAAATAAATGAAACACATAAATATATTAAGAAAAAAGTTATTGTATACCAATAAAAATGAAGAACAAGAACTAATTAATGTAAAAAAAAAAACAAAAAAAAAGACAAAAACATAAATTCCAAAAAAAAAATCGAAAAATTTAAGCACAATACGCCAAATCCAAACCCAAAATAAAAAAAAGTAACAGAAAAAAAAATTAAGCAAAATACGAAAAATCCAAACGCAAAATAAAAAAAATTAAAAGAAAAAAAAAATTAAAGCAAAATCCGCCAAATCCAAACTCCAAAAAAAAAAAAAAAAAAAAAAAGGATTTGCAAAATTCGGCAGATCAAAACCCACATACAAAAATTGTCAACAAAAAAAAAAATTAAGCAAAAAATGCCAAATCCAAACCCCCCCCCCCCCAAAAAAAAAAAAATAGCAAAAAAGCCAAATCCAAACCCAACATAAAAAAATTAAAATAAAAAAAATAACCAAAATATGGCAAATCCAAACCCAAAATAAAAAAAAAATAAAAAATAAAAAATTTAAGCAAAATTCGGCAGATCGAAACCCAACATACAAAAAAAAAAAAAGCAAAAAAAGCAAAAAATGCCAAATCCAAACCCCCCCCGCCCCCAAAAAAAAACAAAATTAAGCAAAATACGCCAAATCGAAACCCAACATAAAAAAATTAAAATAAAAAAATAACCAAAATATGCCAAATCCAAACCAAAAAAAACCGAAAAGCCAAAAAGCCAATAAAAAAAATAAAAAAATAAATAAAATTTAACCAAAAAGCGAAAAAAAAAGGGGAAAATATGCCAAATCTAAACCCAAAATAAAAAAAATAAAAAAAATAAAAAAAAAAGGCAAAAAGGGCAATTTGGTAATTTAACAGGATGACACCTCACCAAAAAGCCAAAAAGTAAAAAAGCCCTTCCCAAACCAGGCTTTTTAGCCCCAGGCTAAAATAGTCAAAAAAATCAAAAAGCTAAAAAGCCAACCCACTTCCCAAACGGAGGCTTAGGATAATATGGCTTTCTTTGAGAATTTGGGCTGATTTTTTAACTATTTTGGGTTGTTAAAAGTTGACCTTTTAATTTTTTTTGACTTTTTTTTTGAAAAAACGTGTAAAAAAGTAGAGAGGTGATGTGATCTGAAAGAGGTGAAAAGCCAAAAAGCTGCTTTTAATCTCTTTCCCAAAAGAGGCCAAGCTCTAGTTAAAAAGTTTGTTTGGGTTGATTTTTTTTACTTTTGTGAAAGAAAAAAATAAAATGATAATGGTTTGGACGTAAAATTTTGTCTTATTGACTTTTTAGCATATTTTGGGCTTTTTAGCATGTTTTGGGCTATTTTGGGAAGATGATTAAAAGTCATCTTCCAGCTTTTAATTCATTTTTGGTCACATTATCTCTCACATTTTTTATATATATTTTTTTAAAGAAAGCCAAAAAATAACTTTTAACCATCTTTTGGTGGCTAATTTTAGTCAAAAAGTTAATCCAACTTTCATGCCAAACAACACTTAAGTAAAGTGTATATTAATAAGGGTTTGGATTCTTTCAAATTAATCAATCTCAATCGCATGTTTAGTGAGTCCATTTTAAAATGAATATCGGTTATCCAAATCGTTTATTTTTTAGAACGACGATGAACCACGTTTATATTTAAAAATAAATAAATAATTATTATTGAAATTATATTTATCATTAATTTTTAAAAAATAAATCGGTGTGTTTGGTTTCAATTTTCTAATTTAATTTTTTGGAAATTGAGTTTTTTGTTTTTTTTTTTTTTTAGTCAATGTTTTTGAAATTTTTTGAAATTTTTTTTTTTAGATGCACTTTACTTAAATGTATCTAAATAGTAAAATATTTGTAAAAAAATATTTTAAAAAATTAATTAATATACAAGAATATAAAAAATGTATTGAATTTTCGTATTTTTTTTTTCACAAATATTATACTTTTTACGTGTATTTATGTTAGGAATATCTTAAAAATTAAAAAAATTGCTTAGAATATTATGTGAAAATAAAAAAAATACTGAAAATTTAAAAAAATTAATTTTCTAAAAAGTGAATTATGGGGTCTTTTGGGAAGTGAGTTATAATCCAATTCCTAGATTATAACCCACTTCCCTCTCTTACAAAAAGCTGATTATAATCAATTTTTAATCAGCTTTTAACCAAAAAATTAATTATAACCATCTTTCCAAAATAGTCCTATGAAATACAAACCAAACAATTTGAATGAGATTTAAACATATAATTATTAATGTTTCATCATCTTGAAAGAATGTAAACCTTGTTAGAGGATATTTAGAATGATTTAAATAAGTATATTTTTAAAATTTTTATTAAAATATGTTCAAAAAATAGAAAGATAAAAAAAAAATATGTTAATATAGGGAATGCTAAATAATGCCTTAGTGAATGGAATGGAGTGGAGGAGAGTAGCGGATAATTGCTTATTCAACAATGATTCATATTACTAAAAAAAAGACCACTAATAGCACTAATATATTGAGAATGCCAAAAAAAAAAAAAAACACGAGGCCTTGCCCACTGCCACATCATTAGTGGTACTATTAGAGCACCACTTTTAGTGCTCTCAACCATTTTTCTTGCTCATTTGAAGTCGCTGATATAGGGTCCAAAGTTTGGGACCAAATGTATCCAAAGTTAAGGGTGGGTTGACATTACCTAAAAAATTCAAAATGCTAAAAGTCATTAAAAAAGTAAAAAAATTCATACTATTTACCTCTTTTTTGGCGGGAAATCTGTCAATTGAAAAACAAATAAAAAAAGAAAAACAGTGCTGCACAAAACCGTGCAGCCACAACTTCCCAAGTCAGAAAGAAAATGAGGCACACTTGTAGCCACACATTCCAATAAATAAAATTTTTTTTTTTGAAAAGAGATAGAAATTGTGCAGCGCAGTATTGCTGCTTGTGTTAGCGAGGGTAATTTCGTAAGTTTGCAAATTTATACAATATTTTAATACACATTTTTTTCGTAAAAAGTTAAAAAATTATCTCAACCACCATTTCTTTCCTCTACTTTTTAATCTAAAAATTTTAAAAAGTATACTTATTTAGAACATCTTGAACAACCCCTTATGTTTATATGGAGGGCGAAAATTGAATTGAATAATAAAATGAATTTAAATTATTAATTTGAAATTTTAGATAATTTTTAAATTTAAAAATGTCTAAGACCCCTTTTTTTTCTTACCTCCTTTGACTCCCCCTCTCTCTCTCTCACTGGTTGATTTTCTTTTCTTTTTTGTTTTCCTTGCCTTCCCATCATCACTTGTCACATGTGTGTGGGGTGATGGAAATGATGATTGGAGGGGTCTTCACCACTCCTCTTCTAAATTTTAAATCCGTACCTTTACACTCTCTCAACTGGACCACCACGTGTTAGAAAATTCGGAATTGTTGATTACTCTGACCGACATGTCCTTGAATGCCACGTTGCTCGCCCATGCAACACACAAGGTCTGTGACGTGCCCCAGCAGCAAGGCTTTGGCTTGTTTTGGGAAGTTGACTGTAGGTCACTTTTTTTTTTTTTTAGTTTGTAACAAAAGTTGGAACTTGGTTTTTTTGAATTTTTTTTCATTTGGAAAGTTGGCTTTTAGCTAATAGTGAAATTACAATTCTATTTTTCATGGGTCAAAATGTGTTACATGGGTGGAATTATGAATATTTTAAACTAAATGAGGGATAGTTTGATCATTTTATTATGATTTCACATTATAAACAAATATTAATAAAAAAAGTTAAAAGTCATTTTTTACAAACTTTCTAAATCATTTGCCTAAAAAAACCAAAAGTTTGGTTAAAAGCCAAAAAAAATTACTTTTTACCATCTTTTCAAACCTTATTTCTTTTTTTCATTTGTCTAAAAAAGTCAAAAGTTTAGTTAAAAGCCAAAAATTATTTCTTTTTTATGGCTACCGTTAATTTCCAATCTCACGCGCCTTGTCCTGCACCCTATTTCTTTTTTTCATTTTTTTCCCCCTCAAATAGAAGTATGGAGATGTAAAAAGTGAAAATTCTATTTTTTGAAAACACTTTTTAAAATTTTTTATTTTTACTGATTTTTTTAATATTTTAAATAATTTTTAAAATTTTTAGACATATCTAATATAAATACAATTAAAAAGCATAATTTTTGTAAAAAAAATATTAAAAAAATTCACTAAATAACAAAAATATAAAATAAAAATAAAAATTCAGTATATTTTTTATATTTTTGTGTGTTTATTAATTTTTTAAAATATTTTTTCACAAATATTTTACTTTTTAGATACATTTAAATAAGGTGCATTTAAAAAAGTAAAAAAAAAATTTAAAATTTAAAAAATATTTACTAAAAACAAAAAAATACGAAAAATAAAAAATTTAATTTTCAAAAAATTTAATTCAGAAAATTGAAACCAAATATATTGAATGACTTCTCTCTTTTTTTTTTTTTTTATGCTGGTGGTACTAGAGCACTTATGACGCTTACTTTTATATTCATAATTATTTTAATATTTTTTAGTTCCACTAACTTCTAATTTTAATTTTTTTTTAAAAAAATATTGATCCTCCTGAACCTCCATTTTAGCATGCTAATAACTCAAACATGAAGTTTATAATTCAAAATCAATTTCAAATGACACAATTTATTTAGTTTATGAACATTTGTTTATTTTTGGTTATACACAGTAAGAAAAAACAAAATCATGTTCTAATATTTCTTACAATGTTATTTTACCATGGCTCAAGCAAATTGATAACGTAAAGGTTAACAGACCATTTATTGTGTTTAATAAATCATATGATTATCCTTAAGGTTAGCATGTGTGAATTGCACTTATCAAGTTCAATAAAAATAAAAAAATCCCTTAATCTAATTCTAGCTCATCTAAAACAGAACGTTTTTATTTACTTTTAGTTTATAGTTAACAAGATCACTTTTAACTTTTATTTCTTTACTAATTGTAAGTTTTAAGCCGCCTTCTTATTATTAGCATTGAAAAATATATGAAAGGAAAATACAACTATCCCAATTCAAACAATTAATTAAAATCTAAATAAAAATGTCACTAAAGATATACGTATCCAATTATCATTGGATATTCAAGACAATTAATTAAATTTAGTCTCTTATAATTTTAGTAAGTAGTGTTATGTCCATAAAATTATTCATTAACTAATGCTATTTAAATTATGAGAAATTTAGAGATTGATAAGGCTTTGTTTGTTTTCTGCATTAGGTTAAATACAATTATTAGTATGGTGAATTTTTTTTTGTTTTGTTTTTGGAAGCAAATATGGTGAGATTGAATAAATAAATTACTAATATAATAATATTAAATTAGACATATAAACTAAATTGTGCTATTTATATATATAAGGAAAAGGGTTTTTTTAATCTACAAACCTTGTGGTAACTCTATTATTCCAATCCTACTTTTTTAATTTTTTGATTTAAAAAAAAATAAAAATTCTATCATCCTAAACCCTATTACGCATTACTACCTCCTAAACTCTACCACAGCAAACAATAACCTAAAGAAAAAATTTGGGCCTATTATTACCCATTATTACCTACTAACCTTAACCCTACCACAATTATTTCAATCCTAATTTCTTAATTTTTTGATTAAAAAAAAAAATTCCGTATTATCCTAAACCCTATTACCCATTAAATTTTCGTATTACCCTAAACCATATTAGCCATTATTACCTACAAACCTAAAACCTAAAGAAAAAATTTAGGCCCATTGCTACGTACAGCACATAGCAACTTAAAGAAAAAATTTGGACGAGAGAGAGAGAGAGAGTTTAAATTTGGGCGAGAGACAGAGTTCACATAAAGTAAGATAGAATCTTGGAGCCTTCCTATCACAGCAACAGCAACAGCAACTTTGGGACAGAATTTTGGAAGAAAAACATTCCAAAGTCTATGAGTAAATCATTTATTTTTTAATACAGTGATTATATTTTTAAATTGATTAAGAATGATTGTATTCATTAGGTTCACATAAAATATTAATTATTGCTGATGATTAGATTGTATTTTGTGATTGTGATTAAAACTTTGTTTATTTTTCAATATTTTATTTTTAATCTATGTTTTTTGGAATTTTTTTTTTGCATTCATTAGATTCACATAAAGTACGCACTATTGATGATAACGATTAAATTATTTTTTATAATTGAGTTTTTTAACTCACAGTATTTTTCAAAAAAAAAAAAAAAATAGTTGTGCTTAATTTGTGATTGGGTTTTTAACTCAATATGCTTTTTGATAAAAAAAAATAAAATGTATTTTTTTAATTATCAAGTGACTTCATTGCTCTTATTTATTTATTTATTTTTAATGAGGAATAATGTGATTGTGTTTTTTTACGCTCCATTTTGATCACACGGTGATTTTTTTTTAAATGATTATTTTTTTTACACTCCATTTAATATGTGTTTTTTGAAAAAAAAAAAGATTGTATTCATGTTTTTTTGAATACAATCACACGGTGATTGTATTTTTAGCCTATGTTTTTTGAAAAAAAAATAGATTGTATTTATTAGATTCACATAAAGTAGTCACTGTTTTTTTTTTTTTAAAAGGTTGTGCTTTTTAACTATCAATTAACTTAATTTGTATGTTTTTTTTTAAAAAAATAATTTTATTTTTTAATTACCAATTGACTTTATTGTTTTTCAATACGGTGATTGTATTTTTACACTCTGTTTGATTGATGATGATTGGATAGTATTTTGTGATTGTGATTGGATTTAATTTATTTTTTAATACGGCGATTGTATTTTTAATCTATGTTTTTTGAAAAAAAAAAAAGATTGCATTCATTAGGCTCACATAAACTACGCACAGTGATTTTATTTTTTTAAATGATTATGTTTTTTTACACTCCATTTAATATGTGTTTTTGAAAGAAAAAAATTGATTGTATTCATGTTTTTTTTTTTTAATACAATCACATGATGATTGTATTTTTAGTCTATGCTTTTTGAAAAAAAAAAAAATAGATTGTATTTATTAGATTCATATAAAGTAGTCACTATATATATATATTTTTTTAAAAAAAGGTTGTGCTTTTTAACTATAAATTAACTTAATTTGTATGTTTATTTTTTAAAATAATTTTATTTTTTAATTACCAATTGACTTCATTATTTTTCAATATGGTGATTTGTATTTTTACACTCTATTTGAATGATGATGATTAGATAGTATTTTGTGATTGTGATTAGACTTAATTTATTTTTCAAGACGGTGATTGTATTTGTAATCTATGTTTGTTGAAAAAAAAAAAAAAAGAGGATTGTATTAATTATGCTCACATAAACTACGCACTATTGATGATGATGATTACATTATATTTTTTAACTCACTGTATTTTTTTTAAAAAAAAATGGTTGTGCTTATTAACTATTAATTAGCTTAATTTTTGATTGGGTTGATGTTTGGCAAGAAGGTTTGGGTGGGTTAGGGGCTAAAATAGCCACAAAAAACAAAATAGGCTATTTTAGCCACAAAAAACAAAACGTCAAATCTAACCCATAATCATTACAATCCTCTCTCACAAAAAAAGTCAAAAAAGCCAAAAAGCCAAAAAGCCCTTCCCAAACCAGGCTAAAATAGTCCAGGCTAAAATAGCTAAAAAGCCAAAAAGCCAACCCACTTCCCAAACGGAGGCTATACTTTTTGAAAAAAAAAAATTGTATTTTTTAATTATCAATTGACTTCATTGCTGTTTTTTTTAATTAGCTTAATTTGTGATGGTGTTTTTTTACACTCCATTTTGATCACACAATGATTTTATTTTTTTTAATGATTGTGTTTTTCTATATTTCATTTAATCTGTGTTTTTCAAAGAAAAAAAAAGATTATATTCATATTTTTTGAATATAATCACACGACGATTGTATTTTTAATTTATATTTTTTTAAAAAAACTAAATTATATTTATTAAATTCACACAAATATTTTTTAAAATTTAATTCTGTACACAGCACAGATGACATATTAATTGGTCTTAAAATAAAAAAATTCTCACAACAATAAATTTAGTTTACATATACTAGCATAGTGATATTAATTGGTCTTAAAATAAAAAAATAAATTCTCACAACAAAACCAAACAGCCTAGAATCCGTTGGGAAATTTTACTGCACGCGCCAGGTATCTGGTAGTCTCATGCGTCTCCTAACTCAATGGCCATCGGCTTTCCAGTCTGAGTCTGTCGGACCAAAAAAAACAAAAGGACGAACGTTGGGCCCACAAGAATAATATCTCCACATGGAGACCTTAAAGGAGCTAACAAACGGCCACTGCTCACGTGGGCTCTAACGAGAGAGAGTGAGAGACTACGTCCAAAAGAAAAATTATTCACTCAGTTTATTTTCAGTTTTCAAATTTTATTTTTTTAAAATTTTTACTTTTTACTCTTTTTTTTTTTTTTTTTTTTACTGATTTTTTTAATATTTTAAATAATTTTTTTAATTTCTAAATATACCTAACATAAATATATTTAAAAAATATAATATTTGTGAATTTTTAAATACCAAAATATAAAAAAATACAAAAATTCAATATATATATATATTTTTTATATTTTTGTGTACTTATTAATTTTTTAAAATATTTTTTTATAAATAATTTACTATTTAGATATATCTAAGTGAGGTACATTTAAAAAAGTAAAAAAAATTACTTAAAATTTAAAAAATATTCACTAAAAATAAAAAAATACGAAAAATAAAAAACTCAATTTTCAGAAAACTGAAACCAAATACATTGATTCATTGCTCAGGGCAAATTTAAGGCCTCGTTTGGAGAGTAACTATTTTAGTCAACAAGTCAAAAAATCCTTATAAGTTATCACATCACTCTCTCTATTTTTTTATACATCTTTTCGTAAAAACAAAAAAATTTACTAAAATAATTTATTCTAAACGAGACCTAAGTGTGCCCCTAACTTAAATATCGTTGGTTGAAATAGTGAGTCCTATTACTTATTTGTCTTTTTTTGGAGACAATTGAATATTTGTTCAAATATAATGGTGTGGAGCAATACTATGAAATTTATTATAAATTAATAATTATATATATAAAAAATATTATGTAAAATTAGTTTGTATTATATATATAAAAAAATATTATATAAATTAATGTTACATATTATGCAAATATTTAATAATTGGTTAAAATATGTTGTAATTCTTCAATTTGCTCAAAATTGCTCAAATCGCAACTTACTAATTTGCAAATTTATTAATCCGCCATTCAATTTATAATTTTATTCTCAAATCGTCTGAACAATACCATACATACCCTTACTCAAGGGGCAATGAATAATTTCTCCCAAATCAAAATTTAGAGATTATTGATTGATCTTGACCATCGTCGCATGATGCTTAACATTATTGTAATTGATAAAAAGAGTGAAACTTATAAATTTATGTTACAATAATGCTATAGATCCTTAAAAAACACAACCTTATAATCTTCATTTACCTGTGATTGGTCCAAAAAAAAAATAAATAAAAATAAAAAATTTATGATTAAATCACATCATTTTAAAGGTCATAAAAATTCCTAACTTTAGTGATTCCAAACATTTTGGCCTTGTTTGGTTTGACTTTGAGAGATAAGTTTTCAAAAAATATTTTGGAGAGAGAGTTTAGAAATTTTTGTAATTTGTTTGGTTGTATACTTTGAAAATAGTTTTGGAGTTTGAGAGTTTGGGATGATTTGATATTTTGTTGTAATTGAGTAGATATATGTGAGAGAAAAAATAATTAAAAAGGAGAAAGGAGAAAGAAAAAATAATTAATTAATATGTACGAAAGAAAAAGTGATTTTGAATTTTTTAAAAAAAAAATTACAAACGAAACAAAATTTCTAAATTTTTTTTCCTAAAGCCAAACCAAATCAGGCCTTTATTTATATTATATAATTGAGGAATATGAGTAACATGGCCATATCTCCTGTACTAACTAATAATTTTCCATTAAAACTTCACACAGAGCGTTGGATTCGGACACGGTCCCCTCCCTTTCACCCGACACGTGGCGTCTTACGCAGCGACGATTGCGTCATCACAGCGACGTCGTCTAACCATCCCCTCATTCTTTATTCCCCCAGGGCGGCCACCATCGATCAATTCAGTGTTTGAAGCAACCCTCCCTCCTCCCCCCTCCTGGTGGAGGAGCTTTTAGAGAGGAGAAATCTTCAGGTCCATATCTCTCTCTCTCTCTCTCTCTCTCTCTCGCTCATCTTATTGCAATGTAAAACAAATCACTCTTTTTTAATTGTGCAGATTCAATGATCATTGCAGTGTTTTTTAATTTGATTATTTTAAATCGATTTGGATTATATTATTATAATGTAGGTGAATTATTGGTGGTTGTTCAGGTAATCTTGTTCTGATTTCATTTGTTTGTCGCGGGATCAGAGGCGGGCTCTGAATCCGAAGTCATCGGATATATTCCGCGTGTGGTGTTGGTAGTGGTGGAGGTTGGTGGTTTTGCGATGGAGTGGTGGCACAAGATGATGTTTCCTATCCAAAGACTTTGGATCGTTGTTGCCAAGCGTCTTGGGATTCGCAAAAGCGGTGAGGATTCTCAATTTTTTTTTTTTTTTGGAGCAACGAATTTTGATTTCTGATTATTATCACAGTGAGATCTTTAAATTTTTCCTATTGTTCTGCTGAATTGTCAGAGAGATCATTCTCAAATGGCATAATTTTACATTATCAAATAGGTTCTTCAGATTTGTATTTTGAAAACCGGCATGAAATGTGAAACAGAGAGTCACTCAATTTCAAAGGAGGCCCAATCATTTTTTATGTTTGGAAAAAGTGTGAATCTGAATCAATTCACTTGACCGCCTTCATGTGTCTGGATAAGGTATCTGGTCAGGAAAATTTTCCAATTGTGGATTGCTCATAATAACTTTTCATGTTATGAAGTTGTTGGTTCGTATATTTGTATATATATATATTTTGATAACTTGTATCTGCCTCACTGAACTGACACCGACAAATTCAAGGATCAATTCTACCGTCCACTATCGGGGCCCAATTAAAGCTGGGTAAAGCCTCGTATGAATTGGCTCTAAAAAATTGTTTGAAAACCTAAAAAGTTTTGAACCCGAGACTTTTGAGGGAGCATACCCCAAGCTCCAAGCAATCCCTTGGGCCGTATTGCCAGTCATTATTTCTTGTGTTGATCTTAATTATTATTAGGTAGATTTAGTAGTCATGACTAGGTGGTTGGTTCAAAATTTATCTTCTTTGTTCATGGATAACTGATGAGAATCACTTTAATCAGTTTAATTACATAAAGCATCATGTTCGAAACACATCATATACCCAAAAAACACATAAATAAATGTTGTTGGCCATATTGAGATAGCAACCCCATTCCGACTATATACCACAAATAATTTCTTCTTTTCGTATTCCATCTGGCAAGTATGTAAACTGAAATGGCTGTGGTAATTGCTTTTGAAAACATGTAGGGCTAGTCAAGCTTCGCCATGATGTGAGGACTTGTGAGTACGAGGACGTCCATGTGCTGTGGGACATGCTGAAGAGAAATGAAATAGAGTCCACTGGTTCCAAGTCGAAAAAGAGCCACTTTAAGCAAATCTGTGATTGGTCCAGGCGTGCTCCATATCTTTGTCGCAGCTTTTGATCATGTTTGATTTGTGTGGCCTCATAAGCTTAAAAACTACATTTGCTGTATGTGAAAGTTATTGATATGGAATATGGTTGATAAGAATAACAATAGAGGGGCTCCTTTATGAGATCACTGCTTCTCCTATTGAACCCGCCGACTGTAAAACTCTTGATGTTTATCTCGTGGATATGGTCGTTTACTGTGTCCTCTCCATGCTCTTTCTTACAAAATGAATTGTTGTGTGTTATGTATGTTCTTTGTGTTGTCATTCTGGTTTGTTCATCAGTTAATATATATGCATGTATTATATTTAGACTTCTAATGGAGTAATATCATTGTAGCACTTGATTGTTATTTTGAGCTTTTGCTTTCTGTCTTGGTTTGGATTGTTTGAATGATATTGTTCAGATTGATTTTCATATGGTCATGATTTGCAATCAATTACTATGGATAAGCCGAAGAATATTTCTATGTGAGGGAAATTTTGGTAGCGTTTGATAGAGTTTTAGAATTATAATTTGATAATAGAGTTGTATTTTGAGTTTGTGAGTTTTGAAATTATGATTTGAAAAGAGAGAATTTGTTTGGTCATGAATTTTAAATTTTTGATGTGACATATGAAATGAGAAAAATTGCTTGGTTATGAGTTTTGAAAAGAGTTTCAAAACTAAATTTAAAAACTTAAATCTGGCTCGGCCCGGCCTCAAGTTGGGTCTCGCGGGCTCTCGCCAAAATTCAAGCCGGGCTGGGCTGGGCCGGCCTACAGGCCAAAAAATTAAGCCCAGGCCTAGGCCCAAGCTCAGGGGTATTCGGGCCGGTGGGCTGGGTCTGGCCTTGGGCGTGCCAAACCATTTTTTTTTGTTTTTTTAAATTTTTTCTACCAAAATTTTATGATTTTTCATTAAAAAATACATTGGGCCTTGGGTGGGCCGGGCTTCAAAACGATAGCCTAGGCCCTAGGACTGCAAACGAATTGAGTTGAGCTGAGATTTGCTGAGCTCGAGCTTGGTTCGTTTACTTATCGAGCTCGTTTATTGAGCTCGAGCTCGGCTCGATAAGAAACTGAGTTCGAGCTCGGCTCGATAATTTTTTTTAATATTATTTATATTATTTAATATATAAATAATATATTTATTATATAATTTAAATAAAAGTAAACGAGCTGAGCTTAACGAGCCGAGCTTATGTGAGCTCGAGCTCGATCTCGGCTCATTTACTAAATGAGCCTAATAGTTGAGCTCAAGCTCGGCTTGTTCATGAACATCTCAGTTCATTTGCAGCCCTACCTGGGCCCAAGCGGGCCAGGTCCATGTCGGGCCGCAGGCGGGCTTCGCCCACGGGTTGTGGGCCATTTTTACACCCCTTTTACATCCCTATCAAACACACAACTCAAAATTCTATTGAAAATTCTATTCAAAACTCATAACCAAATTCTTTTTAACATTCAATTCAATTTTTTTTTTGTCATTTTAGTTTTTTAAAAAATAATTTCTATATTTAAAAAATATTGTAAGATACAAATAACGCAGCAGATAAAAGGATTCAAATCATACCTCATGTGATAGAATCCGAAACAAAGAACCTTGTGGGTAAATCACGTACTTCACAACCACGAATTAAGAATACTCAACAATGAAGTGATACCACAGTATGAGTATAACCCACTTTAGTCATAATGCAAAGGTTTGATCGTTATTCTAATGGGAGAGAGTTAGAAAGAGAGTATGAGAAAAATTAATTCGTTTTATGATTTATTCCACATCCCATATATCGTATCTAATATATAGGATGACCATCCAACTATCTATCCATATCTTTTGATAAGATGTGATAGATATAGATAGTGATAGTGGGCTATCCAAATAGGATCAACTTGAAAATTCAAATTCAAATTACACGGGTAATTTGAATGGAATGGGTCATGGTCATGCCACATGGGCACCCAAATCTGGGTCCAATACCCGATCCAATTTTCAATATCTCCCACTCGCACATGAGTTGGCATGACACTACCACATCTCTATTTTAATCTCCCTAAATATTGAACAATCTCATACTAGCCAATGAACCATGCGATCGCTGAGAATACCTGCATATGGGAGCTCTATACTAGAAACTCAAAATGAGCCAGTATAGAGACATCAACCCAAAAAAGAATAGAAATAGTGTCTCATGTACCCAGACCCATCTAGTTACATTGGTTCAAAACATCTCTAATCCCTCAAAGAGCATGTTTGACCCTTCTAGGTCCCGTATTATATTCACATTCAATCAGCATCCCATACAAAGTGATGCGAGTTGTCGACAGTGAATATAGAGCAGAGATGTAGAACTAGATGATTTTCCTTTCACCCTCATATCATTTAACTCAGAATTGACCACTTTTCCAGTAATGTCTCTTAAAGGCGAATCATACATGACCGCAGACAACATACCAAAGTAGCTAAACATCAACTCCTCATCTTATGAGATAGTCAAAGGTCACAAAAGGCATAAAGTGAAGACATTGGAAAAAAATGGCTTTTAGGACTCACACGGTGAGGAAGCAGGGATTCATTCTCTCACTTCACTAATGGGTCAATAAGCACATGCAGTACGAATGCATGCTATAGTGGAGTAACTTTTCCAAAGAGTGATGTTAAACTCACACACCATACAGATTTTAATCTAGTTACTTTTAAGTGTGCAAGTCGCTTCCTAGCGTCTAATTCAAATTCTCTATTTGCTCGTCTCTCAGGCATCAAATGAGATCTCGCATTTGGCTATCCATAACAGGCCCATTATGGAAAAGTAGATACTCTCATATCTATGGTTGGTCTCTAACAAGACCTTATATTGGCTCCAACCAAGGCAACATAGCTTGTGGATAATTTTAGCCTCTCTCTTGGCTCCAAATACAATAAGCCACTAGTCTTATCCTGGCTTGCTACCTAGCGCTAAGGGCGATTGCTCGTGTGAGTAAGCCAATCTTTCCTGCTAACATCAAATTTATTTATTCTGTGTGTGCTAATACACAAACCATGGCAAAAAATAGTAAACATAATTGTGTAATCAAGACAAATATGAATACTTATGGCATAAATATCCCAAAAAAATAAGAGTTCAATTGAATACACGTGTGTTTGATTGGGGGGATAAGGGGGAATTATTTACTGTGCGGATTGTAATCTGGGGGAAGCATTCAATCTGTCGTTTGTTTTTTTTTTAGTCCGCCGGACATGGAGTTCGGCCGGACTCCTTATCCCCCATATGGGGGACTATTGTATCCTAGGGGGGGCGGGGTATGAGACAATTTTTGGGAGACTATCCACTGTTGGGATTATGTGGTAAAATGACCATTTTGACCCTCTACTATTTAATTATGTATTATGTTTAATAAAATTCAATAAAATTTAAATGTCTCAATTTAAAAATAAAATAATTTTATTTAACTTTTTATTGATGTTTTATTTATTTAATTTATTTAAAACAATTTTTTATAGATATTTTATTGATGTTTTATTTTAAAATTTTGTTTATATTTTATTTAATTTCATTATTTAAATTTAATAGATGTTTTATTTAATTTCATTGTTTAATTATTATTATTTTTAAAAACAAATTTATTTAAAATTTTAATTAAAAAAATAACATATATTTTTATTGATATTTTATTTATTTAATTTTTTAAAAATAAATTTATTTAATTGTGTAAAAAATAAAATAAAATAATTTTTTATTTAATCTAGCTAAAAATAATTAAAATATTAAAGATATGTTTAATATTGCTATTACTTAGTAAACAATTGAAAAAGGGTAAAATAGTATTTTGTTCATTTATTTTATCCAGTCCGTCCAACCAAACGTTGGATTCACTAAAAATAGTCCTTTCTAGACATCTAATCCCATGAAAAAACAAACACAGGATACATATTCAATCCAATCGAATAGTCCGGGGGATTCACAGTCTCAGGACTCAAGTCCGATGGATTCTAATCCCCCCTTATCCAGTCCGTCCAATCAAACACACCCATATATCACCACCTACGTAACATCTCTGGCAATGGGCAGGGGTCCACAACCATGCAACTCATAGGGATGTGCTCCAGGATCACTTTCTTTTGCGTCACAATATCTCTGATAAAGTTGAACCTCACATTAATGTGTTTGGTTTTCTCGTGGTACTTAGGATCCTAAACATAAGACAGTGCAGCCATGCTGTCACAATGGATAGTCACAGGGTCTGAAGTGTGTGTGACAATATCCAAATGCTGAAAGAATCTCCTTAACCAAATGGCTTCCTAAACGGCAGATGAACAAGCTACAAACTCAGCCTCCATAGTTGATAAGGCGATACAGGATTGCTTCTTACTGCTTCAAGAAATAGCACTATCACTAAGCATAAAAGCATATCATGAAGTGGACTTACACTCATCTAAGTCTCTTCCTCAGTCAGCATCACAATAGCCAACTAGACGTAGATCTGAACTTTGGTAGCAAAATGTGTAATCTGCAGTCCCTCTAAGATATCTTAATATCTTCTTAACTGCTTTCCAATGAGCTGGTCTTGGGTTGGATTGGTAATGACTCACCAATCCGACTGCATAACAAATGTCAGGACGTGTACACATTATAGCATATATCAAGCTTCCAACAGCATTCGCGTAGGGTACATGGGCCATCTTTTCATTCTCTTCTGGAATCTTAGGACCCATATCACGGCTTAGGCTCTTGCCTTTTACAACAGGAGTGTCAATGGGTTTGCAGCTCTACATCTGGAATTGTTCTAGGATAGTCTTAATGTAAGTCTCTTGAGACAAACCGAGAAGTCCCCTAGAGCGATCCCTAAGGATCTTAACACCGAGCACATAGCTTGCTTTTCCCATGTCTTTCATCTCAAATGTAGAGAACAACCATTTTTTAGTGGTGACAATCATCTCTTCGTGATTTCTAGCCAATAATATGTCATTCACATATAATGACAATATCAGAAAAATGTCCTTGGACCGCTTGAAGTACACATAGTGACCTTCATCGATCATCGTAAACCCATTAGAAACAATGGCTCGATAAAATCTCAGATTCCACTGTTGAAGCTTGCAAACTTTGCGCTCCTAACCTACTGCCACAAAGCCTTCTAGTTGATCCGTATAGATCTCTTCTTCCAATTCTACATTGAGAAGTGCAGTCTTAACATCCATCTGAAATAGCTCTAAGTCCAACTGAGCTACTATGGCTAGATTTAGACGAATAGAGGCAAACCTTACAACTGGTGAAAAGGTTTCCTTATAGTCCACACCCTCTAATTGGGTGTAGCCTTTCGCTACTAGGCAAGCCTTATACCTTTTTATAGAACCATTTACCTTGCGCTTGTTTTGAGAACCCATTTGTTCCCAATAGTCTTGCGCCCTGGCGGCAAATCAACTAAGTCCCAGACATGATTTTTCTTTATAGACTCTATTTCTTCATCCATTACAGCACTCTATTCTTTACTAGCAAGGGATGAGAGAGCCTCTTTAAGATTCTTAGGTTCCATTTTATCACTTGGATCAATCATGAATGCTTCCCCTTTAATCTCAAAACGACGACAGGGTATAGCTCCATGTTTACTTCTACGCAGTTGAGAGTCTTGAGAATCCTCATCTATTGGATCTAATCCATGGGTAGGTAAATTGCTCCCACTATCCCTAGGAGCTTGAGGGATTATTTCCTCATTCTCTACTAGGCTACTAGGTGTACCATCAAGTAGATCCTCCATCTCATAGAGCTCTACATCTCTAATTACCTCACCTCTGCTAGGGAAATCCTCCTCTAGGAAATCCACGTCACGTGACTCAATTTCAGTCACACTTCCATCCGGATGCTCCCCAATAAACACATAGTGTGATAACCCTGTTCCGTGTTATGTTAATTAACCTTGATTATGATTATGATTATATGCTTAATATGATTTCGGCGATAATTGAGTGATTATTTATGCTTTTGAAACTATATGTGTTCACCGTCGGAAAATCTATCCAACTTACTGTTACAATTTGAAGTTTGAAGACCGTAGAGGTTACGGAAACTGAAATTGTCAGCACCATTGTGATTAGCGTGATTTTTAGAGTCTATGGTAAAATTTAATTAAAAATTGATTTGGACCGAATTAATTAGATTAAATTGATTAATTTAAGCTCAATTAATTAGCCTTAATCAAAATTGATTAGGCAAGCATATATAAGTGACCTATTTACACTTATGCTCAATCTTTTGAGCTCATTTCTCTTTACTTGGCTGAGATTACACTCTAGAGAGAGAGGGACGGTTCTAAAGAGAGAGTGAAGGCAAAAAATTGTGGAATTAAGCAAGAAGCTTTAAATTTGAGAAGGTTAACTCGAGAATTAGCTGGAATTTGGAAGATTGGAGCTCCTAGGTGAGTAATTGAACTCAAACTCATGAGTTTAAGTTTATAATTAAGTGAATTCAAGCAAGATATGTAATTAAGAACAAGAATTGAGTTGATTATAATGAATTTGAAGTTAATATGTACATGCATGTGAGGATTAGCCATAAATTTGCATGTTTGAATGTGAAGCATGTTGATCATGTCGTATTGAGGGTTGTTTGGCACATGCATGTAAGAATTTTCATATATTGAAGCTTAATTTCAAGCCTAGGAGCTTGTCCATGCAAGATACAGAACATGAATTGTGTATATATAAAGTTTATGGTTTGAAATTTGTTAAACCCATGGAATTTTGAACTATGGTTGCGAGTTATCTTCAAATATGTGTTTTTGGGAGTGTACTTGCATATTTGAGTGTTTTATACATGAATTGGAACTTTGGAATTGTGATTTGAACTTCAAACAGCTTGCTGGAAAACCCAAAATTCGACTTATCCGCTTGAGCGAGGAAAGTGTCGCTCGAGCATGAAAACTAAGCTCTTAGAAGTTTTGCAGAGATTTGTTTTGTAGCTCGAGCGACAAAGTATGCGCTCGAGCGAACCCTGTTTTGTAAGGCTCCTCGCTCGAGCGTCAGAAGTCTCGCTCGAGCGTAAAATGCATGCAACCAGTACTTTTACAGAGTTTTGTAGGCTGCTCGAGCGACTAAAGCTGTGTTCGAGCGGAGAGCCTTGTCTAAAAAATTTTACAAAGTTGTTTTATGCTTCGTTTTCCGTTCTCTTTTATTTCTAAGCACTCGTAGGCATGCATTGAATATTGTAAATAATTAAAGGGATAAGAAAGAGACCTAAGAGAAATAACCAAATTAAGAATGGATTGAATCGATTGTGACCCAATATGTTATGAAATGTGTAGGGTCAAGCGCAAGGGCAAATCTATCGGCGGAACACTGTGAGTAATATCTTAGTAAATATATTTTCAAGTGTGTTACTTTTCAAATGCTACTTCTGTATAAGCTTCATGGATCTATTGGCTTGAAGTATGAATGAGAATTCTATATGCCTAATTTTTGTATAAGGCTCTGTGAAGAACTTGATTTGGGCCCAAGGCCATTTGATATGTTTGAACTGGGCCCGAGGCCGTTTAATATGTTTGAATACAAATGCATTGGGCCTAAGGCCGTTTGACTACGAATATGATTATGATTGCAAATATGAAATGTGCATTAATAGACACGAGGCCATTCGATATGATTGGGCCATAGGCTGTTTGACATGAGTGAATTGGGCCAGAGGCCATTTGACACCAATGAATTGGGCCAGAGGCTGTTTGACATGAATGAATTGGGCCAGAGGCCGTTTGATATGAATGAATTAGGCCCGAGGCCGTTTGATATGATGGGCTAGAGGCCATTTGATATGTTTGGGCCTGAGGCCATTTGACATATTTGATAAGAGTATAAATGGGCCTAAGGCCATTTGATGTGTTTAACGAGAATATTACTTATTAGATAATTTCATTCATATAACCTTTTTACCTTGGTATTATTCGCTGGACTTTCGCTCACTCTTATCTATATGTAGGTGAGCAAAGAGATGTCCAAACCCAGCGTCAGTGAAGATGTGAGAGAAATTCAAGTTTTTGTGAAGTCAGTCCGAACGTCTCACGCACGAGACTTTGTTTTTGTTCTTTTGTCTACCCTCTTTTACTACTTTGGTATTGGACTACCTATGTATATAGACCTTTTGTTCGGCTGGCTATGTATCTGTATGATCCTGGATGGTTATGGTGTGAGTTATTATGACATTGTTTTGGTATGCCATGTAATCATAACTCAATAGACAAAATTCTTTAAGTCTACTTCCGTTTTGGCCCATTTACTATTACTAGATACGTTTGATTTTGTCTGAGGCCCTAGGTAATCTTATGATTACTGGCTGGTTATGACCTTAACCTACAGAGGCGGGTTCGGGTCATGACACATAGCCTTTAGAATGCTCATTATAGCGAATGAAGATACATTTCTTTCCTCTAGGGCCCAACTTCCCAAACTTATGAGAAGCGTTGTGTATGTAAGTTGCCGAACCCCAAGGCCACAAATTGCCCATATTAGGCTTTTCGCCAGTCCACATCTCATATGGAGTGGAAGGAACTGATTTGGAAGGCACATGGTAAGAATGTAGGCAGCAGTCAACAAAGCATCTCCCCAATACGAAATGGGAAGATTACCTTGCGCCGTCATAGATCTAACCATGTCAAGTAATGTGCGATTCCTTCTCTCCGCTACACCATTTTGTTGCGAAGTCCCAGGAATTGTCAATTGCCTGATAATTCTTTTTTCCTCATAGTGCGCTTTAAATTGCTGAAATAGATACTCGCGTCCCTGGTCAGTCCTTAGAGCCTTAATGCTCTTGTCTAATTGATTCTCAACCTCATTAACATACCGTCTAAAGTAATCCAATGCTTTTGACTTGTGAGAAATCAAATAGACATGACCAAAACGCGTGCAATCATCTATAAATGTGATAAAATAAGGGGCTCCATGCTTTGCCCTCACATTCATTGGTCTACATATATCATAATGAATAAGCTGCAATGAGATTGATGCCTTTTTGGCTTTCCCAAATGGTTTCCTTGTTGCCTTTCTAGCAAGAAAGTGCGCACAAGTAGGCAAAGTGACTCTGGTGAGTGGGCCTAAAAGGCTTTCTTTAGCCAATCTAGTCATCTTGTCTTACCCAATGTGGCCTAATCTAGCATGCCATCTCATAGAATCATTATCACAAATAGATGCAATATAAAAAACAGAGCTATTGACATTTTTATTAAAACTAGAATCATCCACATCCAAAACTAAGAAACCATCTAAAAGATAAACAAAAGCATAAAAAATTGTTCTCAAATAAATGCTAACACCATTATTCTCAAAACAAAAGCTAAAACTAAGGCTCATTATGCTAATAACTGAAACTAAATTTCGGCGAATATCCGGAGCATAAAGAATATCATGAAGATACAAGGTGCGCCCTCGTTGCATTTCCAGCTTGTATGTGCCAATGCCAAGCACCTCCACACTGGACTTGTTCCCTATGTAAACTTTTCCGCTCCCAGTAGGTACTCGGCGATACTTAACGAACCCTACTCTGTTCTTCGTGATGTGGTCTGTTGCTCTTGAGTCCACAACCCAAAAATGAGGAGAATGAACAATTAATACTTGACTAGAAACAAAGCATTGAATGCGAGAAATTAAGTAAGGGAGTACTTTCTTCTGCTCAGGGCAATCCCGAGCGAAGTGTCCTTCTTTGTTATAGTTAAAGCATGTCAGTTTAGCCTTTACCTTCTTGCCACCTCTCTTGCCCCTACGCTTGAAATTTCTAGCGCCATTGGGCTTTAGCGCAGTTGCTACTTGCTTCTTAAAAGCACCTTTTGTTTTTCCACGTTTGAACTAAGAAGTCCTACGTAAGCTTGACTCAACCACCATAGCAGAACCATCAGACTTAGCCGCCTTTAGGCACTCAGCTTCTAGCTCCAAATGACGCGATATGTCCTCGAATGTTTTCACGCTTTCATTATGCATTATGTTCTGCTTCATCTGCTTGGCAGAGAGCGAATCACAACTTGTACTTGTTGCTCTTGAGTCAAATTGTGTCCAGTGGTTGCAAACTCATGTATCATGGCTGACATGACCCTCAAATGTTGCTTCATAGAGTGATGCGCATTTTTCTGATAAGAGGCAAACTTCATAGTCAGCCTACGTAGCTTTGCCAAAGAGGTGACACCAAACTTTTGCTTGAGAGCTTTCCACATCTCAAATGCAGTCGAGCAATGCTCAAACTCACTAATCAAGTCGTTGTGCATGTTGCTCAACATGGTAAAGCGTGTACACCAATCTTTGTTACGCCAAGTCTGATATACTTCAAGATCACGACGATGTTGAGCTGTATTACCCTGATCAGGCTCAACCATCACTTGTTCAAGTGTGTTCAAAACTTCTTGCTCATTGAGAAAGTATTGGATCTTACGGCACTATATGTCATAGTTATCGCCATCAATTTTCTCTCTCTTAGTTAAGTCTGCTACCACTGTCTTAGCTGTCATTTCTACATACAGAGTAAAGGAAGAACAAATCCGCAGGGAATATTAATGATAGTAACACAAAATTATTTTGCAGCAAAAGAATCTAAATTAAATAATGATAATATTACACATGTCTCAAAATCAAAAATTTGGTATGCTCATAATCATCTCTTGCACCTCTAGTGACAATTATCAAAACTTAAGTTAATTCCATGCGCAAAAAACAACCTCCCACTACTTATGGCATGTAAAAAGCATGATAATTAGTTTAATTCTATATAATAGCATTTTAATATAAATTTACAATCAACTCATGCTATATTTCATTTAATAATGGAATTTAAATAAATAAATAAATAAAACCAACCATGCTTCTCTAATCACAACATATTACAAACTCTAGGCAAAAACAATAATATGCTGTATTTAATATTCAGATTATGCCATAACAGAAAGTATATCACTTCTGAAATTTTTCTAAATTTTTCTGGTATTTTTTGGAATTTTAAATAATTAATAAACACATAGAAAATCAAAAATAAATATTCCAGAATCTGAAAAAATGCAACAATCATACCAGTAAATAGTAAACCATTACAGTAGTCTACAGTAAAAATTTCAACCCCAGAAATTTAATCATACGACACCAGAAGCATTTAAAAGCAGAAATAATAAATTATTATCTCAGAAAAAATATTTTTTATTTTTATAAAATTTTGAAAATTTTACCGTAGATGAAAAATTTAATTCTAAGTCCAATAGTACCAACCACACTTAAAACAAAACTATAACGAATTACTTATGGCCATTTTCTAGATTTTAAAAAAAATAAATAGAGCCTTAGCATCCAGCAGCCAAGCCAGTCAAGCTGGCGCGAAAAACGGCGTGGCTCGGCTCGGCTCGGTGCAGTGCGCATGGCGCGCACGTGGACAGCGTGGACGGTTCGCACGTGGGAAGCACGCTTGGCACGTGCGGGCTGGTGATGACGCGTGACGTGCGTGTGGCCGGCGCTGACGCGTCATTTGGCGTTTGCGCTTATACGCTGCCTTTTGGGGTGTTTTCTGGTCCAATTTTGGTACTGCCGGACTCTATTTTCCAAAATAAAAATAATGGTGGTCTTAAAAATGACATTTAATAAACAAAAATGATGAGGTGCATTATACACTCTCTCTCTAATGAGAGTGGAAGTGCAAAACTTTGCACTTCATCTTCTTCCTTAAGTCACCAAAAACTCAAAACGAACCCAATTTAGGGTTTGATGTTTCTCATCAACCGCAAGTCCAAATCTAACAAATAATATATAGTTTCGAAGGTCTCAAAACAAGGATTCTAAATATGTAAGATTTGTAGATTGGAATTAAAGCATGTAAAACCATCATGCAAATAAAGTTTCGAGAATACAAAATAGGTCTCCATTTTTCTTAAAATCTAACCGTTGGATTTTCATGAAACTTTGCAGATATGTTCTAGATGAATTGTACTATAACATATGTGAATTTCAGGTTGATTGAAGAAAGTTCAAAAAAATATTGATTTTCATGCATATATCATGTATACATATACCAATAATTATATACATATTTTAATGCATAAAAATAAGCACGAAAATACCCTATAAGTAGCTCTGATACCAATGTAAAATATAGATAACATAGCGGGTAAAAGGATTCGAATCATACCTTATGTGATAGAATCTGAAACGAAAAACCTTGTGGGTAAATCATGTGCTTCACAACCACGAACTAAGAATACCCAACAATGGAGTGACACCATAGTATGAGTATCACACTCTAGTCACAGTACAAAGGCTTGATCGTTATTCTAATGAAAGAGAGTTAGAAAGAGTATGGCAAAAATTAATTCGTTATATGATTTATCCCACATCCCATATATTGTATCTGATATATAGGCTGATCATCTAACCATCTATCCATATCTCTTGATAAGATATGATAGATATAGATAGTGATAGTGGGTTATCCAAATAGGATCAACTTGAAAATTCAAATTCAAATTACATAAGTAATTTGAATGGGTCATGGGTCATACCACATGGGCGCTCAAATCCGGATCCAATACCCGACCCAATTTCCAACAAATATAAAAAACAAATATAACTTTTTTTTTTCAAATAAGAAGTGGCGATTGGAAATTGCAAAAAATAAAAATAAATAAAAAAAATACATTATTCCGGTCAACCGGCAGAACGTCCGGGGGACGTCAGGGAGGATAACCGGGTAGACCCAAAATTCAAAAATCCTTTACTTTTTAGAATAGAGAACATGAAAGAGAGAGAGAGTAGCCAAACGTGAAAGAGAAATATGTTTTAAAATGTGTGGTGGAATCACATTTTTAAAATTTCATCCAAACAATGCATGCAAATGGAGGGGTGAAATTATGATTACAAAGCTGCACCAAACACAACCTTTGTTGCTTAGGTGAGATTTGGTTTGTAACCTTTTAACTAAATTATATAGTTGAGGTGAAGAAAAAGGTTAGGATTGAATTTGGACACCTATTTACAGTCCCAGTTTTGAATGTGATTGTAGTTTGTCGAATACTTCAATTAGCGTCCTTGGCAATTGAACCTGCTTAAACACGCCCTAAATGTAATTTTTTAAAAAAGTATAAAATCAGTAACTTTGGCACAAATGATTTTTCTCAAACACTAAACATAGGTCTATTCATTTTTCTTATATGGATTCCATTGGCCCTCTTCGCTATGCATGGCCGATGGGAGCATTGTGGCAAGCTTTCTCAATTTTTTTTGGGCAGTACAGAAGGGTTCGTTTGGTTTGTATTTCTGAAAAAATTTTGGGAAATTTTCTCTACAAATAAGTTTTCAAAAGTAATCAAACCAAACAAATTTTCCCAAAAAAATTTCCCAAAACTTGTAAACCAAACAAGTTTTCCAAACAAATCTCTCTCTCACACACATCAAATCAATCACTTTTTCCAAAACTCTCTCTCAAAATAATTTTCCAAAGCATCTTTTGAAAAAAACCAAACCAAACAACTTTTCGTACTTTTTATCTCTAAAACACATCTCTCAAATACAAACCAAACATACCCAAACTCTGAAGTACGGTACAGTGTTTAGCCTTTGGGCAGATGCCCCCAAGTAAACTTTCTGAAATGTTTTCTTGAATCTGGATCCTCTCCTTGAGCTTAGTCCTTGAGCTCGGTCCTTGAGGGCCTTCGGGTCCAATTTGAGGCCCGATTTTGATAATCTGAACCGTTCATATTTTAATATTTACTCAGTATAACATACCTGTAAAAAATCAAGTTGATCGGATATCAGAAAGTATGTGTTCGAAAAACTAGGACTACAAACTATTTTTTAATAAACAGTTTTTCGAACACATACTTTCTGATATCCGATCAACTTGATTTTTTACAGGTATGTTATACTGAGTAAATATTAAAATATGAACGGTTCAGATTATCAAAATCGGGCCTCAAAGTAGACCCGAAGGCCTTCAAGGACCGAGCTCAAGGACCAAGCTCCGGGAGAGGATCCAAATTCTGTTTTCTTACCTTCAGAATCCATTGCGTCAGATTTGTCGGCTTGGGGCATTGTGGTATAGTTACTTGTACTTTGAGTAAAATTGCCAACTTTTTTGGCGTGAAAAGCCAGTACTTGTAACTTTAAAATACTTGATTCTAAGAGAAAATATCCCTTGTAAATGGTTTATCATACGGTTTTCTTATCTATTCCAAGTAATAATATTCCCTGTATAACTGGCTTAATCATAACATTTGTGGACAAATGGACAAAATATTGCGGAGAATGACCCTTGGATGATGCTTTATTATCTCTACACTCTGGATTATTTGGAAGGATAGAAATAAGGAGAGTATTGAACAACGAGTAAACGAGGAAAGGTCAACGTATACGAGTACATCATGGAGTATGACAGGGTAGTTACTAAGCTTTCAATCTTGTCACTTTCAATAGGAAAGGATATGAATCTACACTCATCTTGTGGAATTTCTCTGCTGCAGGGTTGCCAAAGGCAATCCAGGCGAAGTGAATGCAGTTGGGCTTCTTAGAGATGACCTGGTGCATGGTTATGGGGATACATATGGGATGTATCGGCAAAACCAACAGCCTAGTTGCTGAACTATGGAGAATCAGGATAGTGGTCTTATGATTGTTACTGAACTCAGACCCGTTGTCATTGGTCAATATGGGTGTCAATTAGAACCAAGAACCGGTGATCCTACCCTCCAACCCTTGCTGGGTTGGTGTTTGAGAGGCCCTTGTTTTTCCTTTTATTTATTTCGTGGAAGAAGCAAACATTAAACAGAGCATGGACCTTTAACAGCCCATACAAAAGGAGAAAAAGAGTGTGGCACATGTTCAATAGCAAACAGAGTTGCTTGTTTCCCATTGAACCTGGATGGCCTTTCTAAGGAGATGGTATGTCTCTCTCTCTCTCTTTTTCTTTGAAAAATTCTTGATTCTTGATGTGTTGAGGCAAATATCAGCCTGCTTTGAATCTTAAATATTTCCACTGTACAGATTCTGGATCCTCCAAGTATGAGATGTTGTCAAATATTGTTAATTCGGGAGATGTTTATCATTATAAATCGAAAAGAGCAAAGATCTTAAAAAGAAAAGAAAAAAAGAGCATAGCTCCGACCTTTCAACATATGCTGCCCAAGCTCACCACAGCTCATTCCTCCCGGCTGTTCTGTTCTTAGGACTGAATGCAATGGATAATAGAAGAACAAGTTGGAAGGCTGGTCGTCACTTTCTGTATGTTTGGCCTGCCTATATTTACTAGATGATAATATTTTATTCATATATTTTTTTTCTAACAGATTTAGGTGGAGGTTTGACTTAATGGTAAGGTCTATGGTCGCAGGTTCAAGTCACAGAATAACCTTAAGCTGCGTAGTTCTTCACACAGTGGATTTGGAGGATGTTGTCAGCCCTTGGAAGGCCCATCATTGGTCTAGCTCTGATGATCTGAAAACCATTGGCTAATCCGATGTTTATAAACTACATTATTTCAATAAATTTAAAAAAAAAAAAGAAACTAAAATAAACAAAAAGGATAATTTTGAAAAGAATTCTATCTATTTTTGAAGACAAGTATGATTAATTTATATAGTTATAATTATTGGATCAATCTTATTATTTATTTATGAATAATCAACACTACGGAAATAATCTTCTTCCCTTTAATTGGAGTTTCGTGCACTTTTTTGTAGTTATTTTAACTGGAATCTCATGCATTCTCTCTCTCTCTCTCTCTCTCTCTCTCTCTATCTATCTATATATATATATCTTTTTGGTAGGTGAACTGATTGGCACCTAGCCTTGATTGCAATGGAATTGCCCATTCTTCCACACCCTTCATGTTCATCTACTTCTTTATGGTCTTATGCTGGGGGTAGCTCTTTATCTCTCTGTTGAAAGACTGACAGTGAAGAATGGGTGCGACATATCTAGTGTGGTTAGTACACTACAAAAGTCTTTGCTTGTGTTTGGTTAGTTATGCAAATCTGTCACTAGTATATGAGCTTGGCCATACCATGATAGGCAGGTGCATGTACCCCAGACTAGGTAGTAGCTGCCTACAATGTCTGCTAAATGACATTTCAGCTATGAAATGAAGAGAATGAATTCTAATATTTTCCTCAGGATAGACAACTTGGGAAGTAGGTGTGGGCAAGGTAGCTCATCAATATTGATTTAATTTTAGTCAATCGTATTCGACCTCTCCTCAATAATCTTGTCAGCCCTAACCAAAGCAGCTTTATCCCTGGTAGATCCACTCATGACAATATCATCATCACACAAGAGTTGATCCATACTTTAAGACACAAAAAAGGTAAGCATGGTGGAATTATTATCAAGATAGATCTTGAAAAGGCTTATGATAGAATATCCTGGCCCTTCTTGAAAGCAACCCTTGAAGAATTCAACCTTAATCAACATTGGATTAATCTCATAATGTCTTATGTTTCATCTGTGAACTTTTCTATCTTATGGAATGGTGAAACTATGGAAAATTTCAACCCTGGTCGAGGCCTAAGACAAGGTGATCCTCTTTCACCGTATTTGTTCATGCTTTGCATGGAAAGACTGTCTAATATGATTAAAGTGCAGGTGGATACATGTAAATGGATGGGGTTGACAGCTTCCAAAAACACCCCACCTGTCTCACATTTATTTTTTGCAGATGACCTTCTCCTCTTTGCTAAAGCTAATCAGATTAACTGTGAGACAATCATGGAAACCATGAACGAGTTTTGCTGCACTTCAGGGCAGAGAATCAACTTGCAAAAATCTAAAATGTACATTTCCCCAAATATTCACAGGAATTTAGCCAAGGAGCTCAGTTCAATTTGCGATATCAGTTTGACTCTAGACCTTGGTAGATGTCTTGGTGTTCCTCTTATCTGCAACAGGGTTAGCAGACACATACATAATGGAGTCCTTGAAAAAATCTAGAGAAAGTTGTCATCATGGAAAGCTAAAGCTCTCTCTTTAGCTGGAAGAACTACTGTGATCCAGGCTGTGTCATCTTCTATACCTGCCTACATTATGCAAACCTCTAAACTCCCCCAAAGCATCTGCAAACACATCGACAAGCTGAATAGAAACTTCCTATGGGATGATCAACAAGGAAGAAAGAAAGTTTATTTGGTAAATTGGAAACAAGTCTGTAAAGCTAAGCAAGAAGGAGGACTGGGACTTAGAAAGGGCTAAAGACCAGAATTTAGCATTTTTAGCTAAATTGGGATGGAAGATCAACTCTGATAAAGACGCTGCTTGGTCCAAAATTCTCAGCGGCAAATACTTACATAAGCACACTTTTTATAAGTGGCCTGCTAAAAAGAATGCATCACAAACTTGGAGGAGTATTATGAAGACTAGAGACATTCTGGCAAAGGGTACCAAATGGACAGTTGGCAACGGTAAAAAACCATTTTGTTTTGGCTAGATTGGTGGTGTGGGAATGGGCCTCTTGTCTCCATTTTTCCAGGATCACATATCAAAGAGGATGTCAAAGTTGTTGATATGGAGGGGGTTGCCAATATCCTACCACATTTTATGCAGTATCAGATACACTAGATTCATCTTCCATAATTTGTTGAGCTAGGCGACAACCCTCACTGGATTGGCTTCTCCATTGGTGGGTTCACTGTTGGGGCTGCCTATACTTTGATTGCTAATCAAGCTTCTACTTAGGCAACTGGCCTAGTCAACTGGCACTGGATCTGGAAATTGAAGATCCCTCAAAAATTGAAGGGCTTTATTTGGCTGCTGATGCTTAACAAGGTGCTCACCAACCACCAAAGAAAGATCAGAGGCCTTATCACTGATGACACCTGCCCACGATGTCAGAGTTATTGTGAAGACTTGAATCACCTGCTAAGAGAGTGCCAAAAAACTGTGGAATTCTGGGATATTCTCACACGTCATAGCTGGAGAGCTTCCAATCTTAACATCTCCTTGGATACATGGCTCCAACAAAACTTAAAGAGCAAGAACATAAAGTGTTTTAATATCCCTTGGGGCACTATTTTTGTAGTGGCCTTGTGGAGGTTATGGAAGGCTATAAACAATGTGGTGTTCAAACAAGAGGACTATCATACCCAGGAAATAGTGAGACAAATTCAACATGAAGCAGCAAAAATACACCATGCCTTTCACACAGACCATTTCACAAGTGACTGTTTACACTTTAAAACTAATTGGTGTCCTCCTTGTGCAGGAAAAATCAAGCTCAACGCGGATGGATGCTCCAAAGGAAACCTTGGTCCTGCTGGATATGGTGGTTTATGTAGAGATGCTCGAGGAGCTTGGATTTTTGGATTTCATGGGAAATTGGAGTCAACCACAAGCAAGGAATCTGAGCTTTGAGGCATCTATAGAGGCCTAACCATCATTTTGGAGAAAAGCATGCATGATGTTTTGAATGAAACTGATGCAGAACAAGTGGTGGTCAACATCAACAATACTACACCCAATAACTACCCCTACAGAGCACTACTAGAGTATATCACTACTAGAGTATATCAAATTCCTCATGCATAGATGCAACTATGAGGTTAGCCACATCCTCCGTGAAGGGAACAAATGTGCTGATGGGCTTGCAAATATGAGGGTGACTCATGGAGAAAATCTGGTAGTGTTAGATAACCCACCTATTGAAGTTGCAAGTCTGCTTGTTGTAAATATAGTTGGAACATCTTGTGAAAGGGCTTAAGCTTGTTTAGTCCTCTGCTTTGGTTTGTTGTTGCTATCTCTTGTTTTCTTTCTTTTGAAAAAAAAATAAAAATGCATTATTATATCATTTTCTTTGTATATGCATTAGCATTTTTTTTTTCCATTAGCATTTTTTTTTTCCATTCACATTTGATCAGTTTAGCTCACATTTGATCAATTGGGAAGAGGTGTGGGCAAAATCATAATTGTCATTGAAACAAATGTAATGTGATTAAGTAGCTATGATATTCGATCAACGTGATTTTTTACAGAGATGATGTACTTGACAAACTCTACACATTGAACGGTTTGAATCATCAAGATGAACCCAAAGTGGGGCCCACCGCAGCCTAACGACACCGTCTAGTCAGATTTCGGACTAGAGAGAATTGCTTTATTTTTTTAAAAGTGATTGGATTCTCTGAAGTTGGTCTGGTGGGCCCATTTTGAGGCCGACTTTGATAATTCAGATAGGACCGTTCACATTTGAGAACTTATTCAGTAGAATATTCATGTAAACAATTAAAATGATCGAATATCAATAATTATATATTTGAATCACATTTGTTTTATAAAAAATATATGATAATTTTAATTTTAAGAGTAGATATCTATTTTTTATAATATAAATATAATTTAAACATATAACTATCGATATACAATTATTATTATTATTATTATTATTATTATTATTATTATTATTATTATTATTTGTGCATGATAACCAACTTCAAAATCTAAACTCTTTTTTAAGAAGAGTATTGTTAGAGTTATTACCAAATGGGTCCAGCTTGTCTCTAATTAGAGATCAAGAATGAACCGTTTAGTCCGGCCTATGGGCCTATTTTTGGGCCCATTTTTAATAATCTGAAATGTTCAATATGTAAAACTTGTCGAGTACTATATTCCTGTAAAAAAATCATGTTGATCGGATATCGATAGCTATTTGATTAGATCACATTTTTGTCAACCATTTATTTTTTTACCGTTCATTTTTTTTATACAAAATTGATCTGATCAAATAGCTATCGATATCTGATCAACGCGATTTTTTATAGGGTTGTAGTACTTGACGAGTTTTACACGTTGAATAGTTCAGATTATTGAAACGGGACCCAAAAATAAACCCATGCGTTGGACTGGACGATCCAATCTTGATCTCCAACTTGAGACAAGCTGGACCATTACCAAATAATCTACTAAAAATTATCAAGTTGTGTGTTTAGTAAATTTTTTTGATAGATTATTACATTTGGGCCTGGTTTCCCTCAAGCTCCAGATCAGATTGGAGGGCACTGTTGAGTCCGTGGGAGCCTACTACGGGTTCCATTTCGATAATCCGATCTATAATATGTAGAACTCATCGAATACTATATGCTTGTAAAAAATCACGTTGATCGGATATCGATAGCTATCTGATCATATCAGTTTTCTATAAACCATTTATTTTTTTACCATCCATTTTTTTATATATAAAATTGATTTGATCACGTAATTATCGATATTTGATCAACGTAATATTTTACAGATATAATACTCCACAAATTCTACACATTATTCGATTCAAATTATCGAAACGAAACCCAAAATAAAATCCATGATGAGCCCCATAAACCCAATAATACCCTGCAGTCAAATCTGAAACAGGAGGAAGCCAGTGCCATTACATTTTTGCTTTTAAAATTGCAAAAGGCGGTGACGCGGCCAATATTGAAGACTGCCCATATTCTGAGAGGGCTCGCATTCCACCACGCAACAACGCCCTTGCATTCAATTCCCTCACTCCACTGTTTCTGCAACACGAAACAATCAAAAAACGCAATAAATCTCACCCTACTTATTGTAGTACAGCCACGCAAGACAATGAAGTCCACATGATCTCTTTGATGCTTCACTTCCCCGAAATCACCAACAATTTATTATTATTATATTATTATTATTATTATTATTATATGTTTCTTCATATGTATATGTATCGATATGGGCTTGGAGAGGCACTCTTTTCCTTATCTCTACGGATTTTCTGGTCGACTTTGGTGTTCTCAATCTAAGGGAGTGACGAAAGGCCGGTGATCCTCCTTATTTTCGTTTCCTTTTTTTAATTTTCTCAGGAAAATTTCAATTGTGTTGAGCTATTTAAGACTATTTTTGAAGCTTGTGAATGCTGAATTCACAAATCTGTATTTTGTCGTTTCTGGGTTGTTAAAGGAGGAGAGAGAGATTGTTTTGGCAATATGAAGGGTTTTGTGTTCTGGGTTTTGTTCGTGGCGGTTGGGACAACTTTGATTTTTCTTAGTTTCTCTACCGAAGGAAGGACCTCCTTTGTTCCTGGTAAACTTTTATAGCTGTGTCTTTTCTTCTTAAATTTTAGATTTTACAGCGGTTAGCTTCTGGGTTTTGTCTTTATGCCTAAGAGCTTGATCTTCGTTTGTTTTTGCTGAAAAAGATTGTGTCTGCAGATATGTTTGTATTGGAGAGTAATTTTTGTTATGCAAAATATAGAAATAAAACTAGATTCATATCTAATTCCAAAAGGTGGTATTGTGATATTATCCTTTTCTATTTTCTACCAATAGGTCCTTAATATCATCTTAATAATGTTACTCACATTGCATTCTTTACCTGGGATAAGCTCTCTCCATACCTTAATCTCTTCATACCTCTCCACACCCTTCTTATAGGCTCCAATTCAGATCCGCACCGATAATCCAAATTGTCTTTCTCGTAAATTTCATAATAAAGGTCATTTAAGCAAAAAAATGAGTTTTATTAGAAAATTATAAACTTAACAAAAAACTGCATTTTGTTTGATAAAATGAAAGACAAATGTGATTGTAAAATTAAACCATCCATTTTATAAAATAAAATGTTTTTTTGTTCCTGCGTTTATAATTTTCGATTGAAGCTCATTTTTTTGTATGGATGACCTTTATTACGAAACTTACAAGATAGACGATTCAGATTATCGATGCGAATCCGAATTGGGGCCTACAAGAGGGGTATGGAGAGATGAATGTATGGAAGGGAATGCAAGGCTGTATTTGGATTAAGTATTTGAGAGAGGATTTGTTAAGGGAAAGGAAAAAGGAAAGGAAATTGAAAAAATTATTTAGCTTATATTTCGTTCACAATTTTTTTCCCCTTTCCCCCTCAAACCCTTACTAAAATCATTGATCCAAACATAGCATATGAGCTAAATTACCAGTTTAATAATGATGGATCTCATACTCAAATATTTGCTGTTGTGATAAGCAATCGAATGAGGGCGATGATTGATGGGCCTTATTTAACTACAGAAATTTCTGTGCTTTTATTGTGCTTTTATTAATTTTATTTAACTGCAGTAATTTCTGTGCTTTTGTTAATTTTTGCATAAGTTTTCTATCAAGACCCTCTTGGTAGTGGCATGCTGATAGAATTTATCTTTGATGTTCAAAATTAAGTATTAGTACTTCCAATACATAATATACTTCTCATTGCCATTGCTTGTCAAGAACTCCATTGAAACCTGCAACACCAACTCCATTAATTTATGTTTTATTGCTGCTGACTTGGTAAATTGAGAAGGGATAGCCGCTCCAAGGATCCCATCATTCATAAGAGAGCCGGCCTTCACATATCTTCCAAAATTCATAAATAATAATTTTTTATTATTTTATGTTAATTTTTTTTCATTATAATTGAAAATTAAATCTGGAGAAAAGTTTTTTAGTGTTTGTAAGGTATTTTTATGTTATAATTTTATTGTGATTTTTATGTAGTTAGGTTTGTGATTTTTTATGCTCTTATTTTGTCCAACAATACTAGGTAGGGGTGATAAATGATTATTAGTGTGGGTGGAACAATGTTATATGGTGTCCTATGAAAAGCCAAAAATGGTTGCTTTAGTAATAAAGTATGATAAAATTCCTTCTTATTCAAAGACCTTCAATAGTAAAACTTAAAAATTGTTTTTTTTCAAAGACCCTCAATAATAAAGCTTTAAAAAATCTCATAAGACTTCTTGTTGAGTATAAAAACTTCTTTCTAAGAGTACGTTTGGAGGGCGATTTCCGATTGAAAAAGGGGCGATTTCCGATTGAAAAAGCGATTTCCGTTGGAAGGGCGATTTCTGGCAAAACAGCACTCAAATTGGAGATCGATTGGAGGAACGTGTACAATGGAGAGGAGAAGAGAAAGAGAATTAGGAGGTTGGAGACCAGTTGTTCGTAGACATGGAAGGCAAAGCTCAGAGGGCTGGAGGGCTCAGTCCGCTGTCCATACCATCTTCGTGGATGACATTCCTGACTCGATGGATCCGAGGAGGTTACACTCTCTATACTCAAATTTTGGAGTTGTAAGGGATGTTTTCATATCCTTCAAGAGAAGAAAACTGTCTCGCACTAGGTTTGGGTTTGTTCGATATGAATGTTTACTGGCAGCAACCATGGCGATCCAAAAAACAGATGGGATGTGGTGTGATGATAAGGCTCTAAAGGTCAAGATGGCCCAATATGGGAAGGAGGAGGTTGTGAAGCATAAGTCAGCACATCCACATGTTGGTCGAGATGGGAGAGGTAAGTCTATTGCCGTCCCAGGTCCACACAGAGGGAGCATGTCTTATGCACAGGTTCTTCGAGAAGGTGGGTCCATGTCCAAACCAACCATAACTATCAGGGCACTGGAGGAAGGAAATGGCTGGTTATATGAGAGTGTAGTAGTCAGGTTGAAGGCCACTTGCTCTGTAGCTAATTTTAATAAGGAGTTGCTGATCAGGGGTTTGGGGGAGGCTAAATGTACAGTAGGTGGGGGTAGAGATGTTATACTCTCCTTTAACTCAGTAAGGAGGATGCAACAGGAACTTAATAGAATGGAAGGTTGGATTAAGGAGTGGAGTGACTCAGTTAAAGTTTGGAAACAAGGCATGCTCTTGGATCAAGAAAGAGTTGTGTGGGTAAGCTGTTATGGGGTGCCTCCTAATTTGTGGAGCTTCAACACTTTCAATAGTATAGGGAGGCAGTGGGGGCAGGTGATTGAGGTAGATGATGACACTTTGAAGTTAAAAAACTTGCAATGTGGTAAAGTAAGGATAGCTACATCCTGTATGGAATCTATTAACGAATCCATTATCTTAATTAAACAAAAATGGGGCTTCGTTTGGGTGAAGGGCTGCTGGAGTTATTTCCTTTGATGGGCTGCTTTAGTTTATCTGGTTTATTTATAATTTCTTTGGTTTCCTTTTTGTTGTTCTCTGCGTTGGTCTCTCTCCAACTAGGAGGTTGGAGCTTGTTATAGCTCCAAGCTCCTCTTTATTGATGTAAATTGTTCTTTTCCATCAATAAAGTTTTTTTTTCGCCGATCAAAAAAAAAATAAAGCTTTAAAAAAAAAAAATTCATTGTCCAAAAATCCAATTAAAAGATTCATTTTTTCTAAATAAAAATAAAGATTTTGAATAATCTCAAGATTGATTATAAAAATTGAAGAGGAAAATGTATTTTACATTAAAATTTTATAATAAATTGAATGTAAAAAAAGGCTCCAATTTGAGATTTCAAATTGAACCTCTTGTTGAGCGGCCCCTATTTAGATTGAATAATATTTTTATTTTTTATAGTTATAAAAGTGTGTCTTTTAATATAGGTACAATGATTTATCTATTAATAAAATAACCAAAACTTTATTGTGAAATTTCAATGCGGCTCCCTCTAACTATAATTTTTGCGTCCGCCACTGGTCATATATTTCCCTTCACCAAAAAAATGTTGGGATATTTGGCTTATTGAGTTGAGCATTTGATATACATTTACCACTGTTATTATATATCGGTGCCATTTGAGACATAATCTAGACTTCAAAGTAGTGCTGAAAAGAAAGAAAAGTTTAATACTCTATTTATCGTAGAGTGCTCCAATTTGTTTTTCTTTTCCTTTCTCACTTCTATACATAGTTTCATTGATCTAGAATTAAATGGTTGTTGTTGTTGTTTTTTTATATTTTTTATATTTTAATAATAATATAATGTTGATGATGCTTAAACGGATGTTTTGATCTTGTTGTTCAGGCCGAATTGTAAATAAATTGTTGTTCCCTAATTGGTTTGGCTGGCCAAAATGCAATGTTCTGTTGTCCTTTTTGTAACAAATTCCATTTTTTTTTCGCTGATTGAGTAAGGCAATAATGTTATTAATGCTGTTATTTAGTGGCAAATTTCGAGTTACTTGTGATATAGTGATGAACATTTTGGGAATTACTTAGTAGATGCATTTAGTTAAATGCTGACGCGAGTTCTTTAAATCAATCCTAGATATGGCTTTAACTCGCCATGGGGATGGCATGGCAGTGATGGCAAGAAACAGGAAGCTGAAGGTACATGCACTTAATTGAAGAGCTTTCGGTGTTTAATTAGAAGTCCATATGACCTCGCACAGAGCTGTGAGAAAAAAAAAAACTGCATAAGTTGGCTGAGAGGTTGCAATTTATATGATTTGGATGTAATATTTTTTCTTTCCTTTTACCTCTTTTCCAATCTGCAGGAGAATGGTTATGCTTCGAGCACTGACAAGAGCGATGCAGGCAGTGTGAATCTGGAGGACTACAATCCTATTGATCCAGCTCCAAGTTCAAAAGCATCCTTAAGGCCGGGACCTATCCAGCATGGCACTCCGCTTATGCCTTATATCCCAAAGCCTTCACCTCCTGGTCACCCGAAGCCTGGTGGGTTTACTTAGTGTCTGCCTTAGAATCTTTCTCTGTGATTTGCTATGCATGAAAAGTGAAAAATGTAATAAAATCGTAGTTGACACGATGTTTGAACCATGTGGTGTATTGTATCATGTTTATATGCCTAATGGAGCTGTGTGTTTTTTTTTTTGTCTGTTTGTTGTGGTCTGTAAACATATGCTGTTTTTAAATGTGGATTTCTTTTCTTGTTGTTTGATGGTATGTTCCATTGGATTTCAGCCTTATGAATATGATTAATTATGTTCTTGTGATTATATGAGGTTATTGTTATCATCTCACGATCTCTTCTTCTGCTCATCGCTCATCTCTGTTTTCTTGCTATATTTATGTAATTTGATATGTTTCTTTGATGAATTTGTGATCAGTTTGAGCTGTTTAATTACACACCCCAAAATTTGACTGTAAATAAAAAACAAATGAGCTTTTGAAAATTGATTGAATTTAGTAGCTACGAATCTATGAAGCACGGATACTTCAAAAAGGGTGACGTATCCGTATCGGATACCGATATTCCTCGGATACTCGCGGATACGTATCGGATACTTCTTAAAAGTATCGGATACTTCTTAATTAATTTTTTATTAATTTTGAAGTATCGGATACTTAATTTTGAAGTATCGAATACTCGAAGTTACATATTACTTATAATATTTTGTTTAGTTCTTTGATAAGAGGAATATAGTGAGAGTTAAAAGTAATAGAATTTGTCAAATTGATGTATCCTTGTTGTCTCTCTCACTTCTCTCTCGCTTTCTTACTCTCTCACGTTTCTTCTCTCTGCTCTCATTCTTTTTTTGGTGTTGGCATGTAAGGATGATGCTTAATTTGTATTTGTTTTTGCTTTTAGTTTTGGATATTTTATGAATGTTTGAGCACTTTTAGGTTAATAGGAATCCCTCTTTTTATTTATTAATTTACTTTAAGTTTTATTTTCATGCATATTACATTATTAAAATTATAATTTTTTTTTTTTACGAATGTATCCCCGCTGTACCTGTATCATACTTTTTTAAATTTTGACATATCGCCATTTTTTTTTTTTTTTTTTTATTTTTTTTAAATTTTGACATATCGCCATATCCACATCCCCATATCACCATATCCGTATCTGTGCTTCCTAGGCTATCATTGATGACTTAAAAAAGTATATTTGCTAAAATTTTTATTTAAGAATTGTTTTTTGGCTTTAGCTAAGGTCTTGTGATATTCACTGATGAAGGGGGAACAAGTTGAAGCTATTGACCTTGAAGACTCTTAGTTTTATAGCAATTTTTTTTCTTTATCAAGTTGTCTTTTGCTTTAGGTTTTATTTTTATGCATACTGCATTACTAAAAATTGTTAAAATAATATTTTTTATGAACATATCCTTGCCGTACCCGTATCCTAGTTTTTCAAATTTTGTCGTATCGCCGTATCCGTATCGTATCGTATCCGTATCCCGTATCCGTATCCGTGCTTCCTAGCTACGAATTGTTTTATTATAGTTGTATGCGCGAAGGAAAATGTTCTTAAGCAAACAAGATGAAATTTGTTATGAGAATCCATTGAAGAAAGAAATGCTGATTTGGGCATGTCTCACCCACCCTTTACTGTGCATACAACACGTTGTGACAGAAACAATGTGAACATAATTTTTAGGTCATTATTAACTGTAGAATATCCTGATCACCATATTGACAGACCTTCAATCAATCCCGTCAATGTTACCTTTCATTGCTATCCACCAAAACAAAATTTGACCAAAATTGAAGTACTAGTATATTAACAAAATAATAATCATGCATCACCTTTAGATTTTGGGGTGCGTTAGTAATTTTTGTTTTGAAAAATCTGTATTATATTCTGTTGTACCTTCTTACAACTTACGACTCAAAAATGGCTTAAATAAGTTGAAATTTTTTTTTTTGTTTATGAAGAAGTTGAGGAAGTGGTGTTTTTTAAGCTTTTTTTATTTATTTATTATTAATTATCAACTTTCAGCTTAAAATAAACAAACATTCCATATTGGTCTCCTTCACCCTCAATCTTGTAATGTTCTTTTAGTGATGCTCTGTAGTATACTTCTCTTTCTTTTCTTCAACCCCTCCCTAAATTTATTAAGGGTCCAGGGAGGTCATGTGGGCCTCTTACTTTTTATTTTTTATTTTTATAATATTATAATTTATTTGTACTAAAAGTGATGTGTTTTGATTTACTAAAATTAAGAATGGTAATTTGCAATCATATATGTTAAAATAGAGATTTTGATGTGCTGAAATTAAGGATTTTGATTTATTGTTATTTGTCCTAAAATTGGGTATTTTGATTAGCAGTGATATGGGCTAAAATTGAGAATTTTGATTTGTGATTTTTGTCTTTTTATTTTTAAAAGATGGAAGTACGTTGGGGTCAATTGTAAGAGTTACTTTAAAAACTTTTATAATGAATATTTAATTTTTTATACTTAATATTATTTCAAAAAGTTTTTATTGTATTATTGTTAATGATTACATATTTTTTTTTTTTGAAATTGTATTTAATAATTGACTCTCTGTATTAATTTCTCGACCCCCTCACTATCCCTCCCCCAAAGTAGGGGGTGTTCTGTTGAAAGGCCCCTGCTAGTGGCTTCATCAAGACTAAAGCAAGTGCAATGATTCAATGGTACCTAACTGATTGACTTCATTGAATAAATAGATTCCTTCTCCCTCAAGTTAATTTCATTGCCTAACTTGGTTTTTTCTTTAATGACTAACAATTCATTGAACACTTCTGAGATAGTCAATGAACCCAATCGATTATATCTTACCTGGTGCATTTCTTTTAGGTCATTCTCTTTCCTTATCTTTCATTAAACAGGAATAGTCATGTTAAAATTGCTAAAAGAAAATGAACCCTTTTTCAGTCCCTGCCACCACACTCTTCTTTTGCTAGTGGAAAAGAGAATCGCAAGGATAAAATTTATGGGACCATGCATAAATCAATTCTCTCAAGAATAAAAATCACTTTTAATGTGGGCTACTACCATACTTGAGTTCTGGACATTGTCTAGTGTTTACTTTAACACCAATAATAAAATGAAGTATTTTTTAAGTGATGACACTTTCAAGCTTTCTAACTGTCATCATCTGTTAATAAAAGTAGGTTTAACCGAATGTCCTCCTAATTAAGAAATCAACGAATTCACCTTTTGATTGATAGAGGATGTCAGCTAGGACCCAGATGCTGTCCTAATTAACTTTTCTATTTGTTGATTTGCATGTTTTAGTAGATGCATGTTGTTGGTTGCAGATTAATTTGAAGAAAATGAATTGAATCTTACAATATATAAATACTTGGAAGTGTTGGATGTTCTTTAATCTTGAGGGTATTTTTTAGGATTGAGAATCTTATATTTTCTCCAAAAACATATAAATCGGAACAATTACAAACATAGATCAATATCAAACTTTGATTATTGTCTGTTGGTGATACTTACAAATAAAACACCAGAAAATACACAAAATAAAAGTTACAACAATTAATATAAGGGCTGAGGCGCGGGAAATTCGCTCTCGTTAAGGAGATTCAAGCCCTCTGCGGTTAGGCAAAGCCTCACACCGGTGCAGCAGAAAAAAAACCTTGACTTGTCCCCCAGGATACAACAGCCCGACTAAGTCGTATGGTTCACCAATACTGCACAATTGGTTGAACCCAAAGTTTTATCACACACACCCTTTTTTATTTGCCTGAGAATCTCACACAAGACATAACAACACAATCAAAACTTTTTCTCTCATATGATAAAATATGACACAAGTTTAATATATATAAAAACTTGTTAGGTGCTGCCTTGGAGGATAAGAAAATGATGATGACTTGGAAGACTTTGGCAAAGACTTATTTTTGAAAACTGAAGACTTGGATGGACTTGGATGGATAAGGCTTGGAAAGACCAGGAGAGACTTGGAGAGAAAGAAAAGAAAAATTAACCTATAACACATTATAATATTAAAATATTTGCTAACATTGTCCATTTACCCCGAACTCCAAATAGTGCAATAAGGCTTAGTAATCATGAATTTTCGGGTTAAAAGTTGCTGCTGCAGCTGGAACCTCCTTTAGTCACTTTTGTTGTTGGCTTGTCCAAATTTAGCGGTACATTTGTTGAGAGATAGTGAAAGAAAGTGTCACCGAGTTGTGGCTTTCTAATATCATGTATGCTTTCGAATATTTCAATTGTTATTAGAGGAATAGTCATGGGGTGAAATATGAATAAATCTCAAAATGTGATCTTATAAATTGTTTAGTTCTCTCTTTTTTTCTCTTATAAATCTAAAGGTTAAATTAAAGTAAAAATTACACAAAATGATAGTTACTTACACGTTTGGATTTAATTTTTTTGGGATAAAAGTGAGTTTCTTCAAATGTGAAATTACATATTTGGTCAATCTGTAATATAGAGGTTTTGAATTTTCCCTCATTTTGGAACAAATCTCACATTACGAATAAGAACGTAACAACACTCTAATAACATAACACAACACAATATAACATACTAAAAAATTTCGTAATGTATTCTTTCCAAACGTAACAACGTAGCACTCTAAACTTTTTCCAAATGTAACACTTCAAACTTTTCCCAAACGTAACACTCCGATATAACACACCAAAAAACTCCTTAGTATATTTTTCCCAAATGTAACACTTTAATTAATGTAATCTCAAACGTTACACTCCAATATAACACATATAAAAACATTAAAAAATTACCTAATGTATTCCAAACGTAATACTCACAGTTTGAAATTATACATTTACCCAAAACTTACTAAGGAATTTTTGTACTCCTCTCGGAATAGTTTGAAGAATTCCACACCCTTTTAGAATAGTTTAAAAAATCCCACATCCTTTTTTTGGAGTTTATATTGGAATATTACGTTTAGAAAAAGTACACAAAGAAATTTTTTGGGGTACTTACGTGTAGGTCCTAATAAGTGAACTTATTGTCTAATAGGTCCTATGGAAAAAATTTCCCATAAAAAAGTCACTAATTGTAAATTTTAGCGACAATTTATAAAAATCATAACAAAAAAGTCACTAATTGTTAATTTTTAGCTACGTATGTAAAAAATTGTCATAAAAAAATTATTTTCAGTAATAATTTTACCAAGACTTATTTTCAATAGGACTTGATGGGAATTAAGTCTAACTATTATGACCTGTTGGTAGTTTACCCAATTTTTTTTGTGTGTTACATTGGAGTGTTACACTAAGGAGTTTTTTTGGAGTGTTACGTTTGGAAAAAAGTATAATAAAGAATTTTTTTTGGACTATTACATTAGAGTGTTATATTTGGAAAAAGTATAATAAGGAATTTTTTTGGAGTATTACATTAGAAATGTTATGTTTGAGTGTTACATTGGAGTGTTACAGATTGAAATTTTACATTTGCCCAAAACATAATAAGGAGTTTTTGTATTCATTTTGAAATATTTGAACAATTCCATATCCTATTAGAATGTTGGAAGAATTCCATATCTCAAGCCATAAAAAAGATTCTTATATAAAAATTTATCCCAAATTTGATTATCATAGGTTGTGTATCTTACCTTTCTAATAGCAGTGTTAGCGGTTCGGTTGTGGTCAGGGAACCTCCAATCCGCCATCTGTGTGCCGGATTGGCGGATTGGAAAAAATCAATCTGCATTCGTCTGACAGATTGACCGATGCAAATTGAGCGGATTGGCGGATTAACGAATGGATGCGAATCGATTTGACAATTTAAATTTTTACAAATTTTAAACATAATACAACAACTTATCAATATTTTTTTTGGATAACAAGCTAACTCAACATAACCAAAAGATCATCAAGTAAATTGTCAAATACCAATAATAAATACATATAAGAAAGCCATGCATTATCAAAACTAATTAATTACTTTTTTTATTCAAAAACTATTTAATTTGATTTTTTAAAAAAAGATAAAATTAAGTCTTATATTTTCTACACAAAAATACCAAATATCAACATTTGCCATTTGATAAAAGAATTTTTAAATTGAAAACATAATAGAATATCTAAACTATTTTTTAATTAAAAACACAAACAGAATATCTAAACAAATTGAAAACACAAAATCTTACAAATTACTAGGAGTGCTTGCGGTTTGGCGATTCGATTGTGGCCAAAGGAATCTCAAATCCATCATCCGTCCAAAATTAGGCGAATTGAAAAAAATAATCCGCAACTGTCCACTTGTCATCATGCATCAATTCCAAATGTGGCAAATCGATTCGGTTCAGTCAGTTTAGGCAGATCGACATATGTGCTGCTCACCCCTACTTCCTAACACAAAAGAAAAAAGAAAACATAATAGAAATAAAGGTATATCAGTTGATCAAAAAATAAGGATATGGCCATAAATTCAATTTTCAAATAATATATTAAATCTACCTTTCTAAAATCAATGGGACTAATTGGCCTTTAAAAAAAATTCTTGGGACTAATCGGATCATCATTCCTCAAGATGAGATTTATAGGTAAATTTTTCATAGTCATTTTCTTGCGCTTAGTGTGTTCTTTTCTTTCTTATTTTTCTCCTCTCCTCATGCTTTACAGTTTTCTATTAATAATAATGATTTTTTTTTTCTAATGCTGTGTTTGGTTGGGGGATTTGGGGAGGGATTTAGAAAAGAAAAGGAAAAAGGTGTGTGAAACTAGGTGAAATATATATATATTTTATTCACATTTCACCTAACTTTTCCCTTTCCCTTTCCAAATCCCTCCCCAAATCCTCCAACCAAACACAACGTAAAGGTCGAGTTTCAAGTCTTGTGGTGGTCACTTCGTATTTTAGGTTAGCCGAAATTAGTAGTTATATTTTGTTTAGGGTCTTAAAAACATATAAATAGATATAACGTGTTACAAAATTTAGGTTTGGTTGGCAATTCACGTAAGACAAAATTTGTGAGTTGGTTATATTGTATTCGAGTTTGGTTGTAAAGGTAGTTAGGTTAATATTGATGTTTGAAGTGTGGCTATTTGAAGATGGGTACATACACTGTTTTTTGGGGGGTATTCACATCTCGGCAAGCTATTACTTTGTTACTTGCACATGTATATTGGCATGAGCATGCTGCATTAGATTTAGGGTATTTGTTTCCAAAATTGCACAAAATTGATCTAGTTTAGTCCTAGTTTACCCTTGTGTTTCTACTAGTTGAAAAGCAGTTTTTAAATGGCCAAAAGTAACTAAACTTGAAGTAGCTTGCTTGAAGTTTGCTTGAGCACAGGTTGTCTGCATAGATGATTCAAGCTCCAATCGAAGTGCATAGGCAAGGAGCTTTACAAAAGACTGCAAGATAAAATTTTAACTGGGGTTAGGGTTGTAAGTCCTTACTCTTGACTCTTTTAAACTCATCTGGTTGTGAATTTGTTTTGATTGGTTGTGTCCATGGTTTATTAATTTTAAGAGTCCTTTTTTTTTCTTTACGTTTTTTCATGTTAAATCATTGGGTGTACTATCTTATTGCAATTTATGTGTAGGTGGCATTGATATCATGTGTTATAATAATTATTGGCATAACTTCCACACTATGGCATAGCACCTTTGGAATTGGCCCCATATAATAAAGTTGCAAACCGAGTGAATGTGTTAGTGGATTGCCTTTGGAATAGAGACCCTGTTGAGGAAGACTCAACACCAAGCAAAGGCAGAGGGGAAAGAGGGTAGGGATAGTGATATAGAGAGAAAAGACAGTAGGGAGCCCTAGAAAATAGATGCTTTTGGTTTAGCCCTTGCAAATTGTACCATTCATTGTGTTGATTATCTTTATGTTGTTAAGTGGGGGCTCAAACTTCTTTTGCTGTTAATAAAACAGTACTGTCAGCTATATATGTTTAAGAGAACAATTTGATAGGAGATTTGGGCTTATAGCTTAGTTATGCCATTATTTTGTACATGTAATTGTATTTTCTAACTAAATCTTTCTCTCTATCTCATGAGAAATGATTGCTCACCATCATGTATTGTTTCAAAAAGCTATTTGCTCATCATGCCTCTGTTAGGTTTTATTTTTTAATTATTTTTTATGCAATTCTTTTTAGATAACATCAATTTACTTTAAATTTTTTTTTTTTATTGGATTTAGTCTAGAAGGCCATAAGAAATGAAAAAATTATGTTAGCTAAAATTTACACAAAAAGACAACAAAATTGGAAAAAAAGAGCGTGAAATTCAGTTTAAAAGCTGTTCTCAAACCAAGTTGTTTTTGCTTCAATTTGTTTACGAAATCTCTTAACATATGAAACAATTTCGATAAAGTTAAGGGTATCACCTTCATTTTTGAAGATGATAGCAAGGGGAGTAACTTTTTCCAAATTAATTGTTGAAGAAGAAATGAACCTTTGTGAGTGGTCCTACCATGTATTGATATTACATGCATTTACGTATAAAAAAAAAAAAGGTTCTTTCAATGATCTTTTGGATTATAACTAGAGTCGATTTCATGATTAGTTTGCATATTAGCCATGGATTAATATTGTAAGTGAATGATTCCTGGAGATGATATGATTTAGTGTACCATCTAGATTGATATTACACTATGTATATGCACAGCTAAAAGTATTGCTTTAGAATTGTTGGCTTTCCTTTTCACTACATGATTATGTTATGTTTACTATTAACATGCATGGGAGGATTTACTTTGTTTGTTTCGGTGAAAAATATTTTCTAAATTTGCTAACTTGAATTTTCTTTAAACATACGACAAAATCATAATACTCAATTTCTTGCACTATTGACTCTCTTCCATCAATCAATGTGGGGACTAAAATATTATTGGGCAATCAAGTAATGTGTAGACATCGTTTATGTTAAGGTGATTGTGATTTCTTGGCTACTCCAACCTCTGGTTTATAGTTGAATTGTAAAAAAAAATGAAAAGAAAGAAAGAAAAAAAAGGAGAAATTTGTTGGTCTAATCCTGCTTGGTTATTTAACCAGTGGAATGTTGCATTTATTGTTAGTGTGTCCATTTTTCATGTTTATTGAATAAATTTGCCAGCCTTTTTGGTCTAAACAAACCTTCTTCTAAAACAGTTACTAATACAGTTTGTTGATTGATTTTTATTTATTTATTTATTTTTTATTTTGTAATGTTTGATTGTGCCCTTGAAACTAATGTGCTAATAATTGTATTAGTGATGGGTGGTGGTGAAGCTGGTGGCCGGGATGGTATTGTGGTGTTGTCGATAAGAATTTAGGCCTTGTTTGGGAAGATTAAATAAGTGCACTTTTTGTCTTTTTTGACTAAAAAATTGAGGTTGAAAATATGGATGTTTGGGTTAACTTTTTGACTTTTTATGAAAAAATGTGTAATAAAAAATTGTGAAAATTGGTTTTTAGAGGAAAATTTGAATTGGGAGTTGTGCAGCCGTAATTGTTGACTTTTGGTGAATAGTGTTAACTTTTTAACTTTTTGAGTAACTTTTTGGCTTTTTAGCTTTTTTGAAAGATCGAAAAATATTTTTTACTTTTCAAATGTGAAAATTGTTTTTTACTTAATTAAATTTGTTTTCGTTTTTTATTATATTGAAAGTTAAAAAATATAGAAAATATTTTTCATGGAAATAAACTAAAGGGGCAAAGACCTCTCATTGGTTACATATTTTATTTTTATTTTATTTTTCAGTTAAAAATATTTATTTTTATCAAACTAATTTATATTTTTTCCAGAAGAAATTTAGATTTAAAAAAAAAATCAAATCAAACAGAGTGGGGGATTGTATGAGCTGGTGGGGGTAAGCAAGGGTGCTGCTACTGGACCAACCTTTTCTGAGTATTTAATGAAAGCATTGAAGTTGGTGGATGGATGATATTTTCATTCTACTCCGTTTGGAAAGTGGGTTGGCTTTTTGATTTTTTTAATCTGGGTTAAAAAAGTTTAGTTTATGAAGGATTTTTTGACTTTTTTGACTTTTTTTGTGAGAGAAGAGTGTAATGATTATGGGTTGAATGTGATGTTTTGTTTGTTGTGACTAAAATAGCCTATTTTGGTCTTTTTTGGCTAAAATAGCCCCAAACCTCCTTGCCAAACGGATTTGCACACTAACACCATCTCCAACTATTCACTAAATCCATCATCAAATTCAAATTTGGTGAAAAATAGGTGTTTTTTATGTTGCACCAAAATAGTATCAAAATGAGAAAATATCAAAAGTTTCACCAAATTGAGGATGGCTAGCCCTTTTCACCAATTTACTGTGTGTAGCCATTGAGTTGGACCCACTGGACGACCGGCCGAATGTCCTCCCGGATGACCGCTTTAAGACAAAAATTTGTGAAAATTTACACTGATAGGTCGACCCACCGGTCGACCACCTTAGCATTTTTTTGAAGCAACAGAAATGAAGGCAAAAAAAAAAATTTGCTCTTACCAGTCGACCGGCCGGTCGATTCCCCAGACGACCCTCTTTGTTTGATGCACGCTATAGTGAATGATTGGAGCCGCTGGTATCAGATTGAGAAAATTGACTTCTTTTTATTTAAATTTGATAAAAAATTTGTTCAACCGTTGGAGATACTTTTAGTGAATAGTTACTGATGCTATTTATAGATTAAGCAAATCATACATTTTCCAATAATCTTCATACAGTAATGCTTCCAAGTCCAAAAAAATAAATCAGAAAATAAAGTATTCTGACCAAATTTTTATTAAGTTTGAATCTACATAATATATTTTCCTTTTTATTAACTTTTTGAACTACTTTTTTTTTACTGCTAGAGGTGGTTGATGCTAGTGGAGTGAGGTGGTGATTGGAGATTTTTTTTTGGTTTTGTTTTGTTGATTGTTGAAAGTGATTGCCTCTAGTGAGAGGTAATAATTAGTAGTTTGGAAAGTTGGTAAAAAGTTAGTTTTTGACTTTTTATCAAGTTTTTTGGCTTTTTTAGAAATGATTTGGAAAGTTGGTAAAAAGCTGACTTTTTTGATTTTTGGTTTAATATTTTTTAAAAGTGTCACATCACTCCAAAATGACCAAAATATCCTTACTTTTTGATTTTTAAATTAATTAATTAAAATATTCCAGAGGGTAGTTTGGTAAATTTGGGTGTTGCGTTTTTGGTCTTTCCAAATGGGATTTGGGGCGTTTTGGGCAACTTGGCGTTTTTGGCAACACACACAAAAAGCTGCGTTTTTGGTGTGTTGCCAAAACGGCACTTAGAAAGTGGTTGGAGATGGTGGCTAACCATTAGAAGTAGTGACTGGTAGCGATGGTTGACTATTAAGAATAACGGTCGAAAGTGATTTTCAATAAAAGATAGTGGTCAAAGTAGTTGTCGGAGGAAGTCACCGAC